>OOIL02005577.1:13109-24263 GCA_900332095.2 Cuscuta campestris
CGATCTTAATTGTTGAATTATTATGTTTATTCTTGTGCTACAATGGAGTACCACTCAGCGTCAATGCTGAGCGGATAGCGTTGTTTTCTTTTGCTGTCCGTAGGTGATCAGACAGATGAACCTAGAGCCGATCCCAGAGGGCATTGAGGAGGAGATGTACGATGGCGTGGCTGTCTCTTTAATCTGTTGATTATGCTTTATTTAATTAACTTTAATGCTTATTACGTTTTCGGGCAAGATCCCAAGCTGTTTGACTTTAAAAAGGCTTCCGCATTATTTTAAATTACTCCGGTGAATTTTTATATGTATTGATAGAACGTTTGTTTAAAATTGTTTTGAAAATGTCGCAAATTCGGATACCAATTCAGTGGCACACCGGTCCGCTGTCTCACGGGTTTGGGTCATGCGGGTTGGGGTGTTACAGTAGAATATCGTTAATGCATGTGAGACTAGTGTGTGTTGGATGTTTGACTTAGTCTCATAGTCAATGACGGTGTGTTTGCATCCGCACATGGGCAGATATTATCTGGAGATAATAGGATGCCGGACTGACCCATCCTAAAGATGTTGCTTGAACTTTTAGTTCATGCTCTAAGCATCTTTAGCGCGACCACGGGTGTAACTATCCTTCGACTTGAAGTATTACGTTTTCTGCATATGTGAAATAAGGATGGTATACAGGCTTTGTTTTGGGTATGCCACAGCGCGTATTCAGAAACGTAGATTACGTACATAGGATTTGTCACTACTCTTTTTAAGAGATTAATGTCTCATGGGGCCCACTGATAAGTCATGACTGAGGTAACTGCATGGCCATGCTGAGATGTTTTTATGACGTCTCTTCCTATTAGTCAGACTTGATAAATCAGTGAATGACTTAATGGATACAAGTTGGATTTTATTAATCCCTTGCATTAAGTTTAGACATTGAGACAAAGGGATACAGTTAATTAAGAATTATCTAAACATGATTCCATTGATATATCTTAAACAGATGAACATTCTACCTCGACATCTAAATTTAAAGAGTGTTTCTTTGGTGCACCTTGGGTGCATACCATTTTTATGGACCTTCTCACATAAAAAACCTTTTTAATTTTTTTAATTAAAAAAAAAAATATGCTTATTTAAGTGAAAAGGAAATATTTAGTTTTGTCATATGTAAGCCCATAGTGGACCTTAGATCCACCGTAGAATTTTCCAAATCTAAAATATATCGAGTGTGTCCACCATACTAATTTACGTGGTATTTGCTTAGATGATTTATAATATCTTATTCATATAATTAGTTAATACACAATATAATGTTAATGGTTGTATTATCATCTTCAAAAAAAATCAAAAGCATGTGTTATAGAAGATAGATCAATTCTCTTTTGTCTCTTATGCACTTGAAAGTGCGATGAAGTGTATATATAAATATTCCTTGATTGAAGCACTGTATAGATATTTTTTTGGGAAAAATTACTGAAAAAGTTGAATATTTAATTCAGAATAATAAAAATACCATTTGTTACATCACAAAGTACATTCTTTCTCGAACGTTTCGATGATGCGAGGCTATAGCCGATGACGACCCCTCTCTTTCTGTATGTGTAATAACCATCATAAACTAGATATTGTAAATATTTTTTTCTAAAAACTTTAAACATGAAAAATTTCTATTATCGAGTAATATTTGTAACCTTGTGGTCGATGGTCGGATGAATAAATAAGCAAGAATATTACTTATTTCTATTGTTTTGACATACATGTAGAAATAAACATATTTTCTATTTTCATGAACTTTATTTAATAGTAATTACACTTATAATAATTAATATTATAACATAAATATTTCGATTGGGAACACCAATTAATAATTAATTTCTTGCACATAATTAAATACCCTCGTACCAAGTCTTCATCATGGTTTAAGTTAATTATTATTGTCTACGTTTTATAGAGTTTAAAGGTGTGATTGTTTTATGTATTTTTTGTGTGTTCGTTTCCCCCCTGAGTTTACTTCTGAGTTCAGTTTGCTATTGTGGTTTCATCTCGTATATCTTGTCTGTTTCCCTTATCTTTATTTTATTTGCATTTTTATCTTTTTAGAATTGTCATTCAAACCCTTCATATCCGTTAGTTTAGTTAGTTTTTATTCAATTAAAGTGACAAGTGAACTGATTTTCATAGCCTAAAAAGTATCTTTTCTCGTGGGATCGACCTTTACTTGCCCTATCTATATGTTTTGATGAATATTGAATCATAAAGGAGGTTAAAAGTTAAGGAAAATAATAAATTAATTTATAAGTGCTACGACACGCCTAACAAATTTTGGCGCCGTTGCTAGGGAAAGATTAACTTTTTATGGAATTCAGTTTGCTATGTTTAAAAAAAATATAAAAAATTTTAAAAAAAAGTCAAATGTTAAAAAAATGACAACGTCAAAGCTTTGAAAACCAAACAACAACAACAACAACAACGTCAAAGCTTTGAAAACCAAAAAGAACAATAAAACCAAAACACAACAAAAACAAAAAAAGTAAAACAAAAAAACAAAAAAGGGAAAAAACCCAAGGAATAGAATATATGAAAAAATGAACAAAAAAATTACCGTAACAGACTAACAAGTAAAACAAACTAAAAAATTTTAGAGAGTAAAAAAAATAAAGAAAAAAAACACAACTATTAACAATCTAGAAAAATAATATAAAAAAACAAAGAAAAAGAATCAATACGAGAACAAAAAAACTAAGTCTCCAAAAAGTCTGCAGGAAAAAAATAAAATAAAAAATTAGTACAAAAACTTTAAAAAGGAACAAAAACTATCAAAAGAAGACTAAAGAAGGTACTACTTACAAAACTCAAAGAAAAACAAAAGTATATATAGATAACCAAAAAAAAGGGTATGGAGTTTAAAAAGAAAAAAACTTAAATGCATTAAAAAGAAAATAATAACGGGAAGAAAATGTAAAACAAAGGAATAACACTCAAAAACAAGTAAAAAATGAAGAAAAAAAGTAGATAAAATATCATAAAAGACGACAGTAAACTAAAACAAAGAAGTACGGATTTTAAAAATTGAAAAGCATACAATAATAAAACATGAACAAAAATAAATAAAAAACAAAGAAACAACAAATAATTAGAAAGAAAACTTTAAAACATTAACAATTGTAACTAGCAGTCACACGAGGACAAAAACATACACGGTGAGATAGAGTTTTTAGGATAGTGGCCACTAAAACAACAAAAGGTATAAATAAAAGCAATAAAAAATAAAATGAAACAAAACAAAAAAAATCAGTGAAATAAAAAAAAACATAGAACGTAGATGGCATGAGATTAAAATTAAGAAGATGGATTGAATTAAATATCTTTTAGAAGGTGTGAGATTCAAAGTTTCTCATGGAAAAAAAAATCTGAAGTAAAAGTCACATTAAAACATTAAAGAATATTGCGAAAAAAGTAGATCTTACAAATAATAAAACTTTTAAATTAGAGAATGCCAGAAAAAAACTTGTTTTAGGAAAGGTTGACAAAGAATTATTTTCCAAACATTCTTTAATGTGTTGGGGTCTTTGATTGTTATTCATGCTCTTAAAGTACACCCCTCACCATAACTCCTAATTTTTCATAAACTTGATCACTAGTTTATATTGTTTACTTTAACCTTGTGATTAGCTATTTGGTTTGCTTTGGAGTTTTGTTCTGAGTGATCATAGGTTGATAAGAGTACAATATGGATTCTCCATGTTGTCCCGAGCAAAAGAAAAAGTCTAGCCAAAGACACTAAAGGAGGGCAGCTTACTGGGAGGCAACCCAGATATTTAAACTTTTATTTTTATGCATTTTACTTACATCTTTCTTTTCTTTTATTCTGGTCTTTACTTGCAATTTATCTGCTTTGTGTGCTTAATTGTCGATCATATCTTATTATCCTCCCCTATCATCTCGTATCTATTTTATTATTTTTCATGCTTCATGTTGTTAATTGTCTCATCTAGTATGTGCATTTGTTCATCATTTTTACATTATTTATATGCATTGATGACACTGAATGATTTAAGTGTGGGGGGCGCTTCTGCATTTAGTTATGCATATGTTAGGGAAAACTTTTGTTTGCATGTTTTCATACACATACTAGGAGCATGAATTGGGTAGAAAAAAATAATATTTCATGTCGAATTTTGTATTTTAGATGCAATATGGTTAAAAATTTAAAATTTTTAAAGTTTTTTAAGAAAATAATAATCTTTCACAAAAAAATCTATATACGAAAAAAAAGAATTTGAAGAAAAATTAGAAATCAAGATGGTTTTCTTATCTTTTAGCACTCTCAAGTGCTGCATTTTAACATTAAATACAAATTAAATTTGTAAAAAATATGTTACTATAAACTTTAAATCATTTCTTTTAAATCAAATTTAATTAGAATTTATTTTTGTTTAATTTCATATCTTTTAATTAGTTAAGTTCAATGTGCACAATTTATTTAGAAATATATGGAACAATTTTCTAACTTTTTTTAAATCCTATTTTGCTATTTAAGTAATGTTAGTCTTAAGAAATTTCTTTTTTCTTTTTCTAAATTTTAGTTATTTACATATTATTAAGATACTGAAATGAATAAATATATATACTGGAATACCATCTTAGGTTGGAATGGGTGGCATGACACCTTTGTCACCTTAAGCAACGAATCCCAAAAGGAAGTAATGTTGTGTATGGAGAGAACCTAAGTTGGAAGAGCAAACCCCCCCTTTGGGCCGTACGAATCTCCTTCATAACCAATAAAAAAAGAAAAAGCCAACGCCATTGAGCCAAAAGAAAAAAAAGTGCAAGAAATGGCTAGGTAGGAAAAAAAGAATATAAAGTAAATGAATTTAAATATTGTTTGAGCACTCGAGTTAAAACCCTCTGAATACTCTGTTTATTTAGGTCCCGGGCTATCTAGAATGGGCCCGGGGTAGCCTGGTTGAGACTCGCTACATGGGTCAACTCAAAAAATTAAAATTAAATATTGAATTAAAGCAATAAATAAAAGTTTCCAAAGTTTGGAAAAAAAATAAATTTTCTTGAGCTTTTTTTCACTTGATTGTCTCTTAGGATTTCTAACCAATTTTTGCCCCTCTATGAATTTCTCTTAAATTGTTTCCAATGGCCTTAATTAATTTAAAGGTTTGACATTAAATAAAAGTAATTTCTACTAAGCTTTGAAGTAAAATAATTGTTTTAAAACTTAAAGTAGTAAATTAATTTTAGAAGTGGTTATTCTATTTGGTACAAGTTTAATTTCTAGTTAATGTTTCATGGAACACTTAGATTGTTTGAAAGTAGATAAATTGTTTTGAGTTCAAATTTTTACAAAAGGAAAAGTTTGATTTCAAAGTTTAGTTTGCATGAGGGCGTGCAAAAGTCTAAGTGTGGGGGTATTTGTTGAGTTACAAAATGTCATAATTTATTCCCGCATTTCTTAGTACTTTTAAGAGGTTTTATATGCATTTTATACTTAAATAAATATAGTTTGTTACATTTAGCATTTTACGCAGGGCCGTCTCCGAGAAATTATGGGCCCTGGACAACACCGAGGAAATCGGTCATCGTGTCATAATGAAGCAAAATCTATAAATTATATTTTTAATAATAAAAAAATTACTCTGTACAATAGTAATAAGAATAATAAAAAGTCAAGTGTGTGGTCTTATAAATCTATAATTACATACGTTAATAACTAGCAAAAGATTCCTGAAGTTTTTCTAGCATTTTTGAGATCCAATTGGTTGATATAGGACTTTTGATGTACTTTTTAAATATGTAAATTTTATTTTTAATTCTACACTAATTTTTAAATAAAATGAAATAAAAATAATTACAATCAAACATTCTAAACAATAATAGGTGATTTACATTGAGACGAAAAATTATATAAATAATTAAATAGTAAATAAATATATGTAATACTTTTACAAAAAAGTGGAGCCCCATCTACTATTGGGCCTTGTCCAAGAGGCCATCTTGCCCTTGGCTTGAGCCGGCCCTGATTTTACGCTATTATTTACTCCATACATTTCATACATAAAATGCATGATTTTTAGCATATTATTATTTGACATTTATTTGGAAGTGTTATTTTCCTTGACACATATTTTTTTATTATATTTTGGAAAACAAAAAGGTTGAAGATGTCAAAAATGAGAGATCTGAAATTCTAGTTCCAAGTCAAGAAGTTGGACCGAATCTTTAAAGTCTGACCCAATTGAAGCCCAACGACTATTTAATTCCAATTCTTCCTCAATAGTTGCAAGATTTAGAAATAATAAAAAGGAAAGAAATTTAGAAGAGGAAAAAAACTCATACTTTGGGCGGCAGTCTCAAGCGCAAGGATCGGAGAAGAGATTGAACTCGAACAATTGGATAGACAATCAAACACATATTTTCACTCTATTAATAGAGATAAAGGAGAGAGAGATCTCTGGAAGATCGGAGAGAATACAGTAGAGGCCGACCTAGGGTACGACCCTAGGTCAGGCGATGGCGGTGGCAACTGGATTCCGGCGGAGACCATCCAGGGTAAGGTTTTAGAGGCTATATATAAATCACGTTTGTGGAAAGAGTTTTCTCATATCATGGAAAGAACTTCTCGAACTCTTCCTTACACCATAAAATTGATTGATCTCTTTGGAAGTCATGCTCATGGCAGAAATGCAAAGTTCATGGCTATGGAGGTAGATTTAGGAAGGGAATTGATAAGGCGAAAAATTAGACATACCTATGGAGGAGGTAATGTTGGCCTTCAAGAAACTATTGCTTCAATAGTCTATACCAATGGTGGAATAGTTAGAGGCTTTATATCAGGGTACATTACAACACGACCGGTCTACGGACCTACGTACGGTGTAGATTACACAATTTCTAGCAGCTACTATAAGTATTTCGAAATGAATCATGTTGTGGAGTCTTTCATCGTACTTCCCCGAGGAATTTATACTATGGAAGTTTTGTTCACCTTAATCTCATGGGCATTTGAAGGGTTGCACAATAGACCCATTGGTCTCTTGAACATTGACGGTTATTGCAATAACCTAATCAAATTTCTAGATGATGCGGTGAGGCAGAACTTCATGGCTTCCAGTCAGAGGAAACTTTTTATTTCTCCTTTCTTTAATGATGAGCTTTTAGACAAACTAGAGTGTGATAAAGCTACCCTGGGGCTAGTTATGACTAGAATGCAAATCCTGGAAGAGTAGACTTAGAGTTGCGTTTGTAACATTTCATTTGTAATTCAAGTTGTATTTGTGTTGAAATAATATTCTTCATGAACATTGTGAGTTAGCCATAAATATTGTTCTAAGCTGCATGGCCAGTGCAAGTTAGAAGAATATTTATTTCCAACATTAGAATGTATCATGTAAATATCAAACAATTTCTTTATTCTTCTATCATACACTGTTGGTGTCAATTCTGCACGTCTTGTTTACATCATGATCTTTCACGTCATTAGGGTATACGAACGAGTCAATCATTTGTCTTGTTATCATCACTTTATTCATTTAATCCAACTATATTGATGCTTTCGACAATTAGCAATAAGTCATTAGCCGCTTCATAATAAGGCGTCAGTTCATTCAACAAGGTTGAGTTGTCTATAGCTTCTAACAAGTAGGTTCTTTGAATTTGATCGAACAAATCATCAACACATAGTAAAGGGTAGTAATTCTTGATCGTCAGTTTGTCGGGCTTTCTTAACAAGGATGTGATAGTATCTGACCGTAAGTCAATCATGGAGAACACAATGGATCATCTAAGCTGATCAAATAAGTCATCGATACGAGTTAAAAGATATTGATTTTTGTTCTTTATTTATTTGACGGTAGTTGGTACAAAATCTTATCAATCCATCTTTATTCGTGTATAACAGAACAGGTACTCTCTCAAGGAGAAAACACTTGGTCAGATGATTCTTTTCAAGAAATCCCTATAGCTGAGTTTTTAATCTCAAGGAACGACATTCAATATAGAGTTACGATTTTCGGTATTTTCCAAGAACAAGATCGATAGAGAATTCAATTTCTTGGAACAATTGAATATTAGGAAGTTCATATTAGAGAAGTAACATACTTTCGGTACGTCCTTCAGTCCAGATGTTTCTTTACGACTAGACTTCACACTTTTTACGATTGAGATGTTTTTGCGTGTATATTCGAGATGAACTCGGTCGGTTTAGAAATCAGCCTTTCTTTCACCTCTATGAGGTTACCATCATCGGTCTTCAATTGAAGAATTCTTCATTACAAGTTGTCAACAGCAACGACGTTCAGTCAGTCAATACATACTAAGAATAATATGAATTTTCTTGTATGGTATTTCAACAAGGTTTTGCAAGGAATTATTGCTTAATGAACGATTTCAATTCACATGATATAATCGCATATTGTGTCGTAATAAGTCTGACATCAAAGTGGGATACTTAAGATAATAGAGTATATTGATTCTAAAGGTTTGTGTTTGAATCAACGATCAGATCATGTTGAGTCCACCTGAGGATCTTTGACACCAGATTCACATATGTTGTTCGAAATATCAAGATTAATCGCTTCTTCAAGATTGTCTCGTTGCCATGTAGATACATTTTCACTTACGTCATTCGCGATGCGATAAACACGTTGATATCATATCAGAGAGTCATAAATTTTTCGTTTATTCTTTCGTTTCTTATTGAATACGAAAGTTCGATTTGAGTCTACACTCGATATGATTTCAGTACTAAAAATTGTCATCTAATGAGAATTTAACAGAGTCAATATTTATCAAATAATTTATCATTACCTCTCCTGGAGCACAGGGATGCGAGAGTCGTGGAAGTGATTGACATTTATCTAAAAATCAAATTTTGATCCGAAGATCAGGTTTACAACTATTTTCTCCGATACGAAATTCTAACACCCTAATCCGTCCAGGTCTGCAGCCCCTCTCGGACTAAAGTATTAACTTGGTAATTGTAAAAATTTAAAACACTTCAAACACTTTTATTTATCACAATAATATTTTTCATAACATAACAGTATGAAGTTTTCAATATTGCGGAAGCTTAACAAGTCACAATCACAAAACATAATTTATTTATGTTCTTCAATTCAAAACCATCACATCCATTCCGACAATCTCGCCCCTGTCTACCTCCAAGATCACGTTACATCATTCTTTCTATTAACCTGCGTGTAGCAAATGAAACATACTACATGCTTAGCGTTGAAGCTGAGTAAGCATATCTAATGCTTCGAACATCCATATAAATTTAAACTCAATTCATAATCAAATCAATTGATATCATGCACAAAATGTTCCGTTCATATATTTAATAATCAATATTCAATATTCAACATTCATATTCAACATTCAACAATATCCTTAAACTATTCTTAGTCTAAGGCCAACCTCTTCCAGGTGGTACATGTCATGGTAAATGTGTACCAGTGGAATGTACCTGAGTACTGCCACACGGTGCCGGATAACCATGCGGGCCAATGACCAACAATACATAATGGACTGTGACGGTAGCGAGCTACCGCATAGGTGGTAGCTGGCTATCGTCTGTCTAGCAATTGAGTATTGGCCAGAAGTAGCAATCGGCAGAGCGAAAAGAACTATGGCGGTAACTAGGTGCCGATAGGTGGTAACTACCTTCTTTCTATCGATTTGCATTTTGGTCCGGCACAAACTTTCGACCTTTGACGTCATTTCAGAGTCTAAATCTAATTCATAGTCATGTTACATAATATCATACCATTCATACAGCACGTTAAGCGTATCCCATAATCATTCGATTGCCTATATCCATGCTTTTCCCCGTTTGATTCAATCAACGAATCCCAAACCACAATCAAGCTATTTAGAAAAGTATTTCACACAAACCAATCACGAAAATAACAATGAATGGGAATTTCAAACTTAGATGCGTATTCTAGTATTAGGTGTCCACGTACTCACCTTGATTGTTTGATTCAATTAAAGAGAATGTTGCTCAGAAGCTATCCCCGGAACCACAACCCATACTTCTCACCATGGCCCACACTCCATCACTACTGCCTGGACTCGCTGGATCATTGTCGCTGCAAAAGATCGCCGGTTTTCATCGTCCCCTAGTTCGCCGGAGAGGAAGGGTGGGTCAGCGTCAACTCATGCACTCAAATACAGCGGAACAACGGGGAGGTCGCCACCCCATCTGACTGTCGTCAACTGAAAGGTAACCATGCAAGGATAGGCAGCGGAATATAAAAATTTTAACATCCTATACTAAAACATATAGTAGTAAGAAATTTATACCTTTCTCCGTAAGCAGTTAAAACGAAGAAGTCGCAGGAAGAGCGTTGAAAGTGCAAACGTAACCGTTCAAGCGTCCGGTCTCCAACTTTGACACACGAACAACGCCGGAGTCTACCACAATCTTTATGCTAGTAAAGATTATAGTAGTATAAAATATAAAGATTAAAATTGGGATAATAATAATCTTGTATATTTCTATAGAAAATATTTCCAATAATATTTAGAAAATATTAAAGATATTTTCTATACACAAAATGATATTAATGGAACCAAAATATTATTTTCTCACACTAGAAAAATTATGTCCGAATCATACATGTCAACCATGGCCTAATCTCACACCATTTATTTTGAAAGTGGCGTGCCAAAAGTGTAAATAAAAACAAATGATTAATTTCACTTTGTCATTAACTAAATGACAAAACATTATTAGCTCCACTAACTTCAATCAAGGAAATTTGATTCTTTAAAATCTCCCCTTGGCCGTATGATTATATGAGAAGGATATTTGAAATTCTTCTCCACTAAAATGTTCAAAGTGTATTTTATTTGACACCAAAAATTAATATAAAATTAATTTTAAATCAAATAAAAATACCAATATCATTTTTAAACAAGTATACAAATATACTTTAAATAGTTTATGTCAAAATAATTATTTTCATAATTAAAATGACAAACCAAAATAAAATATTCAATATATAATATATATATATATATTAATCGGTACATATATATAATATATATATATAACCGAATATTTATATATATAATATTATATTCCAAAATATTTTATTTTACTATTTTTACAAATATACAAATTACTTATTATCCCATTGTTTAATC
>OOIL02005577.1:30368-48046 GCA_900332095.2 Cuscuta campestris
TATACACACACTTTAAGCTTGTGTTTCTAGTTATATACTCTCATATTCATAAGTTTGAATTGTATTTTTGAGAGAGTATACTTTCCTTCTACACCGGCTAAGTTTTGTTCTTCATTTTTATATTCAAGCCGTTGTGTAGAACTCTTGTTTGTGTTCTTCAAACACATCTTTATACGGTCGAGAATAGCCGTTAAATTCTCATATTGTATCGGTCGAGGATAGCCGTTTAAATCCTTGGGTAAAGTTTCAAGGATAGCCTTTGAAATCCTTGGGGGAACGGTAGAAGATAGCCGTTAAATCTTCATTGTAAACGGTTCGAGATAGCCGTTGTGAAATCTTGGAGTGAATCCTATTGGCAAGGGTTGTTTGCCAAAACTAGTGCGGTGCTTTGACGGAGTTCAAGAGGCCAGGACTTAGTGGATTCGGAAATCCTTGAGGAGGAGCCTCGAGGTACTGGAGTAGGGGTTTCCCGAACCAGTATAAAATCGGTGTGCATTTTATTTACGCTTTTATTTCTGCGTTTTATATATTGATTCCGCATTTGCCAACACCGTTTTTATCAAACTCCGAAAAGATTTTAAACGCCTTATTCACCCCTCCTCTAAGGCG
Source organism: Cuscuta campestris (assembly GCA_900332095.2). Lineage (NCBI taxonomy): Eukaryota > Viridiplantae > Streptophyta > Magnoliopsida > Solanales > Convolvulaceae > Cuscuta > Cuscuta campestris. The sequence goes on from OOIL02005577.1 coordinate 30,978, forward strand.
TGGGCACAACGACTAAACCGACTAACAATATGTTGGTGGTTTTGGTCTATGTGGATGACATTCTTGTTGCTGGTAATAATCCTTCTCTGTGTTCGTCATTCAAGAAATATATAGATGACTGTTTTCATCTCAAAGATCTCGGACCCGTTTCCTATTTTTTGGGCATCGAGTGTGCTCGATCCCAGGAAGGCATGGTCCTTAATCAGCGTAAGTATGCTCTTGATATTATCCAAGAGGCAAATTTATTAGGTTGTAAGCCTGTTGACACCCCGTTACCTAGTAATCACAATCTTGCACGGTCTACTAGTGCCGAGATACGTGATCCAACGAAGTATCGTTGTCTTGTGGGTCGTGTGTTATATTAGACTATTACTCGTCCAGATATATGCTATGCCGTACATGCCTTGTCTCAGTTCATGCAGGCTCCACGTTTGGATCATTGGTTAGCTGCTCTACGTGTGGTTCGCTACCTAAAAGGCCATCCTGGACAGGGTATTTTGTTACGCAGTGACAGTAATCTTGCTCTGACTGCCTTTTCATATTCAGATTGGGCTAGTTGTCGTCTGATGCGTCGTTCTGTTACCGATTATTTTATCTTACTTGGAGGGTCACCCGTCTCTTGGAGAAGTAAGAAGCAGAATACTGTATCTCGGTCTTCTGCTGAAGCTGAGTATCGGGCTATGGCGAACGCCTGTAATGAGATTCGTTGGCTATGGGGTCTCCTCGCCGCCTTATATGTCCTGTGTGTTGCTACTCCTAAATTATATTGCGACAATAAATCTGCTTTGTTTATTGCTGCTAATCTTGTGTTTCATGAGCGTTCGAAGCACATTGATATTGATTGTCATATTGTCAGAGAATGTATTCAGCGCAATCACATCGTCACAGCTTATGTTCCCACGCGATTCCAGACTGTAGATATTTTCACTAAAGCTCTTTCTGGACCATTATTTCATTCTTTATTATCCAAGTTGGGCATTTTTGATATTCATGCTCAAACTTGAGGGGGAGTATTAGCATATTAGTGTATATATTTTGTGTTCTATGTATTTATATTCGGGACTCCTCGTTTGTATCACCACCGGGACTCTTCGTTTGTATCGCCCATGTATATTTATATGGGCTCATGTATCAATGAAAACCAACGAATTCCATTCTAAAATTCTACACCAAATAAACCACGTAATCAATCATACGAAACTACGAACGTGAAATTCAAATCTATATACATAATCTAGCGTTAGATGTCCACGTACTCACCTCGATAATTTGACGAATTAAAATAAAACAAGTGAATCAATAAACGGTGGCAGCAGGGCTATTTCTCCGGTGACGCACGCATTGGCGGCGACGCTAATCTTCCCAATTCGGCGACCTTCTTCGATCGGCTCCCCCACTGCTCAGTAACTTTCCTTCGTAGATTAAATTCAGAGTAGTCCGCTATTGATTCAATACCTCGCCCCAATGCTTCGTACCAATAGGGGTATTTGTACGAGGTATATACATATGTATATTAGGGCATGTTCTTTAGAACTTGAACTCTTAACTTCTAGTTTCTTTCAGTTCCTTCCAGTTTTTTCCAGTTTCTTCCACTTTTTCCAGTTTTTTCCAGTTCCTTCCAGTTTCTTCCAGTTTTTTCCAGTGTTCTTCTAATTTCTTCCAACTATATTTATTTTTTTCAAATTCTTTCTACTTTCTGACCAATCACTCTAAAAAAATATTATTATTTTTATTATTACAACTTTTTTAATTGAAACTTTTATGTTCATAACTATAGTTTATAAATTATTTCATTTTTTCATCTCATTATTTTTATGATTCACATTCATTCTTCCAGTTTCTTCAACTTTTTAATATGAATAATATCGTTCTTTTTGTATATTAATATACGTGAAAAATTAGGAAACTATTTAAAAAATTATGGATAAATAGTTATATAGAATATTTTTTAATCTAAATTTATATAAGGTAAATTATATTTAAGGGCCTAGAAGAATAATATTATGAAAACCAAGAGAAAACTACATTTTGAAAAGGAAATAATGACCCAAGAAGTGTAATATTTATGCTAATTTTATATTCTAATTTTTTTTAAAACAAGCTTTTTATATATGAAAAATAATACTCGTAATATTTTTTATCTTAAAGACAATGATTAAGATAACGTGATAACACCACCACTACGAGCACCACCACCACCACCACCACCACCAACAACAACAACAACAACAAGAATAAGAATAATAATAATAATAATAATAATAATAATAATAATAATAATAATAATAATAATATTATTATTATTATTATTATTATTATTATTAATTTATAACAACAAGAATCAGAATGAGAATAATATAAAACCACACATAACTTTGTTTTAAAGTTTTTAAAGATTTTTCAATTTTTTCTAGTTTTTTCAGTTTCTTTTAATTTTTTTCAATTTTTCCAATTTCTTCTAGTTTCTTCTAGTTCTTCCAGTTCCTTCCAGTTTCTTCTAGTTTCTTCCAGTGTCTTCCAATTTTTTCCAGTTCCTTCCAGTTTCTTCCAACATCTAGCTCTTTTTTTCCAGTCCTAAAGAACAGGCCCTTAGAGTATATAATGTAGTTAAGTGGGCTGGGTTATATTTCCGCACTAGGGTAGGATTAGAATTTTAGGTAACTACGTATTACGGAGTATTATAATATAATATTATTTTATTATAAAATATTTACATTTATTCATTGAACTGAAACTTCTATTTTTTTTGTCACGCTCTATACGTAAGTCCAAGTTTGACAAACTATATACCGTTAAGAATCATTTTACGAGATCTATCCAAAAGCCTAATTTTTATTTAAAACGGAAAACTGTACAAATAAATCATATTTTTGAGTAAATAAATATTATTTTATTTTTAATAAAATAACGGGTAACTACTAAGCCTGATTTTGGGTCGTTACATGTGCTTAACGTACTTTCGTTACAATATTGTACTAAGACCATACTATGCCTTGAGACCTCCACATCGACAATGTCCAAAATCAACCAAAGCACCCATAATAGTGCCATATATTTATAAAGAGTCATACCATGTCCGGGGTGTCAATTCACCAAAGTTTGGATCATATATGTTTAACGTACTTTCGTTAAGATATTGTATTAAGAACATACTATGCCTTGATACTTCCACATTGATGGAAAAAAATCATGTTCAAAATAATATATGCAGCTTGTTTTTCATATTCTCTAAAATATGATTATTTTTAATTGAAATTGTTGACTACAAAAACTCACACTCTATGACAAATCTAGATGGTAAAGTTAAGCTATATGTGCCAACAGTGCCACAACCTTTGCGCCATTGCCAACACGAAGTTCAACTTCACCAAGAGCAAACTTTCTACTCTTCTTTAGTCCTTGCATAGAAGTACAGATATGAGATCCGCATCCCGTATCAAGTACCCATGCTGAAGATGTAGACATGTTAACTTCTATAACATACATACCAGAAGTAGAGGAATCATCCCTTTTTCGCTTCAGGCTGTCACAGTGTTTCTTCGTAACCAGATACCTTTCATGTTCGTCGTCACCTATAAAAACGTCTCTTAATCGCACGATCATATCCTATGAATTAACCCCATCAAGTTGCTGCGAGAGCTCTTTTGACATTGAGGCTAGCATGATTTCAATAACAATTCCATCATCGCATACGTGCTCATAATAGATTTTTACGCCTCTCATGATTGTAACGCGCGTCTTTGGACGTTCTGGTATTGGCCTATGAAGAACATATTCTATTCCAATCGCACGAAGTGCTTTGATCAAATCAGCACGCCAGACGAGGAAATCTTCGCCATGCAGCTTTTTGTTCTTAAGGAACTTGCAAACAGCCTTTGTCTCTAGGTGGTTACTAGTCATCTATAGATAATTAGCAAGATAGTTATAATCAAGAATCTAAGTAATTAGCTAGGTCTTTAACTAAATACTATCCCACTATTTTAACAAATCAACTACCCTCAAGTACGTAACCAGTTGAATCGAGATTAGGTATCTTAGTGGGCCAAGGTCTATATTACATTTAACTATAGTTGTGCTTTGCATCTTACCCTATAGTTAAACTAACTAGGTAGGAACTCCTTTTCCAATTGCAATCCTATTACAATCTTTGGTTTGTTAGGTTGCTTTAAATAAAATCTTATATTGGGCCTAGATCCTTATTTCATTTAACCATAGTTGTGCTTTGCATCTTACCCTATAGTCAAACTATTTCACGTAGGAACTAATTTCCAATTGTAACATTTTACAACTCTAGGTTAGATGATTTTGATTTTATTTATTTACCTAACCATGTGCCTCTAAGTTATTCATATTTTAACCTTAACTTAGTTAATTCCTACCTGGGGCGTACTCAGTATCCATTGTTACGGATTTCGCGTCATACCAATGTAAACTAGGTGTCCCGCTTTGGCGTGTCCATTGACTGGTCGAAACTAGTATCAACGACTGAGTCGGTGTTGGAAGGCACAAACTTAATATTACGAAGGATTTTGAAGTGGTCTCACCTATTGTATGTGCCGCGCACATATTCTAGCGAGCAACATACATACATGCATTCAATCATACCAACAAGTATAATAAAACGTGTCATGATTGTGGCTTCCTAAAAGAACTAACGATAAAGCTCTCTCTTGAGTTCTCCATCTCCAGCTCCATTTTCCTTCTTTTGGAATGCTTTAGCCCTCAAGTTCAGCTCTCCATTGTGTTCTTCTTTCTCCTTGCTTCTTCATTGACTTCTTTATTTTATCGAGAGAAAAGAATCATTGCTTTGTGAGCAAGGGGTATGAGGTTTGAGAAGAGATTTACAACCCGAGTTTTTAGAGAAAAGGCACGACACTCAGGTCGTATTTAAAAACATACATTCTTAAGCCACAATCATGCACCATTGAAATATACATACATCACAAGCATAATATCCATACACCGGGCAAGCCGTGCTCGCCGTAGACCTAGTTTATTCTAATTAAAATAAACTACAAGCCTAAAAATAATCAAATAATTTATAAAATTAATGTTAGGACTTCTGAATATTAAGAATATTTAATTCTGAATTTTCAGAAATTTTAAAATATAATTATCGTAAATATATGCATTTATTTCGATATTGGGATTTTAATTCAAAATAAATACTTATACCTTTTGAAAATTAATAAATAAATTCCATAATATGTAATTTAATTTTATAATTCCAAAAATCAATCTTTCAGAATGTATAAGATATTAATTTCATAAGTTCCGATTATTCATTCGGTAATTAAGAGATAATTTCCAAAATTATTTCATTATATCATTATATCATTAATATTCCAAAAATAAATATTTTCATAATATAATTATATTATAATCGAATAATAAATTTCCAGATTCTGAAAAATTAAATAAATAATTTTAGAAAATTCTTTTCAGTAATTAGAAATTACAGAAACAGAATTTCAAGAAATTACAAATTTAATATTTTGTATCGAAATTTTATTCCAAAATTTTTATAAAATCTAAAATATTTCCAAATTTATAAAATTATATTTTCAAATTTTAATTATCCAATTCTATTTAATCATTATTAAAACCAAATTAGACAATATAAATCCAGAAAATTAGAATACAACTTATGAAAATTTATTTTAAAATTCCAGAGTCTTTAAAATCATATTTTATCATCCCAGAATATTTAAAATAATTTTTCTTTATTTATCTTGTATTTATTTTGTAGTTAATCCAATTTACTACAAAGGTCAATAATACATATAAATAGTTAAATAATTTACAAAAAATAATTTTAATTTTACCGAAAACTTAAATCATATCTTAAGTACTCATAATTATAAAAATCTGATTTTTATAATTTTAATATATTTTCCATGATTAAACAGGTTTTAATCGGAAAAAGGAAAATTTAAAATTAAACCTTAATTTTAATTCAAAAATAATATTTTCGAATTACATAAAGTCCAGAATCATGTTTTGACTTCTTTATGATTTTTAAGAAATTTTCGAAAATACAATACATATTTAAATTTAATTTATCAATTGTCAAAAACCCTAACGACAATTAAAACTACAAAACTTATAGTTTCGTAAGAAAGCTCTGATACCACTATTGGGAACTACTCTTGGATAGGGTAGCGGAAATATAAATTTTTTATGTCCAAACGTAGACCCACCCAAGATCCCTTACAAAAACGACATGTGGCTGACAGAATTGATCCAAGAGCTCTAGCCACAAAAGCATATGACCTCTAGTGCGTACACACGAACTTTGATTGATGTTCTTGAGAAAATTATGCTAGTTATTTTCTCAAGAATATTTTCTTAAAATATAGTAAAATATTAGGAATAATGAATTAAAAGAACAAAACAATTTTGTCTCTTAATTCTAAAAGGGAGGGTCCAAAATTCTCATCTCAAAAAAAAGGAGAATGATCTCCTATTTATAAGGAGTGTAATCCCCATCCCAATCCAACTTGGAACATGCCTTTTAAAGTTTAGGAAAGAAATCAAATCGCATTCCTACTTTAATTCCTTATTTTCTGCCCTACCATTATTATCGTTTCCAATTTATTTTGTTAACTTTAATTATTAAATAATTAATCACAAAATAAATATCTTAATTTTTTTAATACATATTACACGAATATATATATATATATATATATATATATATATATATATATATATATATATATATATATATATATATATATATATATATATATATATATAGGATTGACTCCAGTGAGATGACACCTTACGGTGAGATGACATTCTTCGGTCAGATGACGCAAAGCTCACCACATTACACTCCAAAGCTCACCAATGACCAATGTAAAGCTCACCAAACTGTTAGGCAAAGCTCACCATATATATATATATATATATATATATATATATATATATATATATATATATATATATATATATATATATATAGGGGCTGGTTCAAGTGAGAATGCACCTTGGAGAAAGAAATAAGAATAAAATCTGGCCTTTGGATCTGATGCATCGTGCGGCTCATATTGCATTCCGCACTAAAATTTTGAGATAGTGCATTTTCAAAGGATTATGATGCATTTCGACATGATGCATTTTCAAACCATCTTGGTGCACCTAATTTTGATGCAATCCTAACCCGTAGATCTCCCAATCTAATGCACCAGATTCATTCTTATTTCTTTCATTAGATTGCATTCTCACCTGAACCAAAATCTATATATATATATATATATATATATATATATATATATATATATAGACACACACACACACACACACACATACATACATACATACATACCATCAAGGTGCAACTTCTGCAAGCAAGGCACTGAAGACTCAAACCACACTCTCTACCAATGTCAATATTCACTGAAAATATGGAAATTCTTCTCCACACTCTTCTAGGGCCCTATCATCTGTAGAAAGTCCACATTACAGGAAGCTTGTATGAACTGGTGGCTGGTCACCTGTCGTAACTCCATGCGGGAGAAGCTCATGTCCAACCTCCCAGGGTTCATTGCATGGGGTCTGTGGAAGGCATATAATGCAGAGAAATATGAAGGAGAGGCTTTTAAGGAAAGCAGGATCATATATAATATTATGACAATGATTCAACAATGGTGCTGGGCTCATCATGGAAAGAAATGGATGATTATGGATGAAGAAATGAGGAATATAGGCTTTCAGCCATGGACTCGTCGAAGATTATTATTCTAATTGCCTCATTTTGTTCTGCATTGATGTATTTTGGGCTGGGTTTTACCCCACACGCACTTATTTGTATCTCTATCTTCTTTATTTTAATAAAAGATCCATTTATTTAAAATATACATACATACATACATACATACATATATATATACATATATAGGGGCAGGTTGAGGTGAGAATGACGCTCTATGAAAGAAATGAGAATGAAATATAGACGCTGGATCAGATGCATCAAACGGCTTACTGAGTTTTACGAATGGAAGACTTTGACCAACTAAAGTATATAATAATTAGGCACCATTAAATTAGGAAATGGTTAACCTCCGAGGACAATCCTGGAAATTTGTACACGTATGGATAAGGAAATGATCCATCAACTTCCTTCTTATACGGTGGAATCACTCAACCATTTATTAGGTGGATTGAATTAAATAAAAATTATTATTATATTAAAATATTATTTTCATTTAACTGTTTTATTGCATTATCTCATTTGTACATAACATTTTGTATGCAAGTCCGTTCTTGATAAATAATGTGCTGCCGGAAATCTCTATGCCCAACAATAACAATATTAAATTTAAAGTTTTGATACTATATTTTTTCACACTTCAAAATAAGAAAAGTCAAATTTATAACTAGTTTTTTTCTTGTCATAACTAGTAAATATATAATTACTAAGCTAGTTTTTCGAGACTTTTATTATCATTACTCTCTTTGTCTCAAATTAAGACCACAAATTTAACTCGATATGGTATTTAAGAAGAATAAAAATGTATGGTTGAAAATGCATTTAATATAAGAAAAAAATTTAAATATCTCACCTTCAGAATTTTTCTAAGGGAGATGCGCTGTGATGGCTGATTTGTGCAATACGATTTTGTGTGGATGCAATTTGATGGACGTTATATGCACCTCAACGTGTCCTTTGATTTTATTCAAATTTTATTATATTAATTAGTGTATTAGTGAATTTTGACTTGTTGGTGACTTTATATATGATGAAAAGACTGACATTGTATTGTATTCAAAATGAGTGTAATACAGATTGAATAAATAGTTTGCCTATGCCGGATTCGAACCGAAATCCGTAGTATATACCGCTCTGCCATTTGAGCTAATAGGCAATAATTTATTTTTCTAAAAACTCTCATCAACACTTGTACCAATTAAATACATAATTTTTTATTTAAAATTGGCATCATTTAACGTAGTTCTAGCACATGTTCAAATGCATCACAAAACATTCTAAATGCATCATTGTTTGCAAAAAAAATAATTTCTAAAATATAGAGATGCATCATATTTGTACAAAAAAAATGACTATAATGCATCAACCTTGATTCTTAAAGTGAAAATAAAAAATGTATTATCTAAACTTACAATGCATCTTATATTCTTTGTAATGCATATGTAGGGCGTATTTATTTTTCTCTAATGTATTATCTAAACTTACAATGCATCTTATGTCACATCATACTTTTTCTCTAATACTCAATCTATCACATCTTACTTTTATCATCACATCAAGGGCAAAATTAGAAGTCAACTACAATTTAATACTTTCTTATTTTTACACAAAGTCAAAATAGGAACACTTTTATAGAATGGAGGGAGTACATAAAAAAATGAAGGAATTGCAATAATCTTAGTACATAAGTCAATGCTAAAAAGATTGAATTCAAACAAGATATCACACCATACATATTAGTTTTCAGTTCATAAAAAATTTAGATAGTTAATTTAAAGTTCTCAAAAATTTGCACTTTGACATGTTAAACATGTGTTTTGATCTTTTGAAAATTACGTTATTCAATGTGTTTTTAATCTATATTCAAATGTATCACAATAAATTTTTACTGCATCATCATGTGTAAAAAATTCACTATTTAGAATATACAAATGCATCATATTTGTCTCCTAACAAATTCCATTATCCTCAAACATTATTCTAATATTGCATTATCTAATGATTTATATGCATTAGCCTTACCCTTAAAATGCAGAATAAGATAGACTCATACCAACTTTATTCATTAAACTTTCACAACAATGAAAAAATATTACAATGCACTTAGAAATACCCATACCCAACAAATCAGCTGTATTTTTTTATGAATTCCATTTTAATTCGGAAATACTTGAAAGCAATTCGGAAAGCAATGCGGAAAACCGATTAAGCAACTAAAAAATACAATAAAAATACTTGAAAGAGAACATTAGAGTATAGATAATGAAAAAAACAATGAATCATACCTTAACCCATGATACAATCCCTAAATATATTAAGAAATATTTGCACTAAATAGCACTAAAAGTTAAGTCATTTCTCTAAATAGCACTTAAATTATTTTATTCCTTAAATAGCATTTAATCATGCCATAATGACCAGTGATGGCAAACATTTATTTGAATGATGACTAATGGATAATGACTAAAAGTGCTACATTGGGAAAAAAATACATGTAGTGCTATTTAGGGAAAGTCATTATGTTTTAATGCTATTTAGATAAATTCCTCATATATTAAATCAAAGGAGTCACGATGAAGAGAATTTATATATTTGACCAATTGCTTTGTGTAATATAAGGATACCAGCAAAGATAAAAAATCGCCAGATGATTTATGCGCCTTTTAGGATTTGTGAATACCGACCATCTTCCACATTGGTAATTTAGGATAGTCATAGCTTTTGGAAATGAATTTTTTTATTGGGTTGAAATGAACTACATCGTGAGAGAGAAAAATGAGGAAGATGGCTAATTTTTAGGAGCTTTTAGATTGGAATAAGCGTTCCATTCACACCTTGTTCAGGAATGTACGTAAATGCCCATAGTAATTGAGATAAAGAAACTGCCAGCAATGCTCCATCCAACGGACCAAATTCTTTCTTATTTCTTTCACTAGATCTCTTTCTCACCGTAACCAAATTCTATATATATATATATATATATATATATATATATATTATATAATATATTTACCAAAATAATAAATATAAAACAAATAATATTTAGTGCAACATATTTTGACAAACTTAATTATCATATAATTAAAATGTCAAACATATATATTTTACAATATTGTGTCACACGCAATATGTACAATATATGATAGGCGTGTCGTAGCACCTACAAATTAATTTATTATTTTCCTTAACTCTTAACCCTCTTTATGAATTAATATTAATTAAAACATATAGATAGGGCAAGTAAGGGTTGATCCCACGAGGAAAGATACTTTTTAGACTATGAAAATCAGTTCACTTGTCACTTTTATTGAATAAAAACTAACTAAAATCTAAAAACTAAAACTAAAGGATATGGGGGTTTGAATGATAAATTTAAAATGATAAAAACAGGCAAATAAATTTAAAGATAAGGATAACAAACAAGATACGGAACCGCAACAACAACTCAAACTCAGAAGTAACACTCAGGGAGAAAACAAACACACAAACAAACACACATTTAAACTTTATAAAAATCGTAGACAATAATACTCCCTCCATCCGGTATTAAAGTTTACGTTTTGACTTATTGTCATTTTTATTGGGAGTTGACTAAACAATTAAAATACCAAAAAAAACCCTTTCTCCTCTTTTTGCTTTCCACCTGAACACAATAGGATCCAGCCCACAACTCCCTCCGCTTCCGCCATCTACGGCAAATCCAGTCTCCTCACGGCTCAAAATCGGAAAACAACCCATCCTCGGCCGCCGCGCTTTTCCTGCTGTCGGACAAAGTTTCCGCCTCTGGATCTTCGGCACCGGCCTTCACAGATGGGCCCAAAGCCAGAGCCAATCTCGCAGTCAACTCCTCGCAGTCACAGTCAACTCCTCGCCTCTGCCGACCCGAATCCCAGCCCAGCCGTTCGTCCCCTCCTGACCGGGCTCTCCAAGACTCTCTTCCCCAGTATGAGCACCAAGATCTCCTGCCTCATCCACCAAGGAAGCCGCGGCGTCGGGAGAACGAATAGAGGAAGGTCGGGAGAAAGTAAAGAAGAAGAAAAGCAAGAAGAAGAAGAAGAAGAAGAAGAAGAAGAAGAAGAAGAAGAAGAAGAAGAAGAAGAAGAAGAACAAGAGGGAGGGGGAGAGGGAGGGTTGAATGTTCACAGATCTGGCGGATGGGAGAAAAAAAAAGAAGAAAAGAGGAACTAAGGAAGAAGAGGAGGAAGGGGGGGAGAGGGAGAGAGAAGATTGAAATGGTAGAGAAGGGTATTTTTGGAAGAGTGTGGGTTAAAATTAGAAATGTAAACTTTATTTCCGGACGGAGAAATAGGAGAAATGTAAACTTTATTTCCGGACAGAGGGAGTAATTAACTTAAACCTTTTTGCAAATACTTATAGTTTTTAATAGAAAATAAACTGAACAAGTCTGATTAATTAATTAGTTATGTCTTGATTCTGAAATTAAACTCCTAATTAAACTCAAGGGTTAGGCTGAAGAAGAGTTCCACCAACAATTTTTCCATATTCTCCCATTCATATTAGCTCATGTTAGGACCAACCCTAACTCTAAACCCTACTACCCTTAGCAACCTAAAGACCAACCCTTAAGTTACTACTAAGAATAGCACATTAAGATTTGTGGAAAACATCACCATAACAACTTTGCAGTAACACTACGGTTATTTAACAAAATCAGTTCGAGAACCTTGATTAGCAAAAACCACTTTGCTAATGATATGAAAAATCAGTTCGAGAACCTTCAGTGTCTTTAATGCATGTAAATGATATGAAAATGATTAACTTATGCACATACAAGATGAGATAATTAACAACATTAAGCATGAAATATCAGAAAATAGATGCAAGATGAGAGGGAGGAAATCATAAGATATATATGACAATTAAGCACGCAAGGCAGACCAAAGTGCAAGAAAAGACAAGAACAAAAGAAAAGAAAAAAGTAAATAAAATGCATAAAAGTAAAAGTTTAAATATCTGGGTTGCCTCCCAGAAAGATGCCGTCTTTTAATGCCTTCGACTAGACTCCTTATTTTGCTCAGGACAACATGCATGGAGAATCCATGCTGCACTCTTAATAACCCGTGATCAGTCAAAACAAAACTCCAAATCAAACAAATAGCTAATCACCAGGTCAAAGTAAATTAAACCATAAAAACTAGTTTTAGTATTACTCATAAATTAAGTTTCCAAATAAACAAATAAACCTCTAACAACAGAATTTCTCAAAAAGTGATCAAGTTTTTGAAAAATTGGATGTTATGGTGTGGGGTGATTACGTGTAAAGCACAAATAGTTAAAGATGTACCCAACACTTAAAATAATATTTGGAAAAGAATTTTTGTTTTGTCAATTTTTTCTAAAACTCTTTTTTTCTAATCTGATTGGGTTAAGGAGCCAAATAGGAGTAAAACAATGATAAAAGCCCAAAATAAGAGTGAGAAGATTAAATCCCACCAATAGGAGTCGTCGTTAGCCATCATAACCTGTCTCCGTTACCAGTAGCCGTCAAAAGCAATCGAATTACCCGTTAGCCATCATTAGTTCTTCTTTGATCAGAGCGCCGAGAAAACCAATTAAATTCAAAATTCCTCTGCTTCACAATTCATTTGCTTCCCAATTCAACTACTTCCCAATTCATCTGCTTTGCATTGTGACTTAATCGGAGAAGATGACAGACGAAGAAGACACTCGATCAGATGAAAATGCTGATGAAGATAGGCGACATGCGACAAAGCAAATGGCGAAGCGACCGAAGGTAATGAATCTTAGTTTCCGACTCTCAGGTTTCGTTGTTGTTCAATTGCATTGTGACCTAGTTTTGTTGTTCAATTGAGTTTTTCTGTTGAACAACTTACGCACCTCTAGAGGGGGGGTGAATAGAGGTGTTCTTCAAAAATCAAAACTTTTGGAAGATTAAACAAAAAATTCGCAGGATTATGCCAACCACAAGAAGACAAAGAAGAAGAGAAGGAACAACACACGATGTATACTTGTTCGGCCTAAATGCCTACATCCAGTCCCCGAACTCCCAACACGGAGTAGATTGTTGCAAATACAATGATGTCCTTTGGAATATGGCAATATCTCTAAAAGACTCAAGCAATGAGGAAAAACTCAAGCAAGAAATGATTTAGCAATCAAAACAATTACCTTGCTTGGATATAAGAAGGGGATTGAGTAGAATCTATTTGGATATTCAAAGGCTATGTTCTTCAAAGTGTTCTAAGTGTTCTTATAAAGATAATCACGAAAGTAGATATTTTATAGAAGTTAGGGAGTGGATAGGGATGAAAAGCATTCAAAAAACTAGCCGTTTGGTAGTTGAAATTGTCGAACTATTCAACTAAATCAAGACTTAGTCGACTAGTTTTGGGGAAACTGCAATCTGACTTATTCAACTAGTTCTGGATTTATTCAACTAAGTCAGAATAGAATTTCAGGGATTTATTCGAATAGTTTTCAATTTAGTCGAATAGTTTGCTGAAAAGAATGTGTTTTAAAGGTAGGATGATAAGGGAATGAACCTTATAGATGCCATACTCTTTAACACATAATCTAAGACCTAAAACACTACCCAACTAAGGAAACAATCTCTTCGGTCTCGTTCCTTCCACCGATGCTCAAGTCCCTTCTTCACGGACGGATATGAACTTGTTGCAGCTTTGATTCTTAGCCTTGATGCACAATATGATGATGATGTTTTGTCACCCTTTTGTCATTATCAAAACCTAAAAGACAATGGGCAAAGGACATTGTAAGAATACATATTCATGATAGCACATTGCCCAACAATTTCCCCCTTTTTGATAATGACAAACCCATTAGGAGATGTGCATCATACAAGGTTAGTTCCCCCTAAAGTATTGTATTATAAATCAAACAAAGACATACAAATCTATACTATCTTCCCCATTAAGATATGCACAAGTACAATTCCCCCTGAATATATGCATGTCTACACCATCTTCCCCCTTTTGACATTATCAAAAAGAGATGGGCAAAAAGATATATGCTCATGCAAATAGATATCAAACAAACAAATAATATCACATTGTCCAACTAAAAAATAAATCAACATTAGTTGGAATTAATAAAGTGAATCAACTTCCCCCTTAATTGATGCTTCACCCAATTATGTGCTTGGCGCATCTATTTCAACTCAAGTCGAAGTGTTCAAGCACACCTTCCTTAATGAATCTATGAAGCAAATCTTGGTACTCAATGCCTTTTGGGTCCAGGGGTGTTATGGCAATAATAAAAATCATATGAACGATGCATCACATTATCTTGACTTAGAAGCAAGTGTCTATACTTAGTGTAACAAACTGGTGTGATGTGTCCTACTTTATTACAATAATGACACCTAACACTAGGGTTGTGCATGTTTCTAAGACGTGTGATATGCTTTCTAGGTTGTTGGTGGTCCCAAAGTGGTGAAATACAAAGTCTAGAGGGGGGGGGGTGAATAGACTTTGTTACAGATTTAAAATCTTTTTCGTTTCTTTTGAAAACGTGAAAATAAGTGTTAATATAGAGTCCTTGTGAACTTTAGATTGTGTGCGGAATTTGGTGGGTAGAGTGAGCAGTAATCAATATGGATGGGTTAGTTTTCACAGTTAATCTAATTGCAAGTAAGAATAAAGATAAAAGAGAGAGACACGCAAACTTTAATGAGGTTCGAAGGTGGGGTAATCCTTCTACGTCCTCAAACTCCACTATGTAGTTGGTTGTTGAATAATGAACCAACAATTACACTTGTGTGAATTTCTGCACGGTATATCTTCACAAGACCAATGTTGCTACTGCACTCGTGCTGGCTTTGTTGTTCCTTCGAAGGTCAAGCTTCTTCAACAACTTCAAGGTCCGAACAATAGGACTTGCAAGATCAACTTGTAAGAGAGTTGACCTACCCCCTTTTAATCAATAAGTTTGATCAAAAGTAATATCCTTCAACGTGGTGTGGTGCTTGAGGCAAGGAAACCTTCAAGTGTTTACACTATAGCTCTTTGGAAGGAAGAAGTTTGCTTCTGGATAAGGAGTTTAGAAATCTCTCTTTATCAAGCTTTTTGGGCTAACTGTGAAATGAGATAGCTTTGTTGTTAGAGATTGCTTCGTTGTGTTGTTGTATCTCCTTTTTTTTCCAGTCTTCCAAGGATGCTATTTATAGCTGGATTGGATAATCTATTCGTTGAATCATAATAGACTATCCGTTGCATTTGCTGGCTTCAATTTTGAATGAAAATTGTGATTTGAAGATTCCTCATTGAAATGGGTGTTTGGACATACCCATTTGTTAAAGGAGAGATTACTTTTTCCATAGAGTCCGTCTTCTAGCTGCTGTTCAAGTATTCTGGACTGTAGAACTTTACTCTGTTTGTCTTCTAGTGCTTGTATAGGAATTCTGGACAGGTTCTTCAATTCTTAGAGGTTCAGACTTTGTCTTCCAGTCATTTGTTCTTGAATCAGCATAATTATCTTCAATCTAGCCGTTGAAAATCAAGAGATTGATTTTTCCTTACCAACGGGTAGAATTTCTTCATTCAAGACTTAGAAAATCTTGTAAGTCTTTTCTCACTTGTCCGCTTTTTGAGAATTCCGGTCTTCCTTGAGGCATCCGGTTCTTAGCTGACAAATCCGGAAAAGTCATTCTCAGACTTCCGGGTGAGAAAGAGATCCGCGCTAGTCTTCCGATTTGGGTGACTTAGCCTTCAGCGGGTTGTAGCGAGACATTCGGTTCTTATATAGTCTTCCGGATCAGAGGATTTTCATCTGCTTGAGAAATCCTTACTTGTCTCTAGCATTTCCAATCAAGATATCCAATTTCCATATCACTGAATTTGATTAAGTCTTCAGGCATCAAAACGCTTAAAGAAATATCACAACCTTATTGGAAATCTCAAGAACTTGGTTTTGTAACACCCTAGCCCCCACCCAAGGCTCCCGAGTTCATATCGTCCTTGAGCGCGAGGCGCTTGATTCACAAGAAGTGCGAGATGTTCCTGTGTCACGTTCAGGATATGCGAAAAGAATCACCACGTCAACAGGACATTCGTACGGTTTGCGACTTCCCCGATGTCTTTCCCGAAGACCTTCCTGGTTTGCCTCCGCCGAGAGAAGTAGAGTTCTCGATCAATCTCATTCCGGGTACGGAACCCATATCTGCTACACCGTATCGTATAGCACCTGCCGAGATGAAGGAGTTGAAGGCTCAGTTGCAAGAGCTACTGGAAAAGGGATTCATCCGACCTAGCGTTTCCCCATGGGGAGCACCGGTGTTATTTGTTCGAAAGAAAGATGGATCCATGAGACTTTGCATCAACTACAGGCAGTTGAACAAAGCCACAGTGAAGAATCG
>OOIL02005588.1:20039-45125 GCA_900332095.2 Cuscuta campestris
GGTTGTATCCTGGGTTTTGTGGTTATATTGGCCATTTATTCATGTCTCCTTAGTGGAATAAAATCAGGGATGGGGTTGTGGTTGTGGGGGTTTGTGTTTTGGTTCCTAGTGGTTGTATCCTGGGTTTTGTGGTTATTATTTAGGTAAAAATGGGAGTTGTTTTTGGCTAATAAAAAAGGGCAGGGATGGGGGCTATAATGTGTGGTTTTGGACTTATAGGTTTGGGTTTTTTGTAAGGAAACATGGGCAGGAAATATGGCTAGTGGTGGGTCATGGTTTTTGGCTCTTTGTTGATGTTGTGTTGGGATTGTGAGGGATATCTTGCCAGGGATTTAGAGGAAGGCAGAGAAGGTTTTATTTGTTTATTAAAAGGCTTAAAAAAAGGAAAATAACACAAACAAAAGATTTTGGTTTGCACACCCTTATTTTTCGGCCAGGGGCTAAAATAAGAGTAACAAAAACTTTATTTTGAAATGAATTAAATGGAAAGGGGATTTGGATATTTAGGGTTGGGTTGGACGGAGTGGGAGTCGGTTTGTGGAACCCTTTGGCCCAAAGTTATTCTGGCCGCTTGACAATTGTAGTTTTTCGGGTAGTAAACCTTCCCAGTAAAGGGTTAGTGTTCTCTCCGAGTGTCGTATCTCTCGAGGAATGGACGAAGGGAATTAGTTTAATTACTCTAACTAGGCGAAGATTAGGATTGGTTTATGAAAGTCTTCTCGGAACGATTATAGAAGGAGCAGAGTAATAATAAATTAATTTTACATAGTATAAGTATAGATCTGGACCTAGGGTCAGGACATCATTTGGATCTATTTTATCATATTAAATTAACAATTAGAATAATAATATTTCTATTACTACTCATCAATTTCTAGATGTGTACTTAATCTGTTGCGCTTGAATATCATAGTCATTCGACTTACAATATTTTCTCGATAAATGGTCAATTAAATCTTCCGATATTAATTAACCAAATAAGGCAAGAACAATAGATTAACCATTCCAACATTAAATTAACATTCGAAATATATCACCAAACTAGTCCGGACCCAGAGATCCGGACCATAACTCATACTATGCAAACATAAATTAAAATAGCATTTTATTGAATAAAAAGAACTTACAACTTTCGTACAAGCGGAATTGAACAGATCGGGAGTAGAATTCTTCCAAAAATTACTCTAAAACTACTAAAATGCTAAACTAATACTTGGAATTGGGATATAAAGCTTAATTCCCGAAAATGGGAGTGAAAGGGATGTGTTGAATGGGGAGAATCGCGCTGTATTTATAGGACAGAGGCCGAGGCGTCCAAGTCAAAGCGTCCAAGTCCAGGCGTCCAGATCGGGACGCTTGAGCTGCTCCGGCCAACCAGGTTTTGCCACGTGTCTTCCTTGGTCTGCAATCCAGCCAAGGCGTCCAACTTGGCCAAGCGTCCAAGTTGGACGCCTTGAGGCCTTGGTCCGTTGCGCTTCGCAGCTGTTACGAGATCTTGGCCCAATTTCACTGATTTTCGGCCCGAACGTCGATTTTACCTTCTCGGAAGCTCGTTCAAGCCCGAAACTTGATCCTTTGATGATTTATTCCCTTTTTCTCAAGCATTTGAACATAAAATGGATAATTTATGATGATTTTATGTGGAATTCCATTTAATGACTCTTAGAACTGAAAATGAGAGTTTTATTCATTGAAATCACATTTTATAAGATGATTAAATACTATCTACGTGCAATAACGTTTAGAATATGACGTAAATGATAAGAACGAAATGGACTTATCAAATTCCTCACACTTAAACGTTTCTTGCCCTCAAGCAACAAATTGAATAATTACAAGTATAAAGGCAAATTAATAATTGTAGAGGGAAGGTTTAAGCTACATATTATGAAGGAAAGAAGAAATAAGATAGTCTTCAACCTTTTTGTTAAGAATGAATGAGGCTTTAGATTCTCACCCATATTGTTAGAAATGTAAAAGAATTTTGTCAAACCAATATTTTTTTACACCAACCTGAACAACCAAAATTTTCCAAACTTTCTTTGGGATAACTACATTTCTAAGAGTACTTTAAAGATCAAATAATTTTTGATGGCTAAATTAGAAAACATGTTCTTGCAAAAGTATTTGTCAAAGTGTAAGGGTTTAATTTTCTTTGGCATAACTTTGTCATGTTGACACGAGAAAAATTTATGACCTCATCCCGTGACATAGAACCACGAGATTTTTGGATATTCACTCTGGAAAGTCTCATCACACGACATAGAACCGCATGCTTTTTGACTCTAACACTCAAAAGGCCTCATCACGCAATATAGAACCACGTGCTTTTCGGCATACTCACCACGCCTCATCAATTGACATAGAACCAATTGCTTTTTGGCTAAAACAAGAATCTCGGTCTAACCAAAGTATGCTTCTGAAACATCACCCCTTATACTTTGAAAATAACTCTTTTTAAGAAATAACAAATACCCATAATAACATCAGCAAAAAGATTTTCAATAAAGCACTTAAAAATTAATTGATCTAAAAAAAACTCTTTAAAAATTGTGAATTTATCCCAAATCATTTTAGAAAATATTCCCAAAAAAGTTAGAGTAAAAATAGAAGTTTGACAAAAAGTTTTAAAAATTTCCAATTTTTACGGGTGATAACTAAAGATTAATTAATCAAACAATTAAAATTGATGACTATTCTATAAAAATCTTTTCCTAAAAATATATAGACAAAACAATTCCTAAACAGACCATTTCAACAAAGAACTCTTGCCTCCTCACACTTAAACGAAACCACGCCCTCGTGGTTTAAGAGTGTTATTGGTATTGGAGTTAATTGTTGAAATGCTCACATGCAATCACTAAGTTATCTAAATACTTTCAAAATTCAACAATGAGGATTGAAATAATAGATAACCATAACATGTAAATATGAAATCATGCATAAAATTTTCTCAAAATGGGTTTAAGAGTCATAATGTGAAATTCCAAAATAAGATCATATAAATATCCAAAAATGATGTTCTGAATGCAGTATTAAGAAATTAGGGATCTCACTATCCCTGACGTTTGCCTTGTTTAGGACCTGCCCCATGCTCAGCCTTCCTTGTTCCTTGTTCCCGGGTGTATTCAAGTATTTCCTCCACCTGCCATTGTTGCGTGAGAAGGAGCGTCTCCATGCTCCTTAAGCGAGAGTCTACAGAATCCTAGAATGCAAACATAGCCTGTGAAAGCTCGCGAAGGGTCATGGGAATTGTATGCTGCTCTCTGGGGCGTGCCTCCTCGTCCTCCTTATTATAAGCAATCTGGGTCAAGTACCGTGTCGACGGTCGGAACATGCTTGCGGCTTCTGGGAGAACATCAGGGACTGTCATACATAATCCTCGGGCCAGAAGTGTAACCATTGGTCCACACAAGACAAACTGGTGGTTGCAAGTTGATTGGGCAAATAGGAATCGAGCCACAAAAGTTGCCAGATTGACTGGTACGCGTGCTTCCAGACTCCAGAAAAATAGCATATCAGAATCAAACACCACGTCAGGGCCATGAGAACGGCCGAAATAGCTATGAGTCAATGCATGCTGTAAAATTCTTCAAGACGGACGCACCCAATTCCTAGCTATGCTTGCTCCACTGTGATATCGTCCATACCCGTGAGCTTGCCAGAACTTCCTCACATCGAACTCTGGATCCAACTGATCAGGCAGATTAGCGAAGGCCAAGCTCCGCGTTTCATCAAGTGTGTAAAGACCAATCAGCCACCCCAAGTCTGCCACAGTAAGGCTCAGAAGTTGTCCCATCAAAGTGAATGTGAGCTTGGTGGTGGAGGTGACTTCAGCTGTTGACTTTACTTCCTCTCCGTCATTGAGGAAGCGGGGAGAGCAAAGAAAACTCGATGGTGACTTCCAGGCTTGCTGGTGCTTGTAGGAACAGCAAGATCCTCCACTTTGGGTTGTACAGAAACTCGTCGATGTCCTGCCAGTGCCCTAGTTCATCCAGATAGGCAGGGTCTAGCACCATGGGAGGCTGGAGCATCTTCGTGTTTCCCCAAGTGAGAAACTTCTTCCTTGCTTCCTCTGAGTGCAAGGGGAGCTCTTCCAGGCTCTGTAATGTGCGGCGGTTTCCATGCGGAATCATCCAAGCAACATCCATCTGTAAAATAGAAAAACAAACAACGAGTAAAACCTTGCCCCCAACTGGTGCGGCAAGTAAAAACAAATAAAATAGGTTATTTAAATATTGAATGACGGGTTGCCTCCCGTTAAGCGCTTCTTTAACGTCCGTAGCTTGACGCTCACCCACTTTCTCCACGACTTTCCGATCCGAGAGTCATAAAGTTTGGCCCTTCTGACTCTCTTCTGATGCCACCCTGTTTGAATTTTTGCTCGGTCAAGGTCCAGGATCCTTGACTCATCCCTGCGGCTTGGTGGCAACAGGATATATGGAGGAGACTTTGTATAGGTGGGTGGGGGCGGAAGTCTCCTTAGTAGATCCACATCATTAGCCTTGATTGCGAAATTGATTTCTTCCTTATCTTCAATTGGCTGACTATCCATTTGTGGTTTGATGATTATGATCGTACCCTCCCCCATGGATGCGTCTTCAGTGTCACTTACCAGAAGTTCATCCCAACTCTTTTGGCTCCAACCATCGTTCGGGCAGACATAGTCGCACCCGTCAAGTAGGGAGTCAAAGAAGGTATGGTCTGAATCTTCAGATGAAGCATTATGTACACAGGTTTCTATAAGCGGAGTTGGCTTTTCCATGCAAAGTAATTCCTCGTCTATAGATTCCTGCTCAGACACTTGGACAATTGTATCTTGGGGGCAGGTAATGGGCTCTACTTCCTCCAGAACAGGTTTCTCTAGAGGTGTGTCTTCAACACAATTAAAGAGATGGTCGTTTATTGCCGTAGGCAAAACTTCCTCCTCCTTCTTTTCTTGAATAAGCATAGGTGGTTCTGAGTCAGGTCCCTCAGTTGGTTCCACCTTCTGTACGACTGTGCCGGTTGAGACTTGGCTTGGAGGGTATTCGGGTAACATCACCACAGTAGCCCCAGCAAGAGTTGTTATGCTCTCGGGTTTCTATGATGGTGTAGAACTTGGTGAATCTTCTAAAACTGGCACCTGATGGTTGGATGGTTCAGGGTTGGTCTTAGGTTCTAGAGCCTCTTTTTGAGCATTAACTTCCTCCAATTGTGGATCTTGAGATTGGAGGGAGCGTTTAAGCTCAATAGCCTTACAGAGATCATTGACTAATTTATCAGCTTTAGACTCGGCTTCTAGTCTCTCTCTTCGGAAGTCGTCCAGCATTTTCTGCATCATTTCTGATCCTTCGCATAATCTCCTTTCGAACTCCTTTTCCTTCCGGACTGATTCAAGAAGTTTTGCTCTTTCTCGAATTGCCACCTTGTTTGCTTCAATTTGTTCTTCAGCAAACAAGGTGTAGTCACGGCAGTAAGGTGGTTCGTACCAAGAGCCTTCAGCAAATAAAACTTCGTCGAAATAGAAGATCTTCTGCTCTAATCTTATTATTTCTTCGACGAGTGGATCAGATTGATTGTCGTGCATTGGCCCATATTGGTCATAGTCATCGTTATCTCCATGAGGTTCATAATAATTATCCCCATCAGAATCTTGGAATGGAGAATATCCAAAATTTCTAGACGGGGTATCATATGGTGGTTCCTCATGGTAGGGATAGTAGTCAGATCTATTGTTGTCTAGGTAGTCATCACCATATGGGTACTGATGTGGGTTGATAAGTCCATTTCGTTCTTATCATTTACATCATATTCTAAACGTTATTGCACGTAAATAGTATTTAATCATCTTATAAAATGTGATTTCAATGAATAAAACTCTCATTTTCGTTCTAAGAGTCATAAAATAGGATTCCACATTAAATTATCATAAATCATCCATTTTATGTTCAAATACTTGAGAAAAAGGGAATAAATCATCAAGGGATCAAGATTCGGGCTTGAACGAGCTTCCGGGAGGTCAAAAACAGTGTTCGGGGCCAAAATCACGAAACAGCCGCGAAGCCCAACGGACCAAGGCCTCCAGGCATCCAACTTGGATGCTTGGCCAAGTTGGACGCTTGGGAGTTGGACGCTTTGGCTGGATTGCAGCCCAAGAATGACACGTGGCAAAATCTGGTTGGCCGGGACAGCTCAGGCATCCAGATCTGGACGCTTGGACTTGGACGCTTTGACTTGGACGCCTTGGATTCGTTCCTATAAATACAGCGCGATTCTTCTCATTTTTATCATCCATTCTCAACCCAATTTCGGGTTCCCCTCTCTCAATTGCTTCAAATACCTTGTATATTAGTTTTAGTAGTTAGTTTGAAGTATTTTCGGAGGTTTTGATTCCAGATCTGTTCTGTTCCGCTTTACGCAGGTTGTAAGTTTTCTTTATTTAATAAATGCTATTTTAATTTATGTTTGCATAGTATGAGTTAGGGTTCGGATCTCTGGGTCCGGACTAGTTTGGTTGTTTATTTTCTTATATTAAATTAATGTTGGAATGGTTAGTCAGTTGTTCTTGCCTTATTTAGTTAATTAACATCAGAAGATTTAATTAGCTATTTATTGAGAAAATATTGTATGTCAATTGACTATGATATTCAAGTACAACGTGTTAAGTACAAATCTAGAAATGGATGAGTAGTAATAGAAATATTATTATTCCAATTGTTAATTTAATATGATAAAATAGATCCAAATGATGTTCAGACCCTAGGTCCAGATCTATACTTATACTATGTAAACTAAATTTATTATTTTTACTCTGCTCCTTTTTATAATCGTTTCGAGAAGACTTTCATAAACCAATCCTAATCTTCGCCTAGTTAGAATATTTAAACTAATTCCCTTCGTCCACTCCTCGAGAGATACGACACTCGGAGAGAAAACTAACCCTTTACTGGGAAGGTTTACTACCCGAAAAACTCCAATTGTCAAATGGCGCCGTTGCCGGGGAGTGGCACGGCATTAGTTTAATTTCTTCAGATTAGCTTGGGTGAAGATTGGTTAGAACGATCTTCTCACTTCTTTTTCACCAACCACCCGTAATAATTATTATGGATAACTCCAGTGGTTATTATGGTCCGCCTTCTTTCTACCAATCACCAAACCGCCCTCCGTTTCAACCCCACCAAACCTATCACCCACATCAGTACCCATACGATGATGACTACCAAGTCAACAATGGGTCTGACTACTATCCCTACCATGAGGTACCACCATATGATACCCCGTCTAGAAACTTTGGGTATTCTCCATACCAAGATCCTGATGGGGATGATTATTATGAACCTCATGGTGATCAAGATGACTATGACCAATCTGGGCCTATGTACGACGATCAACCTGATCCTCTCGTCGAAGAAATCATAAGATTAGAGCAGAAGATCTTCTATTTCGACGAGGTTTTATTCGCTGAAGGCTCCTGGTACGAACCACCGTACTCCCGTGACTACACTTTGTTTGCTGAAGAACAAATTGAAGCAAACAAGGTGGCAATTCGAGAAAGAGCAAAACTTCTTGAATCAATCCGGAAGGAAAAGGAGTTCGAGAGGAGATTATGCGAAGGATCAGAAATGATGCAGAAAATGCTGGACGACTTTCAAAGAGAGAGACTAGAAGCTGAGTATAAAGCCGATAAATTAGTCAATGATCTCTGTATGGCTGTTGAACTTAAACGCTCCCTCCAATCTCAAGATCAAATAAGGGAGATTAATGTTCAAAAAGAGGCTCTAGAACCTAAGACCAACCCTGAACCATCCAACCATCAGGTTCCAGTTCTAGAAGATTCACCCAGACCAGCACTACCACAGAAACCCGAGAGCATAACAACTCTCGCTAGCGCTACTGTGGTGATGTTACCTGAATACCCTTCTAGCCAAGTCCTAACCAGCATAGTCGTACATGAGGTGGAACCAACTCAGGGACCTGACTCAGAACCACCTATTCAAGAACAGAAGGAGGAGGAAGTTTTGCCTATGGCAATAAACGACCATATCCTTAATTGTGTTGAAGACACACCTCCAGAGGAACCTGTTCTGGAGGAGATAGAGCCCACTACCTACCCCCAAGATTCCAACATTCAAGAGTCTAAGGAGGAATCTACAGACGAAGAAATACCTAGCACAGAGGAACCAATAACGTCTATAGATAATCATGCTTCATCAGAAGACTTAGACCAAACTTTCTTTGACTCCCTACTTAACGGGTGTGACTTTGTCTGCCCGAAGGATAGTTGGAGCCAAAAGAGTTGGGATGAACTTCTGGTAAGTGACACTGAAGACTCATCCATGGGGGAAAGCACGGTCGTAATCATCAAACCACAAATGGATGGTCAGCCTGTTGAAGATAAGGAAAAACTCAGTCTCACTATGAAGGCCAATGATGTGGATCAATTGAGGAGACTTCCGCCACCACCCACCTATCTAGAGTCTCCTCCTTTTATCCTGTTGCCGCCGAGCCGCAGGGACGAGTCAAGGATCCTGGACCTTGACCGAGCAACAAATCAAACAAGGTGGCACCAGAAGAGAGTCAGAAGGGCCAAACTTTATGACTCTCGGATTGGGAAGTCGCGGAAAAAGTGGGTGAGCGTCGAGCTACGGACGTTAAAGAAGCGCTTAACGGGAGGCAACCTGTCATTCAAATAACTAAAATAATTAAATAAATTCAATAGTTTTATTTGTTAGTTTTTGAGGTTATGCTTGCCGCACCAGTTTTGGGGCAAGAGTTATTTTGTTTGTTGTCTTTGCTTTTGCAGATGAGAAAATTGTAGGGCATACCTTACAGTGGGAGCGAAGAAGATGTCTCACCTGGGGAAAACACAAGGTTTCTACAACCTTTGGGGCTTCTTGATCCAACAGTCCTGGTTGAAGTTAGCTACTGAGAGAATATTGACTTCCTCAGTAAAGTCTCTTTTTCTCTACTATGTTGAACATGATTTGGATACTTGATGATTTTTATTTTGGAATTTCACAACATGACTCTTAAAACCATTTTGAGAATATTTTATGCATTATTTCATATTTTCGTGTTATGGTTATCTATTATGTCAATCTTCATCGTTGAATCTTATAAGTATTGAGATAACTTAGTAATTGCATGTGAGCATTTCAACCATTAACTCCAATTCAAAAATACTTTTAGCCACGAGGGCGTGGTTCCGTTTAAGTGTGAGGAGGTAAGAGTTCCTGGTTGAAATGATCTTTTTAGGAATCGTTTTGTCTATATATTGTTAGGAAAAGATTTTATAAAATAGTCATCAATTTTATTTGTTTGATTAATTACTCTTTAGTTATCACCCGTGGAAATTGGAAATTTTTAAAATTTTTGTCAAACTTTTATTTTTACTCTAACCTTTTGGGAATGTTTTCTAAAATGATTTGGGATAAATTCACAATTTATTAAGAGTTTTTTTTAGATCAATTAATTTTTAAGTGCTTTATTGAAAATCTTTTTGCTGATGCTCTTATAAGTATTTGTTGTTTCTTAAAAAGAGTTATTTTCAAGTATAAGGGGTGATGTTTCAAACGCATACTTTGGTGAGACCGAGATTCTTGTTTTAGCCAAAAAGCAGTTGGTTCTATGTCAATTGATGAGGCTTGGTGAGTATGCCAAAAAGCACGTGGTTCTATATTGCGTGATGAGGCCTTTTGAGTGTTAGAGTCAAAAAGCATGCGGTTCTATGTCGTGTGATGAGACTTTTCAGAGTGATTATCCAAAAAGCTCGTGGTTCTATGTCACGGGATGAGGTTATAAATTTTTTTCTCGTGTCAACATGACAAAGTTATGCCAAAGAAAATTAAACCCTTACACTTTGACAAATACTTTTGCAAGAACATGTTTTCCAATTAAGCCATTAAAAAAAATATTTGATCTTTAAAGTACTCTTACAAATGTAGTTATCCCAAAGAAAGTTTGGAAAATTTTGGTTGTTTAGGTTGGTGTATAAATATTGGTTTGACAAAATTCTTTTACATTTCTAACAATATGGGTGAGAATCTAAAGGTTCTTTTATTCTTAACAAAAAGGTTGATGTCTATCTTATTTCTTCTTTCCTTCATAATATGTAGCTTAAACCTTGCCTCTGCAATTATTAATTTTCCTTTATACTTGTAATTATTCAATTTGTTGCTTGAGTGAAAGCAACGTTTAAGTGTGAGGAATTTGATAAGTCCATTTCGTTCTTATCATTTACATCATATTCTAAACGTTATTGCACGTAAATAGTATTTAATCATCTTATAAAATGTGATTTCAATGAATAAAACTCTCATTTTCGTTCTAAGAGTCATAAAATGGGATTCCACATTAAATTATCATAAGTCATCCATTTTATGTTCAAATACTTGGGAAAAAGGGAATAAATCATCAAGGGATCAAGATTCGGGCTTGAACGAGCTTCCGGGAGGTGAAAAACAGTGTTCTGGGCCAAAATCATGAAACAGCCGTGAAGCCCAACGGACCAAGGCCTCCAGGCGTCCAACTTGGACGCTTGGCCAAGTTGGATGCTTGGGAGTTGGACACTTTGGCTGGATTGCAGCCCAAGAATGACACGTGGCAAAATCTGGTTGGCCGGGACAGCTCAGGCGTCCAGATCTGGATGCTTGGACTTGGACGCTTTGACTTGGACGCCTTGGATTCGTTCCTATAAATACAGCGCGATTCTTCTCAATTTTATCATCCATTCTCAACCCAATTTCGGGTTCCCCTCTCTCAATTGCTTCAAATACCTTTTATATTAGTTTTAGTAGTTAGTTTGAAGTATTTTCGGAGGTTTTGACTCCAGATCTGTTCTGTTCCGCTTTACGGAGGTTGTAAGTTTTCTTTATTTAATAAAATTCTATTTTAATTTATGTTTGCATAGTATGAGTTAGGGTCCGGATCTCTGGGTCCGAACTAGTTTGGTTGTTTATTTTCTTATATTAAATTAATGTTGGAATGGTTAGTCAGTTGTTCTTGCCTTATTTAGTTAATTAACATCAGAAGATTTAATTAGCTATTTATTGAGAAAATATTGTATGTCAATTGACTATGATATTCAAGTACAACGGGTTAAGTACAAATCTAGAAATGGATGAGTAGTAATAGAAATATTATTATTCCAATTGTAAATTTAATATGATAAAATAGATCCAAATGATGTCCAGACCCTAGGTCCAGATCTATACTTATACTATGTAAACTAAATTTATTAGTTTTACTCTGCTCCTTTTTATAATCGTTTCGAGAAGACTTTCATAAACCAATCCTAATCTTCGCCTAGTTAGAATAATTAAACTAATTCCCTTCGTCCACTCCTCGAGAGATACGACACTCGGAGAGAAAAATAACCCTTTACTGGGAAGGTTTACTACCCGAAAAACTACAATTGTCATGGGTGATAGGTTTGGTGGGGTTGAAACGGAGGGCGGTTAGGTGATTGGTAGGAAGAAGGCGGACCGTAATAACCACTGGAGTTATCCATAATAATTATTACGGGTGGTTGGTGAAAAAGAAGTGAGAAGATCGTTCTAACCAATCTTCACCCAAGCTAATCAGAAGAAATTAAACTAATGCCGTGCCACTCCCCGGCAATGGCGCCATTTGACAGTTGTAGTTTTTCGGGTAGTAAACCTTCCCAGTAGACGGTTAGTTTTCTCTCTGAGTGTCGTATCTCTCGAGGAATGGACGAAGGGAATTAGTTTAATTACTCTAACTAGGCGAAGATTAGGATTGGTTTATGAAAGTCTTCTCGGAACGATTATAGAAGGAGCAGAGTAATAATAAATTAATTTTACATAGTATAAGTATAGATCTGGACCTAGGGTCAGGACATCATTTGGATCTATTTTATCATATTAAATTAACAATTAGAATAATAATATTTCTATTACTACTCATCCATTTCTAGATGTGTACTTAATCTGTTGCGCTTGAATATCATAGTCATTCGACTTACAATATTTTCTCGATAAATGGTCAATTAAATCTTCCGATATTAATTAACCAAATAAGGCAAGAACAATAGATTAACCATTCCAACATTAAATTAACATTCGAAATATATCACCAAACTAGTCCAAACCCAGAGATCCGGACCATAACTCATACTATGCAAACATAAATTAAAATAGCATTTTATTAAATAAAGAGAACTTACAACTTTCGTACAAGCGGAATTGAACAGATCGAGAGTAGAATTCCTCCAAAAATTACTCTAAAACTACTAAAATGCTAAACTAATACTTGGAATTGGGATATAAAGCTTAATTCCCAAAAATGGGAGTGAAAGGGATGTGTTGAATGGGGAGAATTGCGCTGTATTTATAGGACAGAGGCCGAGGTGTCCAAGTCAAAGCGTCCAAGTCCAGGCGTCCAGATCGGGACGCTTGAGCTGCTCCGGCCAACCAGGTTTTGCCACGTGTCTTCCTTGGTCTGCAATCTAGCCAAGGCGTCCAACTCCAAGCGTCCAACTTGGCCAAGCGTCCAAGTTGGACACCTTGAGGCCTTGGTCCGTTGGGCTTCGCGGCTGTTACGAGATCTTGGCCCAATTTCATTGATTTTCGGCCCGAACGTCGATTTTACCTTCTCGGAAGCTCGTTCAAGCCCGAAACTTGATCCTTTGATGATTTATTCCCTTTTTCTCAAGCATTTGAACATAAAATGGATAATTTATGATGATTTTATGTGGAATCCCATTTAATGACTCTTAGAACGAAAATGAGAGTTTTATTCATTGAAATCACATTTTATAAGATGATTAAATACTATCTACGTGCAATAACGTTTAGAATATGACGTAAATGATAAGAACGAAATGGACTTATCACCGCTCGGGTTGAAGGACTCAAGATTCTCACTAAAATGGATCATAATGTTTGAACGTGCATCCTTTGGTCTTTGCAAGGGCGTGGGACATGGGGGAGGGTATGATAGGGCTAGGCCCAGATATAACAACAAGTGAATCACTTTGATTTAAAATGGAATACAATATCCTAAAATGCCAGGCCTATGGCCGAATTTATACATACACACACAAGGGAGTACAATGGGGAACAAGAACGGGTTGTGACATGGGTTTTTTTGGCTATTTATCTTCGGCCAGGGGGTGGAAGGAAAAAAAAGGAGAAAGGACAATGTGGTTTAAGTGTCTATTTTGATATTTTGGGGGTTTGGGTTTTACCATGCTGGTTCGGCCCTAGGGTGGGGTTGGGTTCAAGGATATTATGGCTATGTTGTGTGGCTTGTTAGTGATAAATTCAGCCCAAAAGGGATCATAACACTTAGCCATTATTTCATTGATTTGTTTAACGTCTCTAGAATCCTTGGTAGTAACCCTGGGTATATCATCCTCCCGGTCTTCAAAAGAGTTTGTCCTCAAACTCGGCATTTCTTAAGGCTCGAAGTACGGACTAATGTCCTTGATATTGAAAGTAGCCGATACTCCATAATCTCCCGGAAGGTTAATCTTGTAGGCATTGTCGTTGATTTTCTCTAAGATTTCAAACGGGCCATCGGCTCTTGGCAGCAACTTTGACTTGCGTTTCGTGGGGAAACGCTCTTTCCGAAGGTGAATCCAAACAAGGTCTCCTGGTTGGAAGTGGACGTCCTTCCTTCCTTTGTTGATGCGTGCGCTTACCTTCTCGTTCATAGCCTCAATCTTCTCTCGAACCCTGGCGTGAAGGTCTTGGATTTCTTTTGACCGCTTATCCGCTTCCCAACTGTATTTGGTTTCCGTGATGATCGGATCAAGTTCAAGTGGGGTCAAGGGGTTCGAACCATAGACCACCGTGAATGGGGATAGTCCGGTAGTCTTGTTCAGGGTTCGGTTGTAGGCAAACTCGGCGTGCGGCAGAAGCTCCTCCCATTGCTTGATGTTCTTCTTGATGAGGGCTCGTAAGAGTGTTCCAAGGGTGCGGTTGGTGACTTCGGTTTGGCCATCGGTTTGTGGGTGGCTTGACGTACTAAACTTCAATTTAGTACCCAATTTTCTCCATAGAGTCATCCAAAAATGACTAAGGAATTTGGTGTCTCTGTCTGATACCATGCTTCGAGGAACGCCATGGAGTTTGACTATCTCTCGAAAGTAGATATCCGCAACTTGTGAAGCATCATAAGTGGTAACACATGGCACGAAATGGGCCATTTTTGAGAACCGGTCCACGACAACCATGATCGAATCTTTGCCCCGTTGCGTCCTCGGTAGCCCGGTGATGAAATCCAAGCTAATATCTTCCCATGGTGCACAAGGAACGGGTAGCGGCATGTGCTTTCCTTGGGGCAGTGAGTGACTCTTTGCTAGGTGGCATGTGTTGCAACGCTTGATAAAATGCTCGACGTCTCGTTCCATCTTTGGCCAGTGGTAATGCTCCTTCATCATCATGTGAGTCTTGTCGACTCCATAATGACCAGCTAGGCCTCCTCCGTGGACTTCTTCAATGAGGGTTTCGCGCATACTACATTTCGGGACGCACAGTAGGTTACCACGGAAGAGATAACCGTCTTTGACAAGAAAATCTCCATAGGGCCGAATGAGGGCACTTAGAATAAGTGTCCTTGATGTCTTCATCTTCCTTGTACAGCTCCTGCAAAAACTCAAAACCAACAAGTTTGGTACTAAGTACCGTTAGTAATAAATGCCTCCGGGACAAGGCATCGGCGCCCTTGTTCATGGTTTCGTTCTTGTGTTTGATGGTGAAGGTGAAGGTTTGGATATACTCGACCCATTTAGCATGCCGAGGTCGGAGTTTATGTTGCCCTTGGATGTATTTTAGAGCCTCATGGTCCCAATGCTCAAGTGACCGCACCAATGCGTAGAACTCCTTTCGTATGTGGAATACCTCCTTCTTGTGTCGTTTAGCTTCTCGCTAAAGTACGACACCGGGTGCCCTTCTTGGGATAGGACAGCCCCGATCCCAACTCCCGAGCCATCACACTCGACCTCGAATAGTTTGTCAAAACTAGGAAGGGCTAACACGGGGGCATGTGTTAATCAATCCTTGATTGTTTCAAAGGCTTGTTGGGCCTTGGAGTTCCATTCGAACTTCTGATTTTTCGTCAAGTCCGTGATAGGTGCCGTGATGGTGCTAAAATCCTTCACAAATCTCCGGTAGAAAGAGGCAAGGCCATGAAAACTCCGAACTTGTTGCATGGTGGTGGGGGTCGGCCATTCTCTAATGGCTTGTGTTTTCTTTTTGTCCACCCGTATGCCTTCACTTGAGATAAAGTATCCCAAGAACTCCGTTTCATGCGAAAAGAATTGGCTCTTTTCGAGGTTGCCGTAGAGCTTCTCCTCGTCCAACTTCTTAATCACCAAAGTGAGGTGATTAGCATGATCTTCTTCATTTTTTCTATAAATCAGAATGTCGTCAAAGTAGACAACGACAAAATGACCTAAAAACGGCTTCAAGACTTGATTAATAAGCCGCATGAACGTGCTCGGGGCATTGGTTAATCCAAATGGCATAACCAACCATTCGTATAATCCAAACTTCGTCTTGAATGCTGTCTTCCACTCGTCTCCTTCAAAGATTCGAATTTGATGATATCCACTCCTAAGATCAATTTTTGAAAAGATCTTGGAACCATGCAACTCGTCCAACATGTCTTCCAAACGGGGAATCGGGTACCGGTACTTGATAGTGATCTTGTTGACAGATCGACTATCGCAACACATACGCCACGTCCCATTCTTCTTGGGCACCAAAAGTGCCGGGACAGCACACTGGCTAAGGCTTTCTCTTACGAAGCCCTTAGCTAACAACTCATCAACTTGACGTTGAATTTCCTTCGTTTCTTCGGGGTTCATTCGGTATGCTGGTTTGTTGGGTAGGGCAGCCCCCGGGATGAGGTCAATTTTGTGTTGGATGTCTCGTTTAGGAGGGAGACCGTGGGGTACATCTTCGGGGAACAATTGAGCATATTCTTCAAGGATCGGTTGGGCTAGAGGATGTGGCTGTTTTGGGAGGACAGTAGGATCGGCTTCTCCATCTTCAAGGAGAATGAGGTCTTTAACCTCATGGAATTCATGTTGTTCAGCTTGTAGGATGGTGGAGATAAGGACAGGAGGGGGTTCTTGTGGCTGCTTGGCCGTGGGTGAAGTGGGGGGAGGGAGAGGTGTCAAGGTGATCTTCCTTTTATTCATCAAGAACGAATAAGTGTTGGCGTATCCATCATGTTGCACACGGTGGTCAAAGAGCCACGGGCGTCCCAAAAGTATGTGGCATGCATCCATAGGAATGATATCACACCATACGTCGTCCTTGTATGACTTGCCGATACTCAAAGAGATGAGACTTTGCGTATCAACACGTAAGCCCTTGCCATGATTCAACCATTGAATCGTGTAAGGCTTAGGATGTGGAGAGGTCTTCAAACGCAGCTTGTCTACCATGGTTTTGGACGCCACATTGGTGCAACTTCCGCTATCAATGATAAGCAAACACACCTTCTTTTGGACCGTACAACGTGTGTGAAAGATTTTTTCACGTTGCACTTGTTCTTCGGGGCAGGTTATAGCACTCAAAGTTCTTCGGATGACCAAGAGTTCTCCTTCATCAGGGCCAACATACTCGTCTAGTTCTTCAACTTCTTCGACTTCTTCTTCAACCCAAGTTGGGTCAAAGTCTTCTTCATCACACTCGACAATGGCCATCACCTTTTTATTAGGACATTCATTGGCATAATGACCTTGTCCTTGACACCGAAAGCAAACGGGTGCTTTCTTGGTGGGATCCGCTCGGGGTGTGAAAGAGGATGAGGGGTTTCTTGAGGTAGATGGGGTGGAGGAGGAGGGGTTTGGGCCGTGGGCAGTAGTGGGGTTCCTGGGGGTAGTATAAGGTAATTTTGGTGAAGGGTAAGGTGGTTTGGGTGTGGAGAAGTAGGGTCGTGGGGAAGGGGTGTTATTTTTGGAGAAAAAGGCTTTGGATTTCTTATGTTGAGCTTCAACTTTGAGGGCCAACTTCGTGAGTTCTTCTAGAGAATCGTAACTTTGCAACTCCACCGTATTGGCTATTTGTAGGTTTAAGCTGAATAAGTAACGAACAAAGGTTTGTTCGTCATCTTCTTGCAAGTCATATCTCAGCAAGAGCTCTTCAAACTCCCGGTTGTATTCTTCAACGGACTTAGAACCTTGCCTAAGCGTTTGAAGCTTAGCAAAATTCTCACGAACATATTCGGCGGGTAAAAACTTCTTCTTTAGAAGGGACCTCATCTTTACCCACGTGGACACCGGTTCTTTGTCGTTTCTTCTCCTCTTGGTGCACGTATTAGTCCACCAAGTTGATGCATACTTCCGGAACTTTAAGGCCACTATCTTGACCTTCTTTTTGTGGGAAACGTCTTTGAAGTCAAAGACGCGTTCCACTGTTTCTAGCCACTCGAGGAACTCGTTCGGGTCGTTCTTCCCTTCAAAAGTTGGAATGTCAACTTTGAAGTCAGAACCTTCATTGGCTTTAGGCTTCATGGTTCCACTAGAGCTAACGTCTTCTTCACGGTCACTTCCTTGGAGCTCGTTGAGTTTCATCTTCGTAAGCTTGGCTACCTCTTTATCCAAGTACTCTACTTGGGCTTTCAAGGCTGTATTTGAGGCAATGAGCTCTTCATGGGACATAGTTCGGGATTCATTTGACATGGTTGAAATGGAGAGTGGGTGAGAGGGAGTGTGGATTCTGGCCGTGGATTTAGAGGAAGAAAGAGGATGGAGTTTGAGCTTGAACAACTTACTTTTAGAGGCGTGCGAATGGTCCTTGAGGGATATGCAACACAGAGCTCAGATACCAAATGTTATACCTAAGCTCAGGTTTTTATAGGCACAATCTCTTTAATGGCAGGGGGGAGATAATCGATTGTCCTAGGTGGATAATCGATTATTAAGGGCTTCATGTTCTGGGGCAATTTTCTGGGGATTTTCTGAGAAGGGAGATAATCAAATGACAGAGGGGTGGCAATCGATTATCGAAAGTTGCAGCTTTCTGGGAAAGGCTGATAATCGATTGTCTGAGAATGATAATCGATTATTGAAGACTGCAGGTGTTTCACGAAGGGTGGTTAATCGATTACTAATAGTGATAATCGATTATTTGCCAGCTCGGGACAGGAAAAGAGGTATTTCTTTGGGAAGGGGGAACAAGCCAAGTTGGTGTTAAGGAATATTACACACCCTTATCTTAACTTGGGGTTGAGTCTAGCATTCAAATAAAATATAACACACTTATTTAAATAACTAGAATTTAAAACTCACACTCAAGAGAACCACTCTTAAGATACAGGATTAGGAATTTGGAATGAAACACACAAGTGAATCACTTTGATTTAAAATGGAATACAATATCCTGAAATACCAGGCCTATGGCTGAATTTATACATACACACACAAGGGAGACTACCAAGTCTCTTATTCACACAAATCAAAGATGGAATAATAGCCACTTATTGATGTACTTTTATTGGGGAGCAAAAACAGGGAAGGGTGTACTTGTGGGGTTGGGTTTTTTGGCCATAAGTGGGGAGAAATATATGTGAAAGTATCCCACTTATTTGGCTTGTTTGGATGGGAATATTCGGCCAGGGAGGGGGGGTTTGAATGAGGGAAAATGGCTGGCTATTTTGGAGGTTTTATGAGAGGAATATGGAGGGTACTTTGGCTGGTTGATTGGTGGGGATTGTGGACCCTTATGTTTTGGATTGTAGTTATTGTTTGGCCTGACTAGTTGGGGAGTACAATGGGGAACAAGAATGGGTTGTGACATGGGTTTTTTGGCTGTTTATTTTCGGCCAGGGGGTGGAAGGAAAAAAAAAGGAGAAAGGACAATGTGGTTTAAGTGTCCATTTGGATATTTTGGGGGTTTGGGTTTTACCATGCTGGTTCGGCCCTAGGGTGGGGTTGGGTTCAAGGATATTATGGCTATGTTGTGTGGCTTGTTAGTAATAAATTCAGCCCAAAAGGGATCATAACACTTAGTCATTATTCCATTGATTTGTTTAACGTCTTTAGAATCCTTGGTAGTAACCCGGGGTATATCAGCACACGGACTAAGGCTTTTTCTCACGAAGCCTTTCGCTAGCAACTCATCAACTTGGCGTTGAATCTCCTTCGTTTCTTCGGGGTTCATCCTATAGGCCGGCTTTTTGGGTAAGGCAGCCCCTGGGATGAGATCAATATTGTGTTGTATGTCCCGTTTGGGGGGTAGACCATGGGGAACATCTTCGGGAAATACTTGGGCATAGTCTCGGAAAATGTGCTCGACCAAGGGGTGGGGTGGTTTTAGAGATGTGAAGGGTTCTGCTTCTCCATCTTCCAACAGGATTAAATCTTTAATCCCATCAAATTCATGCTGCTTGGATTATAAGATGGTGGATATAAGGACGGGGGGTGTTCTTGTGTACTTTTGGCCATAGAAGAGGGTGGTGGTGGTAATGGGGTTAGGGTTATCTTCCTCTTATTCATCAAGAATGAATAAGTGTTGGTGTCACCCTCATGTTGCACACGATGATCAAATAACCAAGGTCGTCCCAAAAGTATGTGACACGCATCCATAGGGATGATATCACACCATACGTCATCCTTGTATGCTTTGCCAATGCTCAAAGAAATGAGGCTTTGCGTATCAACTCGTAAGCCCTTGCCATGATTCCGACATTGAATCGTGTATGGCTTAGGATCCGGTGAAGTTTTTAAGTGCAGCTTGTCCACCATAGTTTTGGAAGCCACGTTAGCGCAACTCCCGCTATCAATGATAAGAGAACAAACCTTCTTTTGTATGGTGCAACGAGTGTTAAAAGGTTCTCCCGTTGCAATTGTTCTTCGGGACATGCTATGGTACTCAAAGTCCTTCGAATGACTAAGAGCTCTCCTTCATCGGGGCCAATGCATTTATCTTGCTCTTCGTTTTCTTCCATGTTCTCTTCAGCCCAAGTTGGATCAAATTCTTTTTCATCACTCTTAACGATTTCCATCACCTTTTGTTGAGGCACTCGTTAGCATAATGACCTCGTCGTCCTTGACATCGAAAGCAAATGGGTGCTTTCCTTGTCGGGTCCGTTCTAGGAGGAAGAGAGGAGGAGGGGTTCTTAGGTGAGGGAGAGGGGAGGGATCCGTGTGAGGAAGTAGATGCATCCTTGCGGAACTTCAAGGCCACTATCTTGACCTTCTTCTCATCAGGGACTTCTTTGAAATCGAAAACGCGTTCCACCGTCTCTAGCCATTCTAGAAATTCATCCAGGTCGTTCTTTCCCTCAAAAGTTGGGACATCAACCTTGAAGTCAGACCCGTCATTAGTTTTGGCTTTGTTGGTGCTACTGGTGCTAGCATCATCCTCAAGAAATTCATCCGGATCATTCTTTCCTTCAAAGATTGGAATATCAACTTTGAAGTCAGAATGGGACTTTTCGTGAGCCCTAGTTCTCATGGTGACACTAGAGCTAGCTTCCTCTTCATCTTCACTATCTCGTAGCATGGACATCTTTTGCTTTGTGAGCTTAGCCACTTCTTTGGCTAGGTATTCCACTTGAGCTTGCAAGGTAGCGTTTGCGGCTACGAGTTCTTCATGAGACATGCTTCGGGATTGGTTTGACATGGTTGATAGGATAAGTGATGAAATGGGACTAGGGTTTGAATGTAGTTAGGCCGAATTGTTGGAGGGGGTTGGGGAAGTGTGTTTGGTCTTTGAGAGATGTGCAACAACTAGCTTTGATACCAAATGATGTACCCAAGCTTAGGAAAAGCTATGGATAAATAAGGACAGATTATAGAGAGGAATATATGGTGAAGAATAGGTTGGATTTGTGTATGAAATGGTGAAGAAAATATGGTTGTTTGGAAGAGGTGATAGGGCAGAATAAAGGGCAGGAGAAAAGCAATATTATGGAGTGGTTTTTGATGAAGAAATGAAGTGTTTAAATGGGAGAAAGAAGATGGACGAAATTAGGAGAGAAAAGGGAGTTCTTTTGTGGTTTTTATTGTAGAAGGATAAACCAAATAATGAATGAGAGATAAACACCCTCTTATTTTATTTGGGGCTGTTTCTTTTCACACAATAATATTCACTATTATTATATCAAATAGACTCCTAACACACACTCAAAAGTAGCCAACTTCAGAGATATTTCATTAGGAAATTGAGAGAATTAGCTTCACACCAACTCAAATATTACTTCAAAGAGTAAGGAAATGAAATACAATGAATGAATTTTACAAGGCCATAGGGCCGAAATATATAGGGAAAAACAGCAAGGAAACTTCACCACTCTTTCCTACAATTCAAGTGCATAATGTCTATTTGATGGATCCCATAGGTTGTCCTCATTGATCAAGGCTAAAAGGGTTCATGGTGGTGAAAATGGGCTGTCTTTGGGTGGGAAATTCGGCCATGTGAAGGGTAGGGTGAGGGAGTGTGTCATTTTGTCCATTTATGCAAAGTAAGGTATGTGACACGTCAAGGGATTGGTTGTTTATTCCCTTGGCCTTATTATAGGTTTGAGAACTGATTTGGGGGATGTTTGGGGGGAGGAATTCGGCCATGGGACAAGGAAAGTTGGGGGGATGGTTTTGAATGATTTTCACACCAAGACAAAAGACATGTTTAATCCTTGTCTCCTGATTTGGTCTTTTGTATTTTGTAATGGATTGGGATGAATGGAGATGGATTCTAAGGCCAAAAGGGAATGTAATTTCGTGGGTTTGAAGTAGGGAAAGGTGGGGGATGGTTTTATTCAAAGTAGGGAATACTAGAAAAGAAAACAACACACACAAAGCAATTTTGTTTGTCCTTGTCTCTTGGATTTTTGGCCATGGCTTCAAAGGGAGATGAATGACTTTATTTTGGTTATTAAAGGCAAATGAAATACTTTTGGATATGTGGGAGTGTGTTGGGCTTGTAGGCATTTCGGCCTAGGTTGGTTTTTGGGAGAGAAGTGTCATGGTTCGGGCTTTAATTTGGGACGGGTCACAATGAGTTCAACCCAAAATGGATCATAAC
This sequence comes from Cuscuta campestris, assembly GCA_900332095.2. Classification (NCBI taxonomy): domain Eukaryota; kingdom Viridiplantae; phylum Streptophyta; class Magnoliopsida; order Solanales; family Convolvulaceae; genus Cuscuta; species Cuscuta campestris. Next base: position 42,023 of record OOIL02005588.1, read on the forward strand.
ACCTAGATATTAAACACTTGACTTGTTGTAATACTAGTGGCGCGTGTAAAGGTGCATCCCGGGGTATAACAGGCTCAAAGTGTCTTGGATTTTGTGGCTGTTTGTTTAGCCAAGTTGAGGTGTAAGGAAGTGGTAATGGCATGGTTATGGGCTGGGTTTTTTTGTCAGGGATGGAGGGAGGAAGGGTAAGGAAAAGAAATGTAGCTTTGGGTTTGTTATTTTGGATATTTTGGGGTTTGGCTTGGATGAGAATGGCTGGGTTTTAAGTGGGTGTTGGGCTCAGGGAAATTAGGGCTATGTGGCGGGGTTTAGGATTGATAAGTTCGGTCCAAAAGGAATCATAACATTTAGCCATTATTCCGTTAATTTTCTGAACAACTTTAGAGTCGTTGGTAGTCGCCCGGGGTATATCATTCTCCCCTTCTTCAAAAGAGTTTGTCCTCAAACTCGTAATTCTTCAGGCTCAAAGTGCGGGGTGATGTCCTTGATGTTGAATGTGGCCGATACTCCATAGTCTCCTGGAAGGTTGATTTTGTAGGCATTGTCATTTACCTTCTCCAATATCTCAAAGGGTCCATCGGCTCTTGGTAACAGCTTCGACTTGCGTTTCGTTGGGAAACGCTCTTTCCTAAGATGAATCCAAACAAGATCTCGTGGTTGAAAGTGGGCGTCCTTCCTTCCTTTGTTGATGCGCACGCTAATTCTCTCAATCACGGCTTCAATTCTTTCTCAAACTTTGTTGTGAAGGTTCTGAATTTCCTTAGATCTCTTGTCCGCTTCCCAACTATACTTGGTACCTGTTATGATAGGATCAAGCTTTAGTGGGGTCAAGGGATTCGAACCATAGACAATGGTGAAGGGGGATAGTCCGGTAGTCTTGTTCGGGGTTCGGTTGTAAGCAAACTCAGCGTGTGGTAGTAGCTCCTCCCAATGTTTGTTATTTTTCTTTATGAGGTCTCGGAGGAGAGTTCCAAGGGTGCGGTTGGTGACCTCGGTTTGTCCATCGGTTTAGGGGTGGCTAGATGTACTAAACTTGAGTTTAGTACCCAACTTTCTCCATAGAGTCATCCAAAAATGACGAATGTGTTAGGCCCGAATCGGGGGTCTAAACGAGTTGTTATTTTGAGAAGGAATTAAGGGATGATGCAGCTTGAGTTCAAGGTTCAGGAGCAGGTGATAATCGATTGTGGAGCTGTGCTGCTAAAACCTAGAAACTTCAAGGAAGGGAGATAGTCAATTATAAGTATATGATAATCGATTATTGGGGCTTGCAGCTTATTCCAAGGGAATTCAGGAGGGGAAGATAATCGATTATCTTTGTTGATAGTCGATTATAACGGCAGTTAGGATCCAAAATCTCGGTGGAAAATATGGCGGAGATGAAGGTGTTCTTTTGGGTGTTCTTAGTGGAAGAAAAGAGTAAGGTTAAGAGGAGAAATGGGGAGGTATGAAATGGAAGAAAAATCATGGATGGATAAACCAAGTTGGTGTTTAAGAGATATTACACACTCTTATCCTAACTTGGGGTTTGAATCTAGAATTTAATTAAGATATGACACACTTAATCAAATATTTAGAACCTAAAACTCACACTTAAGATAATCACTCTTACGATATAGAATTAGGAATTTGGCTAAAATAGCATCACACTATTTTATAAATACTCAAAGAGTAAAAGGGAGTTTTAATATTCAAAGCTTTTTTTACAATGTCCATATGGCCTGATTATATAGGCAGGGGAAGGGGGAAAACATACACTATACATTGAATGTGAATAAGAGGAAGCTTCCTAGCAACATCCACTTCAAAAGCATGGGGCACTCTCCATTCAATCCTGTCTCCTTAGTGGGATAAAATTCAGGGATGGGGCTGGTGTTGTGGGGGGGGGTTTTGAGCTTTGGTTTGTAGTGGTTGTTTTCCTAGGTTTTAAGGCTATTATTTGGGTAAATATGAGGGGTTGTGTTTGCTAAGAAAAGGGGTCAGGGATGGGGGGTATAATGGGTGGTTTTGGACTTATAGGTTTGGGTTATTTGTGAGGGAACATGGGCAGGAATGAGTGGCTAGTGGTGGCTCAGGGTTTTGGCTCTTTGTGGGTGTTTATGTTGGGATTGTAAAGTGTATTTTGGCCAGGGGTGAATGGAATAGAGGGAGGGTTTTATTTGTTGAATAAAAGGCTTAAAAGAAGGAAAATAACAACAAACAAAAGGTTTTATTTTACACACCCTTATTTTTGGCCATGGGCTAAAATAAGTGTAGGAAAACTTTATTTTGAAAGGAATTAAATGGAAAGGAGTTTTGGGTGTTTAGGGTGGGGTTTGGCGGAGTGGGAGTTGGTTGGCAGAACCCTTAGGTCCGAAGTTATTTGGCCTCTCAGGTTGAAGGACTTGGAATTCTCATTAAAATGGATCATAATGTTTGAATGTAAGTCCTTTGGTTTTTGCGAGGGTGTGGGACATGGGGGAGGGTATGATAGGGCCAAGCCCGGGTATAACATCCTCCCGGTCTTCAAAAGAGTTTGCCCTCAAACTCAACGGATAATCAAGACCGTCATATGCACTGAGGACTCTCTTATGGAACGTGGCAGAAACTCCATCACTTCTACTAAGGGCAACCATGTAGGCATTGTTAGTGACCTTGGCTACCACTTCAAACGGACCATCGTCTCGAGATTGAAGCTTTGTCTTGCATTTTCCAGAGAAATGCTCTCTTTGCACATGGACCCACACTAGGTCTCCGGGCTGAAAGTGGATTGAACTTTTCAACTTCTTTCTCTTCATAAGCTTTTCATGAGTCTTATGATAAAACTCGGAAGTTTCTTCATCGCATGGAACCTGCAAAAACTTAACAAACTTGGCACGAGGTACCGTTAGTGAAGATAGCTTTTGAGGTGAGGCTTCCACATCTTGGCTCATAGCTCCATGTTGAACCTTCTTCTCATTAACTTGCATATTTAAGCTAGGAAATCCACAGCTTAAGAACTCATCTCTGGTGGCAACAACATCCTTCTTCTCTAAATCGCCATTGGGTTTGTTTTCACCTAAACTTAGATGAACCCGGGGTTCTATCCCTTGGTTAGGTGCGGTCAGGGGTAGGAATAAGCATG
>OOIL02005599.1:4957-19126 GCA_900332095.2 Cuscuta campestris
ATATATATATATATATATATATATATATATATATATATATATATATATATATATATATATATATATATATATATATAGGTAGAACTTATAAATCGGTCGGCCAGGTCAGGTTCAGGTTCGATCACTTCGAGTTTGGGTTATTTTGGGTTCGGGTCAATTCGGATTGGGGTTGAGATTGTATGTTCATGACCCAGTATCACCGGGTTCGAGTCGACCCAACGGGTTATGACTTTGGTTTTTTAAATTTTTAAATTGACATTAAAACTTACATTTTCTATTAAGTAAATTTAAAATATCAAAAAATATGTACTAAATCTATTAGATTATTCTATTTTAAATCCTGAAATTTTTTTAGATATATAAATCAATACAAGGAATTTAAAAAGAAATATTTGCACTAAATAGCACTAAAACTTAAGTCATTTCCCTAAATAGCACTTAAATTATTTTATTCCCTAAATAGCACTTAATAATGTCCATAATGTCCTGTAATGGCGAATATTTACTTGAATAATGACTAATGCATAATGACTAAAAGTGCTACATTGGGAAGAAAAACACATGTGATGCCATTTAGGGAAAGTCATTATGTTTTTGTGCTATTTAAGTAAATTTCTCATTTAAAAAATGCTTAAGTTTTAGAAAAAGTACGATAGTTATGCAATATCATTAAAATTTTGTCTGAAAATATAAAATTATACATTAAAAATGAGTAGTAAAGTGTATGATTTTGAAAAACTCTTACTTTAGCGGGTCGGTCAGGTTGGGTTCGGGTTCGATCAGGTTTAACCCATTTTTAGGGGGTCATCAGGTTCGGTCAACTTTGGTTCGGTCATCAAAACGTTTATTCAGAACCCAGTATTTTCAGGTCATGTTTCGAGTCAAAAACAGGTCAGGTCATTTTTTGTCAGGTCTATATATATACTCAAAAATGTGGGGGTGACCCCGTAGAATATGAGCAATGATAAGTAAGAAATTATATGGAATGCCAAACGATAATGTGATATATAATGTACGTGACAGTGACAATGTGGTGAGTGAACTCTTATTTTGGTATTTTTATAATTTTGTATTCTTGTCTTGAGAGTCTTCCCATTTTCAAAATATTACTTTAAGTGATTAATATACAATATATTTTATTTAATGATATGTCAAATGTTAAAAACGATTGACCGAAAAACTCATAACGGGACAAATTTGTCAAGGATAGAGATGGTAGTAGTGTATGAATATTTGAAGAACTATTACAACATATTTGCAAAAGGATGGATGGATATTTGAAGAACTATATTACAAAACCATATTAAACAAAGGCATGGATGGTCTAGAGGACGTGCAAAGTGGCCAATCGCATAGGGCCCTTAATTTTTAAAACCTCATATTTCTAAATTCGTCATTAATTCTAAAGCATAAGTATTCTAATAAAATAAAATAGGACCTAAAATGTAAATTTTGGACCGGACTAATGTTATTTTTTCATTTTTTGGGGCCGGCCCTGAACAAAGGAACGTGGAAACAAAGATTACACTCAAAGAATCCATCCATATATATAGCATTTATACTTTGGCATTCATGGCTCGGATCTATTCAGATGTCATACAATAATTTCTTGAAGAGTGGCAAATGTTCACCATCCAAACACACCGCTAAGCTCAAAGTCCGGTCCTTGCTTGGGCTTGGCAATATGTACACCGTCCCTTCATACAGAATGGAGGCCGGTCCCATGTGGACCGGCCTTCCCCAGCCGAAATCCGCCTCGTGCACTGGCAGCCTGGTCCAGCTGTTGATGTTGAGGTTTGGGCTCGCAAAGTAGGTCGGGCCCCGCACGAGCCTAGACAAGTCCTTTTGGCATTCTAGGAAGTCGAGAGCCGACCTTAGGTACTTGTCTTCCATCCTCGCCAATGCAGAGTGGATTCTCTTGGCGGAGTTCGAGAGCGATTCGCTTTGGAGGTCGCCAGATTCCGCCATCGGCGTGGCAGTGAACACCACATTGCCTAAGTAGCCCGGAGGGAGAGGCGGGCACAGGCGGGCCCGGCCGTCTGTAGCCACGTAGAGCTTCGTCGGTTGGTCGTCTGGCAGCCCACGGGCCTTGCAAGCGCACCGCCACACGTGGGCCGCCAGGACCTCGTACGTGCTACCCTCGTGCTTTGACTTGGCTTTGAGAAGGGCAAGTTGGTCTGGAGTGATCTTGAGCATGGCGGTCATAGGGGCGTGTTTGGCTTCCGAGGAAAGCACGAGGAGCTTTGGAGGGGAGCTGTACTCGCCATGCAGGAATGTTGGGGCCGGGGGGTCCCGAGCACGGAGGAGAGTTCGGTCGATGAAAGGCGGGACCGCGACCGAGAGGCCCCGAGCAATGTCCGACCACGTGTTGATGAAATGGAGTGAGGAAACGCCATCGGATAGCGTGTGGAACACCCCCGTTCCTAGACACACTCCACCGCACTTGAATCGTGTAACCTATTAGGGATCAATAACCAAAATAAATACGAAATATTAAATTAAATAGCACTAAAATATAAGTCATTTCCTAATGTAGGACTTAAACTTTTTTTTTCTAAATAGCACTTAATAATGTATAGAGGAGGAATAATATCCAGTGATGGTGAACATTTACTTGAATAATGACTAATGGATAATGATTAAAAGTGCTACATTGAAAAATAAAAATATATAATGCTAAGGAAAGTCATTATGTTTTAGTACTATTTAGATAAATTCTTCAATAAATAAAGGTGTAAGTCATACTCTAATATGTAGTCGACATACTCTATATTAGTCTTTTTAGAGTTTGTTCTATTCCACTTTTTTTTACCCTGGAGTATTACTTATTTTTATTAAAATTAGATAAGATCAGAAAGAGTTTTAAATACAATTAGAATATACTAGATTAAATCAGAATATATTCCAATTAGGTGAAGCGAACAAGTCCATAATATGAGTGAATGTACTATAATTAAGACGTGTTTAATAATGAATATTATATTCCTTTGCAGTACTCCATTTATGACCCATTGTGGCATAGTAAAGCTCATTTCAGTCATTTGTGGTCTGGTCCAAATAACTCAACTAGTGTATATTTCATTTATGACCACTAACTTAGTACATCCTCTCTCCTGAAGTGTTCTTCCCCGTTATTATTCACATAATCAAATTTTAATCATTTTTTACCTATTCTCAATAGTTATTTGCTAAAATAATATAGTATTGTACATCTTATTTTGTAGAACTTTTGATGTAGTTTTTAAATATATAAATTTTATTTTTTTAAATTTGCATCTACAATCAAATAAATTTAATTGAAAATAAAGTTGGTTAGACCTCATAAATAAAAATAGAAAGAATATTTTAAGATGGAGGGAGAAATAATTTATTGTAGTTGGAATTTTTATTCTAAAGGAGTCTAGCTACCCATGTTACTACTTTTAAAGAAGTGCCTGCTTGGTGCAGAAATTTAGAGTAGTTGACCTGGATGACTATTTTAAACATCAAACATATCATGAGCATTAGGCTCCGTTTGGCAGCATTATATTGTTTCTCTATATCACATATCGAACTTGTTTTATACTCTTCTATATAAAGAAAATAAGTGACTACTTTTTGTAACATGCAAAAAGGGAAAGTGGAGGGAGTAACATGTTTTAAAGTCACAAATCATAAGAACTTTAAACCTACTTATTTATTTGGTTGAAATATGGGTGTTTGGCAAAGAGCTACTCCCTCCGTCTTAGAGTATTTGTCCACTTTCATTTTTACACACCATCCAATGCATTTTTTTAATCCATTTTATCTTGTAATTTGTATATTAAAAAATTATAGAAATTATATATTAATAATCTATATTTTAAGACAAATCAAACAAGATCACACATGACTATATTTAGACTTACACATTGAGAGAATTTGATGAGTCAAAGTACTTAGATGAACAGTTCCAAAAGTCAAAAATGGACAAACAAAGCGGGACGGAGGAAGTATTTGTGAAAAAATGGTTTTTTTAGCTAAAGAGTAGTTATAAGGATTCCTATTTCAACACGGAGAATAGCTTCATTTAACGTTAACGTTTTCGATAATTCTTTAAATTAACTTGAAAACAACTAGATTAAAGACTATTATTGGATAGCATTGACAACCATAGATTTTTACAAAAAAGATTGTTTTACAAAAAAAAAAAAAAATTGCTATGAGGATTTGGTAGCCCTAATTTTTACTTGGATTAGAGAAAGCTTGTTTTTTTTTTCAAGCTTTTGAGCAGCTTTTGTTGGAATTTTGACACATACTTCTGTTGGACTTTTGAATATTATTACCTTATCTGGACAAAAGAACAAAAGTGTGTTTGGAAGCTCAAAAGAACTGGCATACAATTCCAAGTGTTTGGGGTACACCTTTTCTGAAAATGCATTCCGAAATTGGTAAAAACAAAAAAAAAATGTTTCAGCTCCAACACAAACCTTCCAAAGCCAGAATCTATTTACACAAACAGTTTTGGGTATAAAGAAAGTAAAGTGCAGCAGACTCACAAACAAAGACATTCATATTATTCTTCTTGTGACAGATCTAAACCATATAGATTCATATATATATATATATATATATATATATATATATAAAGATTAATGATAAACCAGAGAAGATGGTACATACCTGGAAAATGGTGAGTGGGAAAGAAGAAATGTTCCCAGAAGTGTCAACAAAAGGGATGAAGTTTGTTTTGAGGTCCAAAGAAGGGACAAAATCCCCAAAGTCGTCAAGAGAGGCATCAGTTTCAGCCTCAACAAACAGAGCCCCTTCTCCATTGCAGTCGATCTCCAGCCTCCCCTGCTCGTCGTCCCTGCCCAGCCTCCCAGCCATGGGGTAAAACCAGACCAGAGCCCTGCCCAGAGCCTCCTTCATCACCCCGGGCTCGAAGAAATCCGGGCACCCGTTTGGCGGCCGGTAGAAATACACCGTCAGAAGATGGATCCTCCCCACAATCAGGTCCAGGTTCGAGCTCCACAGCCTCCTTGACGGCGTGGGTTTCGCCGGCTTCACCGTCGTCGCCTCCTTTATCCTGATCTTCACCTTCTCATCATCGCCGCCCGCCATTTCTTTCTTTCTTTTTTTTCTTTTTGTGTTTGGAGGTTCAAGAAGATCAAGAATCAAGATTCTTGCGGCAAAAAGATGCAGTCTTTGAAGATGGGAGAGAAAGAATTGGGATTTGGGATGAGAGTTATTACTCCATTATTTGATGGATATGACTTTTGCCTGCAAGTAGAGATAGCCAAAGGGAGAGACTCATAGACTAATAAATATGCGTGATACGTCCTGTTTGGTACTTTGGAGAATAGGGGCGTTTGAATATGAAGAATTTTTTTAAAAAGAACTACTCCATCCGTCTACAAATAAACTTTACGTTGCGCGTTACGATATTTGACTGAAGTTATTTTTAAAGCATTTTATATGAAAAATGGTGTGAAATTTTAAAATAAAAATCACATATTAAAAAACTATATCAAAAGATCTACAAAACTAGAGGTGACATGACTATATTATTTTATCAAATTGGTAACAAAAATAGGCCAACAAAGTGAATAAAGTTTGACCCTGTGAATAGTGAACGTAAAGTTTATTTGTGGACGGAAGGAGTAAAATATAATGATTTTCTCAACATAGAGTCATATATTTTTATTTCTTAATGTATGATCATTTTCCATCATCTATTATTCATTATTAATGTAAATGTCGACCATCACTAGACAACATTTCTCTCACTAGACATTATTAAATACTATTTAAGAAATAAAAAAATTTAAATACTACATTGAAAAATAACTTATATTTTAGTCCTATTTAGTATAAATTTTTTAATATTTATAGGGTCATGGATAATGACCTCACTGCCTATTGAAAAAATTAAACTTGAGGAATCCTTTTCTTTTCACATTGTATGAAAATACTCCATCCCTTTACATTCTTAGCAAAGAAAAAAATATCACATCAACAAAGCTCGGAATTCCAACCTTTTGAGATCACGTTTTCTCACAAACACCTACTCTCCTCGTCCCAAAAAAATCACAATATTATGCCGAATAGTATAAAAATAAAAAATAAAATTTATATATTTAAAAAACTATGTTAAAAGTTCTACAAAACAATATGTGATAAGAATATTTTATTTTATCAAATAATCAATAAAAACATAAAAATAAAAAAAAGTTTTCGTAATTTTTGAATAGTAAACTATGACCATCTTTTTGGGATAGAAGGAGCATAAAACAGTGCCTACAAGGCTACGACAATTGTTGATACTCCCTCCGTCCCAAAAAGATTTACACCTTTCAAAAAAATTGCGTCCCACAATCTCGTACTCATTTCTATTAAAAAACCACTTATCATTACTTTTTCAAACCCTACCTATCACATCATACCTTTTTGCTTATAATCTACACATCACATCCTACTTTTACACATCAAATCAAGGTTATATTTGGAAAGTCAACACAAAATTATCCCTCCTTTAATTTCCACTTTAGCCAAAATGTGTAAAACTTTGTGGGATGGAGGAAGTACTTGATACCACGCACATGTAATTATTATGTATGTGTATTACTCAGAAATATGCATGGTGTCAAAGTCGTAAAAAAATAATACCCTCTCCGTCCCTAAATAGATTATAATGTTTTTTTCTCTCTCCTCTCGATAATTTTTGTTTGTTTACGCGGTTTCATTAAGTATTTGATAAAATAAAATATTCTTGTCACCTCTTGTTTTGTAAAACTTTTGATGTAGTTTTTTAATATGTAATTTTTATATCTTATTAATATACCAATTTGTAAATAAAATGATTTCAAAAAGTAGAAAATTTTAATCCGTTATAATACTCTGTATTAGCTTCACACGATACGATTACTAAAATACTCCCTCCGTCCCACTGTCTTTGTCCACTTACCTTTTGGCACACCATCCAATGCACTTCTTTAATCCATTTTATCTTGTAATTTGTATATTAAAAAATTTTAGAAATTATATATTAATAATCTATATGTTAAGACGAATCAAATAAGATCACACATGACTATTTTTAGGCTTACACATTGAGAGAATTTGATGAGTCAAAGTGTTTAGATGAACAATTCCAAAAGTCAAATATGGACAAAGACAGTGGGACGGAGGTAGTAGAATGAGTGAACTAGTAATGATAATATAAAATGGGTGCCAATTGGTAAAATAGACTATACGTAAAAAATCAGTACTCCAACTAAAACAAAAAAAAACAAAAAAGATGAGTCTCAACCTCAAGAGTCCCCTCAGGCCCGGCCGGACGGCCCTGAAAAGAGGTAAATTAGACTTTTATCCTAGATTAGTGGCAAAGAGTAGAGCCTGCACCCGATACTTGCAGAGGCCCTATGCTTAGCATAATTGCCTCCCAGCACAGTTACCAGGAATCGAACTCGGATCTTACCCTCTTGGTACCGCCCCTTGTCTTGCCAACTGCGCGACACCCACCGGCCCAACTAAAACAACAAAATTAGAGATTGTACTTGACAGATATGAAACATGTACCCAAGTTAGTTGTTTAAAATGCTTTAAATGACTCGATTGAGATACAAGAAAGAGCCAGCCAAACCACATCCAAGGAGGTGACTGTTCATGTAGCCATGGGTACGGGACCAAAGGTTTGTCGTGGTCCTAGTCTTGTTTTTAGTAACGGTCGGGCAAAACAAGGGGTGCCAAGGAGGTAAGACATGAGTTTGATTTTTCGCAACTGCACTAGAAGGCAATTATATTATACATAAGACCTCTACAAGTACCAAGTGCAGCCGTGTAGACTCCACTCTTTGCTACCAATCTAGCAATCTGCAATTAAAGTTTAATTTATCTCCTCTTATTGATCGTCTCGTACCTTGCAATCCATCATAAATCAAGTTAGAGAGTATAATTGTCGCTTGTGCATGAAGGACAAAGCCATAATATATGATTGTTGGACACAATGAATAAGTTACAAATATTAAGTGGAGTAGTCGATTTATTTCATTTATGTTACCTTTAAAGGTACAAATATTAAGACCCAACCCAAAAACGAGTACTGGATATAAATAATAAGGGACATAGGAACACTAAAATGATTTAAAAGATATTAAAAGAATAACAAAAATTAGAAACAACTAAATTTATAAAAAATAATGAAACACAAAGTTAATTAATAAAAACTAACTTCACAGCGGTAAGAAATAAAAATATACAGAGTGGTGGTTCTAACGTTTAAGGCACAATAATACAAGGTATTAATGTATAATGGGAAATTTACTTAAATCAGACTAAAACATAATGACTTTCTCAATATAGGACTATATGTTTTTATTTTCTAATGTAGGACCACTGGTCATTATCCATTATTAGTCATTATTCAAATAAATGTCCACCATCACTGGACATTATTTCTTCTACTAGACATTATTAAGTACTATTTAAAGAATAAAAAAGTTTAAGTCATACATTAGGAAATGACTTATGTTTTATATTTAATGCAAATTTCACATGTATTATTGCCTATCGTTGATAAGAAATGAATATAAAAACAAAAACTAAAATAAAAAAATTTTTCTCATTAAAACTCTAAAAAAATGAAATTAAGGAATAAAAATATTATTTCCTTCATTCAACATAATTTCATACTCCCAAAAATTCCTTCCCCTTTCTTTTTTTTTCTTGTCCCACAAAATCCTTCTCTTTTCTATTAAAAAAATACTTTTATCCCTACTAATTCTTAACCTATATATCACATGACACCTTATTCTTACACACTCCGTCCCTAATTTGATTACAAAATGAGAATTACGATGTAAAATTTTATGAATTTTGAAATCATTTTATTTATAAATTGGTACATCAATAAGAAATAAAAATTGCATATTTAAAATTACCTCTAAAATTACACAAAATAAGAGGTGACAGAAATATTTTATTTTATCAAATATCAATGAAATCACACAAATAAAAAAAGTTATTGAGAGAAGAGAAAAAATAAAATTGTAATCAAATTAAAATAGAGACCGAGGGAGTAATAATCTATATATCACATCATATTTCACCCATCACATCAAGTGATCAAGAATATTTTGGAAAGTCAACACAAAAATATTTTTTCTTTAAATTTCCTAAAAGTCAAAATGAGAACATCTTTATGCGATAGAGGAAGTATTAGTTATTTCTTAATAAAAAACTAATTTTTATTTCAATATTTTTGAAGCAAGACTAATCTTTAAAACAGAAAAGAAATGATTGAGGTAGAACATTATTTTTAAAACTTAAGGGAAATTTCAAAATAATTAAAAATAAAAATGAAAGTTTATAAAATAAATCTCCACTTTCATTTTATTGCGCAAAATAGAGCATTTTCGTTGATCATCAACCGTTAACGGCTTAACATCGACCCAAAACACCCATATTTCGGTAAAATGGGTTAATAAGATTATTGTGCATGACACTAAAAGTTGAGATTATTTTTGAATGACTAAGTAAAGATACGACTGTTCTTGATATTTTTTATCACAAAATTACTCCCTCCGCCTAAAAAAGAATTACACTTTTTTCAACTTTTATGATGTAGTTTTTAAATATATAAATTTTATTTTTAGTTAATATGCATATCTAAAATATAATTAAATTTAAAATTTCAATTTAATTTGGGTAAAGTATAAAATACGGAGTATTTGAGGAAGGATGGAGTGACAAATTCAGTTCCGTATTCCGTATATTTTGATGGGTTTAGATTGGACCGACAAAAGAATGCAGCGCACTCTCTTCCAAACAAAGTCTTCTAGAAGCCTTCCATTCATTTTCGTTCCACGTGTTGCATTTAGAGAGAGAAAAAACAAAACAAATTACTAATTGCTCGTAATTTGAATTGTCTTTGGGTTTTGCATTTACCGGTAGTGTCTCTTTCAAATTAGTTTAGTGTTTGAAATTTATTTTTTTTCCTTCTTTTTTTCTAATGGTTATATTGATCACACATTCAAATTCAACTAACTCGATTCTATGTCATGAAACCTAATTGGGATTTACCATTAGAATCAAACACAAGCACTAATATCACGAAATCAAATATGCCAATTTTCTATGATACTCCCTCCGTCCCAAATTATTTGCCACATTTGTATTCCCGAGTCAAAATATCAAGTTTTTAGAATTCATTTTATTTACATATTGGTAAAGAAATAAAAAATAAAATTTACATATAAAAAAACTATATGAAAAGTTCTTCGAAATAAGAGGTGTCAAGAATATTTTATTTTATCAAATAATCAATGAAAACGTCGAAATAAACAAAAGTTCCCGACACTGGTGAAAAAACAAATGTTGTGAATATTTAGGGACGGAGGGAGTAACATGTAAACAATTAATCCAAAAGTCAATATAATGTACATCCACAAAGTAAATCGAGGCGGTCACTATTAAAAATGTCATCTTTCTAAAGAATATATAAAACACATGAATTTTCAATATAGCTTCAAAAGCCAAATTGTTAGAGATAGAAGAAGGAAACGAGATTGAAGAAGGAAACCGAAACCCTTTGGGATTAGGTTTAGTATCTTTTCTAGTTGGATTAGGTTTAGTATTTAGTATCTTTTCTAGTTTGTTTAGTTCTTATTTTAGTAGGAATAAAAATTTCCTTCTTCTGTCTCTAACACTTTCATTCTTCAATCCCGCGCGCTTCCTTCTTCTCTAACACAAATTCAAATCTGATTGTTGATTATTTGCTGCATTTAGGGGTGGGCACGGATCGGGACGGTCCGGGTTTTAGGTTGTCCCATGTCTTGTCCCGTTATATATAAACGGTTCGGAACGGTTCGGGTTACAATCTTATCCCGGTTTGTCCCATAAAATTCGGGATTGGAATAAAACGGGACGAATTCGGGTCGTCCTACTTTGTCCTAATCGCAAATATAAGAAGGGAGAGAGGGGACATTTCGTTCAAAAAAAAAAGAAACATCTAGCCATCCAACAAAAAACAATGAGTGGAACGGGTGCAAATAAATTTCAAGCCTATGAAGTTAATTTAATTAAATAACTAATTAATTAAAGAATGAGTGTATTTGGATTTTGGACTGGAATAAGTATTATATATTAGTAGAGTAGATGAAACAGGACAAACGGGACAGATCAGTATAAATTTAAGCTGTCCCGCTCATGTCCCATTTCATATTGGGATGGAACGGGTTCGTGATAAAAAAATGTGTCTTAATATATCGGTACAATTACAAAACGGATCCGAGATTTTTCAGAACGGTCCAACGGGAACGAATTTCACACCCACCCCTAGCTGCATTTACTAAACATAGGTGCACACAAAAATGAAGACGAATCAAAAGCCAAATTCAAACCTTTGAAGGAAGAAATGAAGCAAGCTTGTTGGTCGTTGTTCTCCAAGTAATTTTGGACTAATTGGTATGGACTTGGACTCTTTCTATTAAAGCCCAAATCAACTAATAACTCATAACCCAGGTATTTTACTTCGAGGTCCGATCCAATCAATAAATTGAAGAATTAAAGTCAAGAAATAAATTATGAGTCAATTGCACTAAAAAAATTGATGGTTAGATAGAGGTCGTTGATACGGTATCGTATCGGGATAGAGAAGGATTTCGAGCACCTTCGAGCTCCAAGAACAAAAGAGGTGAGAAAGAGAGAATCGCACGACACTTTGTTCGGTGAAATAGAAGAACGAGATGGGAGAGGAAGAGATTAGGGTTTAGGAAAAATGGTTTCTTATTGATTAAATAATTCTAAACACGTACATCTCAATTTATAGAATGGAACTCTAGAACTCTAAGAGAGTCAATCCATAAAAGAAACTAAATAAAAAAAGAAACTAATTAATAACCTAACAAAAATAATATTCTCTAATCTTAATTAACTAACCATATATAATACCTTACCTATAATAATAATAATACTAATAATACTAATAATAATGATGATGATAATAATAATAATAATAATCTCGTAACACTCTTCCCGCCTCGAAAACCAACTTGTCCTCAAGTTGGAAATCTAGAATAAACGAGGAATCATGCGTTGCGAGCAGACATCATCCGGGGTCAAAGACCTTTATGAATGGAGCATGAAAAGAATTGGTCAAGCTCAAAGCATTCACAACTCCAAACAAATAACTCCAAAGAACCAATACCAAGAAAATCCTGCCAACACACGTGACATTCCCAGAATCATAAAGGACAACAACGTCACTTTCGGACGTCCCAAATGTTTCCGTGCATCCATAAAAAATGATATACCATCACTTGAATATTTTGCTTGGACAGTGTGGTCTTGTTGATCATCACCAGAAGCATCAACAACAACATCAGCAATGGTATCAGGAACAACATCTATGGGATCAATAATAAGATCATCATTAGGAACACCAACAGGATAAATAAAAATTTCCTTTTCAAATTCCTGATCCTGCAAAGTTGTGTTCTGCACATGTACTATAGGGGCCAAATCTCATGGAGTGCTGATGAGTTTCCTTATAGAGCGCATCATGGTTGTTTTGAAAATATATAACTCTATAGGAATCAGGCTCGACATAATTGGGAGACCACGAACTAAATCTTGTATTGAACAAAAGGCCTCTACGGCGAACGCATTTACCTCGGAATCAAATTTTGGTTGACCTTCAATTTGACGGAATGCCTGAATTTTCTTTATAATTTCATCAACAGAATCTTCAACTGCACCCACTCCTTCATAAAATTCAATTTGTCCCCGTAAAACTTTCTCAAGTAAACCAAAAAGTTTGTCCCGTGTGATGTAGATTTTTTTTTTTTTGGCGATCAACTTGAGATATATTTGCAATTGCTTTCCCCAAAACAAGTGATGCGTGTGGGCCACACAAAAAAAAACTTACTACGTATGAGCAATGGAGTCTCTTTTTTTTTTTGTCGGCAATTGGGTTGCTATGGATTTGCTCCTCCACACAATCAAATTCTCCAAGCAAAGTCAAATTGGGGCGGGAAACTATTTGGAAGATTTGTTGGCAGCACCACTATCCAAGTCAAGATGAAAAATTGGATGGCTGCCGATTCACAACTTCAATTCGGTCGGCGGCTAGAAGCAGTTCAAGTTTTTCTTTTTTTTTTTTGTTTTTTTTTTGTTTTTTTGGTGGATTTGTGATGAGTTCGATAATGAGAGCACCAATTGATACGGTATCGTATCGGGATAGGGAAGGATTTCGAGCACCTTCGAGCTCCAAGAACAAAAGAGGTGAGAAAGAGAGAATCGCACGACACTTTGTTCGGCGAAATAGAAGAACGAGATGGGAGAGGAAGAGATTAGGGTTTAGGAAAAATGGTTTCTTATTGATTGAATAATTCTAAACACGTACATCTCAATTTATAGAATGGAACTCTAGAACTCTAAGAGAGTCCAATTGTTAGCGGGTATTTGTAGTTTTGGACTGTAATTAGTTTATCGGGCCCACTTCCAACTTATAACCCTAAGCCCGCTTGTACTTGTATATATACACTTGCTTGTGATTAATAAAATCAGATCAGTTTTACTCTAAATTTTTACATGGTATCGGAGCCAAACCCTGGGCAAAATAGTTTTTTTTCGGTGCTGATCTCGATCGACTCACACCGTCGATCGTGTGTTTGTGTGTGATCGTGTGTGGCCAGTGAATTTCCCATCGGCGAATTTCCCTTCGGCGATCGAGTGTTTGTGTGTGATCGTGTGTTCGGCAGAAGCTTCACGGCGACCAAAAGCCTATTGGTCTTTCCGATTGTTCTGTCCAAATTATTGGACTCTTTATTGTTCTTTGCGCAGCAGAAGCTTATTGGTTTTCACTCCGGCGATTTCCCGATCTAGAATTGGTCACAGCATCTTTCTTTTTCATCCGTTTGATCTGACGATTTGTTCTTCACCACCAAATTCATCCGTTTGGTGGTCCTTTGCAGCAATTTTGGATTTTGTGCTGTTGCAAATTCAAAATTTGACTTATTGAGATTTAAGTGGTAATAGCCATTCCAAAACCAGAGAGTTCAATCTCATTGTGCGGCTGTTGTGCGGCTGCATTTGTGATCTAAGGAGATTTTTGGTGTGATACTACTTGTGTTTCTTGGTGCACTATTGTTGTGTGGTCAACTGTTTGTTCTCCATGATTAACTCAACACCCTCTTCGTCGGATAATGT
>OOIL02005599.1:22509-35602 GCA_900332095.2 Cuscuta campestris
TGATTTATCTCACTATCACTCGGCCGGATATTTGCTACTCTGTCCATGTTTTATCTCAGTTTATGCAGGCTCCCACTCTTGACCACATGAACGCAGCTATGCGTGTTCTTCGCTACATCAAGGGTCATCCTGGTCAAGGTATTTTTCTGAGCGCCACCAGTAATCTCCAGATCTCGGCGTATTGTGACTCCGATTGGGCTAGCTGCCCATTGTCTCGTCGTTCTGTTAGCGGGTATTTTATCATGTTGGGTACGTCTCCAGTATCATGGAAAACGAAGAAACAAACTACTGTCTCTAGGTCGTCTGCAGAGGCAGAGTACAGGGCTATGGCTAATGCTTGTGTAGAGATACGTTGGATGCGAGGGATTCTTATTGCTTTGGGCGTGCCTATATTGTATCCTCCTAGATTGTATTGTGACAATCAGTCCGCGTTGTACATTGCAGCGAATCCTGTTTTTCATGAGCGTATGAAGCATGTGGATGTAGATTGTCACACTGTTCGAGAGAGTGTCCAGCGGCATGAAGTCTCGACACGATATGTCCCGACGAGATATCAGTTAGCCGATATTTTTACCAAACCTCTAGCGAAACCCAGTTTTGATTTTCTGCTGTGCAAGTTGGGCATTCTGGATCTTCATGCGCCAACTTGAGGGGGAGTGTTAGCGGGTATTTGTAGTTTTGGACTGTAATTAGTTTATCGGGCCCACTTCCAACTTATAACCCTAAGCCCGCTTGTACTTGTATATATACACTTGCTTGTGATTAATAAAATCAGATCAGTTTTACTCTAAATTTTTACACCAATCCATAAAAGAAACTAAATAAAATAAGAAACTAATTAATAACCTAACAAAAATAATATTCTCTAATCTTAATTAACTAACCATATATAATACCTTACCTATAATAATAATAATAATACTAATAATACTAATAATAATGATGATGATAATAATAATAATAATCCCGTAACAGTCGTGTTGGACTAGAATGTGACATTTTTTAACCAATAAACAATGTTAAATTTAGAAAAAATGTTAGATGTAATTTTGAACTAGATGAAAGAATAAATTATTTTAAACTAATTAAGGTTAACAAACTCCTATGGTCTTCTTGCCATGGCTTCTGATCTTCTCTTATTTTTATTGCATCGACATCCACCACCCTCTTCCAGTGGTGTCACCACTAACTCTCCTTATCTACCTTTCACTATAATATCAAATATCAACTACATTTTTCCAGACCTTTTCACATCTCTGAGTCTAACTACAAATAATAAAGTCACTTATTCCTTATCTTTATTCATTGCTTAAACCTCTATGACTACCTCAAATATTGTGACCCCAACCGGAGATGACA
Source organism: Cuscuta campestris (assembly GCA_900332095.2). Classification (NCBI taxonomy): domain Eukaryota; kingdom Viridiplantae; phylum Streptophyta; class Magnoliopsida; order Solanales; family Convolvulaceae; genus Cuscuta; species Cuscuta campestris. The sequence goes on from OOIL02005599.1 coordinate 23,869, forward strand.
GCATAGAATAAATCCAATTTGATGCTCTTTTACAATGTTGGATCCTCTCTACCATCTTCGATGAGGTCTCTGATCTCATCATCGCGTCCCGTTGCACTTGAAATGTAGCTTGAGCTTGAACAATACAGAAATTGAATTATCCAAGCCAAGGGAAGTTGGAAACCAATGAAAAAGGTGGTGGTGTGTCCATGTAACAACGGTAATGAAAGCCACACTTCCAACTTCTCGTCTTCTCAAAGCAAAGAACAACATGGCAAAGCGACAGCTCTAAAGACCTAAATCAAATGTTTGAAATATTAACACTTAAAAATAGAATTTGGACCAAGTATTTAAACACCTAGAAGATGAAGGAACACCACTTTATCAAGTTAGAAAACTGGGGCAAAGACAGAGGGGCTTGGGCCCAACAAGTAGATGTGGACACACGTTGAGTCCCACGGAGTCTCAAGACTCAAGAACATTGATGTAAGTATTTATAGTATTATGTATAGAAAAGACTATAATATATAAAAATGTAAAGCGATAACAACAATTATTTTGGACAACTGTAGCGTCTCAAGTTCAATTCTCACTTTTGTCTGCGCCTAGAGTACTTTTATAGCAAAGGAGTGGAAAGCTAGTTTAAGGAGGCTATCTTTTCTGAATAAACATATACTTTTATTATGGCAAGCATCGCGCCCAAGTTGGGGTACATTTTTTCCTTTTGACGCCTCAAACATCGTTATATTTTAAGTTTACATTTTGTTTGTCTCATAATATTTGTGTAATTTTAATTTTTATAGACAACTCTGATTGATACTTATAGTTAAATAAAAATTACATGTTATATTAATAATGTTATTTTTGTATCGATATATAATAAAAATTTATTTCATTAATAATTAATGTTTATCAATTTTGATTGTGTCCCTTGTCACTCTACTTCTCAAGTCTCAAATCTAAAGGTAAGAAATTACTTCGTGCAAATTATTGTTTCTCTTTTGTTACATAGTGAATTTGATCAAGGCTCTAATTTGGATTTATTTGAGAAACTTGAATCATTTGGTAGTAGTTAGGATTAAAATTCAATTAAGACTCTTTCCCAAAAAGAGGTGAATCTCAATTTCGAGGGCTCTTCAGAATCGGCTGATCAATAATATGAGAATAAATAAATTAGACTTTAATCACCGATTGGTGGCAAAAAATGAAGCCCAACACATAATACTTGCAAAAGTCTATTTTAACATAGTTACATCCTTGCGTAGTTGTCAAGAATCGAGTCAATGAGGCACATCTTACCTTACTAATTGCGCAACACCCACCGTCGAGACTCTGTTTTCAACTACTAAAACGAGTTATTCATTCCAAAACTACTTTGAACAAAAAAGTATGTAGAAAGTGTCTATTAATTTCTTTAAAATTTTTCTAGATTTGAGAAATAAAATTTTAGATTTTAACTAAATATTCAAAAAAAATGGGATTGTAATCTAAATCTTTTGAAATCAATCAAAGATACTCCATGCGCCCAAATTTTTTGTCTTCTTCGAACAATATATAAAATCTCATATTTTTTATACAATTTTATTTACAAATTAATATTGAAATAAAAAATAAAACTTACATATTTAAAAACTACGAAATACATGAAAAGTTAGACTCGTATAAAACAAGTAGTGAAATGTCTATTTTATTTTAGCAAATAATCTATGAAAATACATATTTATCATCAACACACAGATTGTGAAATATTGAATTTTTGTAGATAAATGACTCCATGAGTCACACATTTTCTAAACCCCCCTTTGCCAACAACAACAACAACGTAATGACGATTGTGAGAGAGTAGAGATGACAATAATTACTTCCCACCCAAATACAAGATTTTCAATATGAGAATAATGGTAATATTGTTCCCAAGTACCAACCTCGTTATTTGATTTGGTACAATTCATTACTTTTTCATTTCTCTAATTCAATAAATTTTAATACGAGTTAGATTGTAGTTGACTTCAAATTTTGTCTTTGATGTGATGGGTAAAAGTAAGATATAATAGATAGATTATTAGAGAAAAAATATGATGTGATAGGTAGGATATGAAAAGGTAAGAGTAAAAGTGATTTTTAATAGAAAGTGGAAGCTTTTTGTTGTAAATGGAAAAAATAAAAGAAGAAGTATTTTTGAGAACATATGAATTACTTTTTTTAGATCAATCTGACACTTGATTATCGTGAGAGTAGTTCATAGTCTATCTATCATAAAAATGTACAAAATTTGAGTTAGACCGCAAAATCAGACCGGAAAAACTGGTTCTATGCGAGATCGGTAAAATTCTACTGGTCTAAAGATCAAGGACCTGTACAATTCTGGTCCATTATGGTTCAAGACTGGAAAATTTCCATCGGACCAGTAATGCTGGAATGTAAATATTCTATTTTTTCATTTTTGATACCTATAATATTTGATTATAAATACAACTTTATGTTTTCATTATTTGTGTTGACTCATGTATATTCTTTAAATGTAATATGTATTATTTTTTATTTTCATTACTATTTATAATTGAGCTTTAAATATTTTGACATGTTACTTATTCTTGAAAGAAAAACTTTAAAGTACAACTTTATAGTAATATCATTTATACATATATTCTACAAACTAACAAAACTAAAAATCCATTTTTAATTTATCATATTGCTGATTGATGGTGTAAAACCACCGTAATGCTAAGTTACGAAAAGCGGAAGGGTTGTAGGTGGATATACCTGTAACCCGAGTAGTTATTAATAATGTAGGGACCGATTACAAAGTTACAAGCCGTGGGAATTAATTAAAGCATGCTTCACAAATGAGGCTTTTAGTCATATTTATAATAAAGAACAAGCACGTCAAGCACGTCCCGACGTTACTATTCTTCCGGCCAGTCAGTCTTCAAGTCATCCACCCGGGCAGTCTTCAAGCCATCCACCCGGGCAGTCTTCAAGTCATCGGACAGTCTTCAAGCCGACCAGTCTTCAAGCCATCCACCCAGGCAGTCTTCAAGCCATCCACCCGGCAGTCTTCAAGTCATGATCTTACCGGTCTGACCCCCAACATCCACTAGATTAACGGCGACGATGAGGTCAAGCCTGGTCATACTTTAAGTCTTATGCGAATGAAGTCACGATCTCACATGTCTGACCCTGACATCCACCCGGTCAGTCTACCGGGTTGGTGAGGTCATGTGGGGTCAGCCTTCGAATCTCTCAGGCGCTTGTGACATCCACCTAGTTAGTCTCCCAGGGTTGGTGACGTCAGGCGGGGCCAGAATTCGGTACCCTCGGGCGTTTGTGAACTTGCCGGGTGGTACCAGTTATATCCATCACTGATGAAAGTATTTTACATTAATATATTTTCTTGAAACAAGCCAAATGGATAGAAAAACAAAATTAGGGTTGAAATAAATTCAAACAAAGTTATGTTGTAACAATTTGAGGCGGTCTAAAATCGGATCAGATCAGAAAAAATTGATTTTAAGGTCTGGGTTCCGGCCCTACCCTTTACTCATTCGGATTTTTCATTTTTTCTGATTCCCATTTAGTCCGGTCCGATTTCGGAGTTGTGTTCACCCCTATTCTAACACACAAATTTGTAATTGGCGAAAAAGTCCCCGAGACAAACAAGAATTACAAGGCGTAACATCCTCCAAAGGGTTTTTCTCTCTCCTCGCCGACTCGTCATACATATATTCTTCAAACCCCATTGCCCGCACCTTCTCTTCTTCCTCGTTCCTCTTTCTCTTTCCAGCAGATGGAGGAAATTCAATAATTCATTAGTTCTCTCTCTCCCCTTTAAACCTTATCTTCTATTGAACTGTTACATATACATACCCCCGGATCTGTATCTATACACCGATTAGGTTTCGATTCTTCCTTCCCCTCTTCCAATAGCGGAGTATTGAGTTATGCAGACTGATCCGGCGGCGGGATTAAGCTTGAGACCTGGCGGCGGAAACCGAGGTGGAAGTAGACTGCTCGCCCCTCGCTTTGATTCCTCCTTGTTGTCAACCAATTCTGATCTCTCTCTGCTTCGCCCCCATGGCGGTTCCTCTGCTTTCTCTTCATTCAAGGTCGATTCTTTTTCTCTGTTCCGCGGATCTGGGGTCTCGCTCTCAGCTGTATCCTATTGTTTCCCCGATATATTCTTGTATCTATATGGATTCATTGATTTTTTCCCGATTAATTAATTTTAGAGTAGTAAAGTTCTAATCTTTGAGCGGCATCTTCAAGTTACATTTGTTATAGCTGATTCGTGCATCCATAGATTTGTACAGGCCTCGCAGTTAACCCACATCTTAGTTTCCCAAACCCACACAGTGTAAACGCATACTTAGCTATTTGTATGTACTTACATTTGATATCAATTCCGATATTGATAGAACGGGTTCAAATCAAATGCACTCACTCTCCTTTGACTTCTAACAGTTCTAAGTTATTTGGGATGTGTATAGCCAAGCCAAGATTAAAATTTGGCAGAGACTGCTGAAGTGATTGTTGCCCACTTTTTACATAATTAAAGTTCATATCTTTATGTTGTGTGCATTCTGTTTTGTGGAATTACCAAGTAATATAAAGATCCCGTCACATGCTGGTACTAGTACCAACACTTTTATGTATTCAGTATTACTTGCTTATCATGATTGACTGAATGGTGTTTATGGTACCGTCCTAATTCTTGGCAGCACACTTAAGAGATGTGTATCTGCTGTAAATATGGACGCAGATTGAATAGTAGGCTTTAGGAGGGCAGCTATGAAGTATTTATTGCTCTTAAAGATCCTGCAGACATGGAATTTTATGTAGAATATTGTTTTGTTTCTCTGATATTGTGTGGCCGGCTGAAGTTCTATTCTTGGAAGCACACTCGAGATGTGTACCTGACATAAAACCAGTAGAGCAAATAACATGCTCTATGAGGGTATGCAATGAGTATTTGTTGCCCTTAAGGATCCCTAAGCACATGGGATTTTTTTGCACAAAGTTTTTGTACATCTCCATCATTTTTCACCAAAGTCCTACTTCTTGGAAGCACACTTTATCTGCATATCTGCTATAAATATGGACACAGAGCTAGTAGAGTCATTATTGAAAATGGTTTTTGTTTAAGGCGCATAATGGACTAAATTTCAACTTGGACATTAAATTTCTCTTGCTTCTTACTTTCTTTGATGTTTTGGTTTACTAAGTGCAACTATCCATCTAGGGACTAATGGAAACAACCTCGATGTTTTATAGGGGGTAAGACTACGTACATCTTGACCCTCAGACCCCAACAGAGTTGAGATTATTCTCTGTTCTTGTTGTAGAGAAAGTAGTAGGTGTTCGAAAGGCACACAAGGATTATTTATTTCCCTTAAATGTCCCATACATAGAGAATTTTCTGCAAATTTTTTTTGCTTCCCCAACCATGCTTTTGTATCATGGTTGACTGAAATGTGTTTGTGGGTCGTCCTAATTCTTAGCAGTGCACTTGTGTTTTGTATCTGCTGTAAATAGGGACGTAGAGCAAGTAGTAGGATTTAGGAGGGCTTGTAATGAGCATTTATTGCCCTTAAAGATCTCTACTGACATGGCTATCTCCCAACTCGTTTCTGATAGTAAAATGCTTAAATATAGGTGTCTAAGTGGCTATGCAGTACTCAGAATCTTTAGCTACCCAACCATGATAGTTTAATGGTAGTTAATGACTATAAAGTCACATCTTGTGATGGCCATAATAACCCTCTATTTAAGAGGCGATTGGGTTTTATCATTGACACATAGTTATCTCAATTCCTTTTATTTTTGTTTTAGCAGATGGCTGAGTAGTTTATATTGTTAAAGATCTATATCAATAAAACCTTCAAGGTGTGTAGTTTCAGAAATTCTTTTCTGATCTCATAATTTTTTTTCATTTTAGGCTGGGGAGTCTCGATTTGAGGGTCAGGAACGCATTCGGTATACACGTGAAGAGCTGTTAAGAGTGAGGGATGAGGTATGGGGCATGTATTTTGTATGGGTTTTCACATGTTATCTCTTAGCCTATTTTGTTTTTCTCTCCACTCAACATTTAAGAGACATGAACTTCTTTATTACTATTTTATTATTTGGTGCTGATATGAACTTTTTTACCAGGTAGGCGACATTCCAGAGGGTATCCTGAAAGCTAAACAAGAAGTTGAAGCCGAATTATTTGGTGAAGATGCCAATCATGGTCGTGGAGAAACCAATGTGAGTCTTTGCCAGAATTGATGTAAATTTGTTGCCCCTACCTTATTTCTTTTTGGTGATTGCTATGTTTCAATGATATGGTTCTTCATTTATTTTGCGATAACCCAACTCTACTTCAACCCTACTGCAGTTGCAAACTCAACCCCAGAGTCGTTATGCTGAGCCTGACAATCGTGACTGGCGCAATAGGAACCCGCAGTTTTCTGCTCCCCAAGATGAGAGGTCATGGGAATCTATGAAAGAGAACAAGGAACTTGGTATTAAGATGGGAGAACTCAACTCACAGTTTGGTAGATCCCAGATCTCTCCCAACCAAGCGGTAACCATTTCATTTGTGCTTCATAATTACTCTAGGCTTTTGGAACCTATTTATTTTTACAACTTGAGTCTAATTTCATTGTGTTCTACTCAAGTAAAGTTACCACCTTTGAAAATATTGTGTACATTAATATGTTCTGCTTACTGTGTGAAGTTCAACTTTGGCTGATAAAATGTGTGCCATGCAACCCTTTAGGTCACATTGTGTTGTGACTGAGAAACTTTTGTTGTGTTGGAATCAGGGAGGACCTACCCCAGCCCTTCTCAAAGCTGAGGTGCCATGGTCAGCAAGACGAGGCACTCTCTCTGACAAAGAACGTGTTTTGAAAACAGTGAAGGGGTAATTCATTGATTTATATCTTTCATTTGATGATATGCGGTTGTTATTTAATCAGCAACAGAAGTTTAATGTGCTATTTTTATGTAGTGCATTGTTTACCCTAAGCTAAAACAATGTCTTCAATGACTCTCTTAGCTCCCATTGATTTATCCAATTCCTTATGAAGTAGAGGATGTTTTTTAGAAAGCCTTCAACTGCAAACCCAAATCTCTAGGAAGTATTTATGGTTAATGTTTCTCTTTTTTTCTGCATGGCTTTTTTAATATTCTTTGTTTTATCAAGAAAAAACACTTTTTGTTCACAATAATTGCAGTAACTAATCAAGTTTTAAATGATATTGCAGGATACTTAACAAGTTGACCCCAGAAAAATTTGATCTCCTAAAAGGTCAACTAATTGATTCTGGGATAACATCTGCTGACATTTTGAAGGTTTTCCCAAGCCTCTTTTTTCTAAGTTTTTATTCTTCAATTCTCCACAGCTCATTTTCTCTAATTCATTTTCCCAAAGCACAAAGTTTTCTGTTGTCTTTTTTCTGCATTCTATTAACTGATGCTTACTTAGTTTTTGTGATCTTCAGGGGGTTATTGGCTTAATATTTGAGAAGGCTATACTGGAGCCCACGTTTTGCACCATGTATGCCCAACTGTGCTCTGATCTGAATGACAAGTTGCCTCCATTCCCGTCTGAAGAGCCTGGGGGCAAAGACATAACATTTAGGAGATTGCTACTGGATAATTGCCAGGAAGCTTTTGAAGGGTCTGACAAGTTGAGGGAAGAGGCGCGACAAATGACTGCTCCCGAGCAGGAATCTGAACGCAGAGATAAAGAAAAGTTGATTAAGCTGCGCACTCTTGGGAATATGCGTCTTATTGGTGAGCTCTTGAAACAAAGGATGGTTCCCGAAAAGATTGTTCATCATATAGTTCGGGTTTGTTTCCTCTTCCCCTCCATGAACTATCGACAACCTCTGCTCTCTTTCTCATAGCCTTTCCCATGGTATTTTTTTATGCGAGTCGAAATAACCTATAATGATGGATTAAGGATTTTTATCTCATAACTCTTTCTTATGATGGCCGCGACAAAACTTCTCATTATTGTTTCTTCAATGTCTGGGTGAACACCTAAAATGACATTTATAAGAGAACATGGGGAATATACAATTTTTGGATGATCCCCTCTGGTTATCAATGTCATCGTCAGTATTGCTCTCACCTTATCTAACATGGGTGTTATATCCTACTGTAGGAGCTGTTAGGTGCAGACCCTGAAAGCTGTCCGGAAGAGGAAAATGTTGAAGCAATCTGCCACTTCTTCACCACCATTGGCAAACAACTTGATGAGAACCGTAAGTCGCGGTTTATTAACGACATGTACTTCAACCAGCTGAAGGCACTCTCCACCAATCATCAACTTGCTCCACGGCTTAGGTTCATGATTCGTGATGTTCTTGACATGCGTGCGAACAAATGGGTCCCACGGCGTGAGGAGGTGATCTATCATTTACTCCCCTGTTTTGCCTATGATTATTTTCATCAACCTCTACTGAAGTTGTGTCGAAGTATCTATGGCCCTCAGCTCTCTATGGTTTTGAAAATTACAAATAACCCCTCACTATTTTTTCTCCCCAAACAACGTTGAATATGATACCATGCATTTTACGGAACAAATTATTCTCATTTCTCAATATTTTTTTGAGAGAATCTTTACATGTTCAAGCTGATAACATACTTTAATACCACATTTGATCTGAAAGTTCAAGTGTTTGTTAATATTATTCAATTCTATTCTGTTTGTTGAAATGGCTGTTCCTGGAAAATCTGACGAGTAATTTTTAAAACCTCAAGGGTCATTTGGTAGTTTTACCCTATCTTGAGGAGGTAGATACAATTGATAATTATTCTTTTAATTGATACTATCTAAATATATTTATATTCTTTTAGGTGAAAGCCAAAACTATTACTGAGATTCACACGGAAGCTGAGAAAAATCTGGGGTTACGTCCTGGTGCTACAGCAAGTATTAGGAATCCAAGAGGGGTCACTGCTCCCAGTCCTCAAAGCCCGGTCAGTTTCGTCCCTAACCGCATGCCCGGGGCGCCTGGGGCACCTGGGGCAAGGAAGGTTTCTTCGTTTACTGGACTCGAGGACACCTGGGAGTTCCAACGAAACCGGTCAATGCCAAGAGGTGATGGGTCAATGGTGCGGGGCCCTCCTCCGCCGCTCGTCAGCAAGCTACCGTTATCAAACCAAACACTTCTTTCTCCAGGGGCCGGCAGTGACCTCATCAGCGGTAGGACCAGCGCTCTCTTGCAAGGCAGTGGGGCCCCTTCTCACACTCGTCCCCAGATCTCGGGCCCCACCAAACAACCACTGCCTGCACCAGCAGCAGCCAGATTTAGTCCTGAGGAACTCAAGAGGAAAACTAATGCGCTTCTTGAGGAATATTTCGGCGTCAGGATATTGGATGAAGCTTTACAGTGCATTGAGGAGCTGAAATCCCCTGCCTACCATCCTGAGGTTGTCAAGCAAGCCGTCTCCCTTGGACTGGACAAAAGCCCGCCGTGCGTTGAACCGGTCTTTAAGCTTCTCCAGTACTTGTTTGAGAAAAAGGTATTCGATTCCACGGTTTTGGGAACCGGTTTCACAAGTTTCGCTTCTTTATTGGACGATCTTGCCGTTGACTTGCCAAAAGCCCCAACCAACTTTGGGGGCATCATTGGGAGACTCATTTTGTCCGGCGGGTTAAACTTCTCCCTTCTCCAAGAGATTTTAAAGCAAGTTGGGGACACCCTCTACCAAAAAGATGTGTTCAGTTCTGTGATGAAGGTTTTGGATTCAAGTCCATCTGGGAACGCGGTTTTGGATTCGCATGCAACGGATGTCGAGGCATGCCGGATATTGCTCCAGTAAGCCGTTTATTTTGTTGCATGACGGAATTGCCCTTGCTGTCTCAGAGCAGAATATATACCTCAAGGCTTTTGGAGCTGGAGCTGTAAGCTTGCGGGGTGATTTTTGTATGTTTATCGAGGCGGGCAGGGGCGGGTGGGGGGGGGGGGTATTTGCGTCTTTTTAAGGGGGAGAAAAACAGTTGCAGTGGATTTTGGTCTCTCAACCGCGGTTAAACGCGGCACGACCATGGTCAAGCATCCTTGTCGTGACCGTGGTGTTTTTTTTATATTTTCACTAGTTCTTTTTTTTTTATTTTTCAAAAAAAAAAAAGAAAAAGAAAAAATCCCAGTGCATTGTTAAAATTAAGTTTTGCTGAACTTGTGAGTGATCATAAGGTGACTCTGCTCCTTCAGTTATACTCCGTAGCATTTTTGGGTTGAGATATTACTATTATTGTTACAGATTATGATTGTTATTATCATTGTACTATTTTTTTTCTGGGATACCAATGTTGTTTTTTGTTATACGGTGCTACTATTACTATATATCTTTGCAATAAGATCTTTGATTTTGCATTTTATTTTACTAGAAATTGAAGATATGTATGAAGATTTCATCAAAGTTTGTTGTATTTTAGATTATTTAATTAGTTCTTGCAAGTAATTAGTGTTATCAAATTAATTTAGATTATCTACGTTTTTTAAATTGGTTATATACTTTAATTTTAACATATAGCCATTAAAATTCTTGTCTTCATAATACAATGAGCGATAATAGCCACAACGTCTATTAAATTAGACATTATCTATTATTATTATTATTATAGAAATATGATATCCATTAATATAAATTGTTTCTCCTGTCCTTCCCCGGCTGCATGCATGCATGTCTTCTCCCGTTCTCCGGTCACCGGAAAATGGCAAAAAGTAAAACTCTATTAGGAACATCCATATTAACGTTGGTGTTATGTTCCTTCCAATGCTACGAGATTTTAGCCGACAAGGAAACGTCTCCGGCGAGATTTAGCGGCCTAGAAATGACAAAGCGTGGCGGCGAGGGAGCGTTGGACGCCAAAGGTTCGGCGGCGCCATTTCAATCGCCGCATGCACGGAGCCTAAGGGGTTCGTTTTCATCTCACGGGGGAAGCCGGAGCAAGCGGCGGCGGCGGCGGAGGAGGCGGAGGAACCATGCACCTCCGACAAGTTCCGGTGGGTCAAGGGAGGGGCGGTGGCCGTTAGGTCGGGGGGGTTGTATGGCCACAACTTTGATGGTTTTGTTCATGTTGTTTTTCAAGTGAAGGGCAAAATAGACAGTTTACTCCTTCCAATTAGCATTGACTTTTTTTATGGGAATGAAAAAAACAGTTTGCACCGCGTTTGGTATGCCCTAAAATCAAATGCATATGTAGTCCTCAATTCGTTTGTTTTTGAATTGCACTAAGAATTTTTTAATGTATTGTAATGTTAGGCTTTCAAACAAAAAAAAATTAAAAAATAAGTGTTTTTGTGTGTGTGTGGATAAACACTCTTCTCGTCAATATTAAATAATAAGAGTATATTTATCAACCAGAAAATTACTCGCGGGTGACGCGAGTTTTGTTGAAATAACTCTCAGGTCCCTCTATTTTCAAGAAGACAACAGAGGTCCTTACATTTTGTTGTAATGACTGGAAGGGGACATTTCATCCAATATTTCATCAGAAAATTACTCATGGGTGACGCGAGTTTTGTTGAAATAACTCTCAGGTCCCTCTATTTTCAAAAAGGCAGCAGAGGTCCTTACATTTTGTTGTAATAACTAGAAGGGGACATTTCATCCAATATTTCATCTATAAACGTTAATAAATGTATTTTTTCCTATTCTTTTCTAAATGTTTTAAGGTAATAAATCTTAGGTCGCTCCTTTTTTTATTTCTTTGTTTTTCTTTCATTTTGTTACTATTTTTTAAAGTGTTATTTTA
>OOIL02005599.1:35862-66370 GCA_900332095.2 Cuscuta campestris
TTTTTTCCTATTCTTTTCTAAATGTTTTAAGGTACTCCCTCCGTCCCAAATTATAATGTCTGTTTACTATTCACAGGGTCAAACTTCATTCACTTTCTTTCTCTATTTTCGTTAGCAATTTGATAAAATAAAATATTATTGTCACTACTAATTTTGTAGATCTTTTGATGTAGTTTTTTAATATGTAATTTTTATTTTTTAATTCTATGCCATTTGTCATATAAAATGGTTTGAAAATAATTTCAGTCAAACATCGTAAACCGAAACAGGCGCTATAAAATGGGACGGAGGTAGTAATAAATATTAGATCGCTCCTTTTTTTATTTCTTTGTTTTTTCATTTTGTTACTATTTTTTAAAGTGTTATTTTAGAATTTCTTCTATAAAATCGTATAAAAATTCAAAATTATTTGTATTATATTAAAACAAATGAAATAAAAAAAATTTATAAAAAGAAAAAACAAGGTAATGGCAAAATAGGAAAAAAAGGTATTGGAGAAATAGGAAAAAAATACATTTATTAACACCTACGGATGATGTATTGGATGAAATGTCCCCTCCCAGTCATTACAACAAAATATAAGGACCTCGATTGTCTTTTTGAAAATAGAGTGACCTGAAAGTTATTTCGACAAAACTCGCGTCACCCGCGAGTAGTTTATCAACAATTAATCATGATTCAAGACAAATTTAATATGGATCTTTGGTTTATAGAACTAATTATGCACCATTTCACAAAATTAAATCAACAAAAGGTAAAAATAAGACTTGTCCCAAATTACTACGTGATAGTTAAAAGTGATACAAATGAGAGAAAATATTGACCACAAAAATATTATTGGGGAGGTGTGGTTATAAATGGACAAAAGGCAATCATGTTGCCCCAACCACTCCATTCCTTCAAGGAGTTTAAGGTGACTTCAAACATGGTTTTCACTCCATTTTCTTGAACACAAAGAATAGGCAATTTCATGCTCTAATAAACAAGAATTGCAACACACACAAGCCAACAAAACTGCTACTTCTAGTTAATATTGCAAACCATCATCTTCTTCAACTAACATAAGCTTGAAATAAATAACCTGTGAATTTAAAAAAAATGGATCTTGAAGCAAAGGCAATGGCCAACCATACATGAAAGAGACAGAAAACAGCACTGTAATGATCATTCCTTTATAAAACACATACATATACAAACTGAAACCTTCTCTACTCAGCCATTCATTTCCCACAGTCTTCTGTTCCAACAGCCGCCGCCGCCGTACATGGAGGCCAATGCAGGTCTTGTCGCTGGTTCTCATAATCGAAATGAGCTCGTTGTCATTCAAGGCCACGAAGAGGTACGTTCGTTTCTCCTCCACGCTCTAGTAGACCCTGCGCTGCAATTGCATACTCCCAGTAAATCAGGAAATTCAACGTCTTGTTAGTCCTCTTTTGGGCAATTTTTTTATTTTTTTAAAAAAACTGGGTAATAGTGAGATTTGAACTCGTCACATCTATGATATCATGTCAATGAACCAACTCAACTAACAATATGATATGCTTAATCAAGACCAACACATGATTAGATATATATGTGTTGTATATGCAGCAAAAAACATTGAAGGATTTGAGTGGGCAAGTTTGTGAGATATGTGGGGATGAAGTAGGCCTTACAGTGGATGGAGATCTCTTTGTGGCTTGCAACGAGTGTGGATTTCCGGCTTGTCGCCCGTGCTATGAGTACGAGAGAAGAGAAGGAACCCAACATTGCCCTCAATGCAAAACCAGATACAAACGTCTCAAAGGTAACTAGATTAAACTCTACATTTTAGTTTGTGCCTTTATATTTAATCAATGTGGATAGTTTTTCTAGTGTGTTACGATGACGCGTAGTGTATTTACTGTTTTGATTGACACACAAAAGGGAGCCCGAGGGTTGAGGGAGATGATGACGAGGAAGATGATGATGATATTGAATATGAATTTAAGATTGACGATGAGAGAAATAAGAACAGATACACATTGGAAACCATACTCCATGGTAAGATGAGCTATGGAAGAGGAACAGAAGTTGAAGATGCTGCTTCCCAGTACCCACCTGTCATTTCTGGCATTCGTTCACGTCCGGTAACAACTGGAGTACAAATCAATTGAGGGATCTTGTTATGTTGATGTAAAATCCAAGAAATTTACACCTTGTGCATATGGATGCAGGTGAGCGGAGAATTCCCAGTCTTGAGTCATGCCAATGGAGAGCAGAAGATGGGATTGGTGGGATCAACTCTTCAGAAAAGAATCCATCCCTATCCAGTATTGGAGCACACAGAAAATACAATTTGGGAAGAAAGAATGGATGACTGGAAAATGCAAAAACAAGGAAATTTGGGAAATGAACATGATGACTTTGCTGACCCTGAAATGGCTATGTTAGTATGAATCACTTCTTCAAGAGAATAACAATCTCATTTGGCTAGTCACTTTATTTGGTTAAAAGAGATGTCAAATAATAGAAACACTTTCACTAATAAGTAATAACTCTCACTGCAAAGTAATCACTTTTTTGTTCATAAAACACTTCTCCTAATTAGATGGTCTCAATCTTTAGATATGATTTTTTATGAAATATTTGCAGAGTGGATGAAGCAAGACAGCCATTATCAAGGAAGGTACCAATTGCATCAAGCAAAATCAACCCTTACCGTATGGTGATTGTCGTAAGGCTTGTGATTGTAGCTGTCTTCCTCCGTTACAGAATCCTCAACCCGGTCCATGACGCCATTGGCCTCTGGCTAACCTCCATCATTTGTGAGATCTGGTTTGCCTTCTCATGGGTTCTTGATCAATTCCCCAAATGGTTCCCCATTGACCGTGAAACTTACCTTGATCGCCTCTCTTTCAGGTAAATAATTTTAAAGCTACACGACTTACACCCATCTACGATAGAACTTATAACTAGGACAAGGTCACTCGACCAAATCTAATCAAACAGCTTGTTTGATCCAGTACCTTGTGTATTTGTCTCTTTAGAACTTCGATGTGGGACTCAACATTTCAAACTGGGTTTTGACAATGGAACCATATGATCTGGCTCAATATGTAGGTACGAGAGGGAAGGAGAGCCAAACATGTTAGCCCCTGTTGATGTATTTGTGAGTACGGTGGATCCCTTTAAGGAACCTCCTCTTGTTACAGCTAATACAGTACTCTCTATACTAGCAATGGACTACCCAGTTGACAAAATCTCATGTTATATATCTGACGATGGAGCTTCTAACTGCACATTCGAATCGCTCTCAGAGACTGCAGAGTTCTCCCGAAAATGGGTCCCTTTCTGCAAAAAGTTTGACATAGAGCCTCGAGCCCCAGAAGTGTATTTTTCTCAGAAAATTGATTTTCTCAAGTATAAAGTTCAGCCTGCATTTGTCAAAGACAGACGTGCAATGAAGGTATATTTTCATTTGAAATCTTAACTTGTCCCATATACTTAAGTATAAAGGTGTCAAGTGTCAATGCAAATCTTACATAAAAGGTGCAAGGGAAGATATCTTAAACCATAGTGTCCACTGTCCAGCAAACTCCAATAGTATGTGTAATGTATGTGACATTTTGCAAAATGCCTAAAAAAAGTTACCAACTTTGACAAAATCAAAGTGATGCAAAGTTAGGGTTAAGTTTGAGATCCCAACACAAAAAAACAAGTTATGTTTGAAAGACGGTTTTTTGTATCATGAACTAATTTTTTATTATTCTTTTTCTTCTTCTGCTGTGATAGAGAGAGTATGAGGAGTTCAAGATTAGAATCAATGCAATGGTGGCCAAAGCGGCCAAAGTCCCCGAGGGAGGATGGATCATGAAAGATAGAACGCCATGGCCAGGGAACAATACCAAGGACCATCCTGGAATGATCCAAGTGTTTCTTGGTCACAATGGAGGAACTGATGTTGAAGGAAACGAATTGCCCCGCTTAGTTTATGTATCTCGTGAGAAGAGACCAGGTTTCCAACATCACAAGAAAGCCGGTGCTATGAATTCCCTGGTACAAGCATATAATTTTTTTTCACTGAAGAAAAAATACAAAACATCTTCAAGCTGCATAAAATCTTTGCAGGTTCGAGTCTCGGGAGTTCTTACCAATGCCCCATTAATGCTTAACTTGGACTGTGACCATTATATAAACAACAGCAAAGCTGTGAGAGAAGCCATGTGTTTCTTGATGGACCCCACATCTGGGAGGAAAATCTGCTATGTCCAGTTTCCTCAAAGATTTGATGGTATAGACAGGCACGACAGATATGCAAACAGAAACACAGTCTTCTTTGATGTAAGAGAAGCAATTTGATTATATTGTTTTTTTCCTATTCCCCCGAGATTCTGTTAAGAACCCATAAAATGCAAATGAAAGAAATAATCGAGGAATATAGAGCAAAAAATTGTAAGCAAAGTTTTCTTCTTTTTGGGTGGGGTGTGTGGGCGGGAGGAGGGGGGGTCATTTCAAACTGAATAGAACAGTTTTAGATACTTGTCTAAATTCTTACTTATATAATTATATATATATGTATATATATATATATCTATTATGTGAAGACTAATAAACATAAACACACACACACACACAAACTAAAATTCAAAAGTTGAATTTATTTTTCCTTGTATTTTTTATGGTAAAGCCTAAAAAAATTCAGTAGCATTTTTTGTTTCCCTAGAATTTCCACATTCGAGGCATAGCATAACTGTTTATGGTTCATGGTCAGATTAACATGAAAGGCCTTGATGGAATACAAGGCCCTGTATATGTTGGGACGGGGTGTGTCTTCAGAAGACAAGCTTTGTATGGATATGATCCACCACAGCATGCTAAGCGACCAAAAATGGTAACTTGTGACTGCTGCCCATGTTTTGGTCGTAGGAGAAAGCTTGAGAAGTATACTACTCATGGAGATGCTGCAAACGTTGAAGGTTCTTGATTTATTTTATCAATTCTTGATAAGTTGTTTGAATTGGAATCTTAAATCCGGCTTGTTCAAGGAAAACAACTTGATGTGGCAAATGCTTTGCACAGAAAATGTTCTGGAAAAATGCTTCTTGGAAAATAAGTTGGTCTATGCATAATATAATGTTCGACATGTATATATAGAAAACATAAAAACAGTTTCAGGAAAATGTTTTCAAACACACAGGGAAATCAGAAATTATTTTTCCTGTAAACAGCAGAGCTTTATCCCTAAGTAGTGTTCATGGCTTCATGCTCAGGATTGAATGGTGACAAAGAGGTACTAATGTCAGAGATGAACTTTGAGAAGATATTTGGGCAATCGGCAAGCTTTGTGACCTCAACTTTGATGGTTGATGGTGGTGTACCACCTTCATCAAGCCCAGCTGCTTTACTCAAGGAAGCCATTCATGTGATCAGCTGCGGCTATGAAGACAAGACAGAATGGGGAACTGAGGTAAAAAAAACAGCCTATTCAAACCTTCTATAGAAATAACAGTAACCTTAGGGATTGTTTGGTAGGGGGTTCTGGAGAGGAGAAGCTGTTAGATTTGGTTTTACTGTTCTATTTCTATTTGTTCAAGATGACTTGTTTTCAAAGAACAAGTGTTTTGATAGGGAAGAAAAGTGATTTTGAGGAAACTATAAAATAACTATTGGTATATGTCTAGATATATACAGAGTAATGTGTTTCATTATCAATTTTCATCTTTATTATCTTTTCAACCATCTAAATGTAAAAACAAATCGACCAAATAAGGCCTAAAGTTTGTCTTAGGAATGTATTTATAATGGCTGCTAAAAATACAGATAGGATGGATTTATGGCTCGATCACAGAGGATATCTTGACCGGATTCAAGATGCATTGTCGGGGCTGGAGGTCAGTCTATTGCATGCCAAAGCTGGCTGCATTCAAAGGTTCTGCTCCCATCAATCTATCAGACCGTCTAAACCAAGTGCTTCGTTGGGCACTTGGTTCGGTTGAGATCTTTTTCAGCCGACACAGCCCAGTTTGGTATGGCTACAAGGGAGGAAAGCTCAAGTTTCTTGAGAGATTTTCATATGTTAACACAACTGTCTATCCATTCACTTCCATTCCTCTCCTTGCCTACTGTACTCTTCCTGCTATCTGCTTGCTCACCGGAAAATTCATAATGCCTGAGGTAAAAACAGCTTGAAACATTGTTATAGAACTTCACACTTTCTACATTGTTACTCTACAGCTATGTTTGGTAAATGGTTAATCATCCATTGTTTGCATGTTTGTATGACCTAAGCTGATTGTGTAGTCTCATTTAAAATATTTGATAAGTAAATGAAATGTTGAATCAAAAGTAGTAACTTTTATATATATTGAAATGTCCAGATAAGCACACTTGCAAGTCTATTCTTCATAGCTCTCTTCCTCTCAATATTTGCAACGGGCATTCTTGAGCTGAGATGGAGTGGAGTTAGCATTGAAGAATGGTGGAGAAACGAGCAATTCTGGGTCATCGGAGGAGTATCAGCTCACCTCTTTGCAGTTATCCAAGGCCTCTTGAAGGTTTTGGCGGGAATAGACACAAATTTCACAGTCACTTCAAAGGCAACAGATGATGAGGAATTCGGAGAGCTATACGCCATTAAATGGACAACACTCTTAATCCCGCCGACAACCATTCTGATAATCAACATAGTAGGGGTAGTGGCTGGAATCTCGGATGCCATAAACAACGGTTATGACTCATGGGGTCCCCTGTTTGGTAAACTATTCTTTGCCTTTTGGGTTATTGTACACTTGTACCCGTTCCTGAAAGGTCTTATGGGACGGCAGAACAGGACACCAACCATTGTGGTCATATGGTCAGTTTTATTGGCTTCCATCTTCAGCTTACTTTGGGTTCGAATTGACCCTTTCGTGCTTAAGACCAAGGGGCCCGATGTCAAGCAATGTGGAATCAACTGCTGAAACGCCTTCCATGTTTGACTTTCTGGTGATTCATTCTAATTTGGAGAAATGCATCAGCATTTAGTGTTCAAGAAAAGGTTTGATTGAAAGTTGTTGTTTTGAATGTGTAAAGGTTTTTGTTTGTTTGTCTATTAGTGTATTAGTGTAGAAGTTGTACTAAATTTTGGATGTCTTAAGGCATTGTTTGGAACAGTGTGCTGGTTGTAAATTTATCATTGGGGAATTGATTTACTGAGAGCCGGGAGTAGAAAAGAGCGCACACAATTATACGGTGCGTGAATCGTTTGGATTCCTGCAATTTCAGGAATCTGGCATTCAGAGAATCTCCAAATTCTCAAGTTTTTCATTCACATTTCATGGAATCTCAGAGTACCAAAGAATTTTGAAGGAACCAAAAACTCATCTTGTTGAAATCTTGCATTACACTTACGATTATTACATTCAGATAAACCAAACACCAACATATGATATTAAGAAAAACGAGGAGAACTAATCGAGCAAGGTTAAAAGATACCCGAGACATCTTCATATGTAAAAGCCTTGAACTGGTCGCACTTTAGAGATCCTCCATAAATTTCAGTACTTTCCAACTCCATCACTATTGTGCCCCTTTCCCAAAATTGAGTCTAGGTCGCCCTCAAAAAGACCCAAACTCTTTGCCAGAGCAAAACCAGCTTGCATACCATCAACAGCTGCACTCACTATCCCACCTGCATAGCCTGCACCCTCCCCCACAGGATACAGCCCTTTCATAGAGGTACTCTCGAAAGTATGTACTGTCCGGGAGATTTGAACAGGAGAACTCGTTCTTGTCTGAAGCGAGAAACAAAGAAAGCCAGCAATAATTATGCTGACAACCTTGAGTGACCTTATATTACAGAATCTTGAGTTCAATCACTCCCACTTTCTTTGAAAGATAAAATGAATTTTAAGAAGAAAAAAACTGTAACATAAATATGTGTACCTCAACTCCGTGAAGAAGGGCACTGCTGGATATAAACCCTGGTAGCTGAGCTCCAAATTCAGGGAAAGCATAACAAAAAAAGTAAGATAAAGAATATTGGAACTTCAATTCTAAATGGAAAGAAAGGTAGGGAAATGGTGAGAATAGACTAAGACCTCATTATCAAACTTTAAAATTGACTTTTGCAGAGCTTCAGTTATATGGCTGGGGAATAATTCATGAAGATTTGCTGCTTTCACTCCCAAACGGTAACTTGATGATGGTAGTGAAGCTACTGCAAACAAATGCTAAGGTCGGTATGTCTAAAATAACTTTAAATTGATACAGAAAAACTAATGGAATATATAAAAGACTCGACCTGATGATTTGTTACCAAGAAAATCAGTCACTGTTTGTACAGGTACAACAAAACTTCCCCCACCCATCAGAGCTGCCCTTTGTTCAAATATTCTCTGAAAGTCGTCATTTTCACCCATAAAAACAATTGTATATTTTTTTATGTTTGGGCAACAAACAATATGATGCATGATGCGTGAAACCTACAGAAATAAAGAGCTCCACTATCTCGAATGAAAAAAAGGATCCAAAATGGTCTAAATAAATGAATAAGTGTCAAATCACTAAATAATAAGAGACCTGAAACTGAACACCAGCAAGGGGTCCATTTAAACTTAAAGCAGAAAAATCCTTTGGTGAAACAGTGACTACAAGTGCAGCATTAGCCCACTTAGATGATCTTCTAGAAAATGACATTCCGTTGATACATAATTCTGATGGATTTGTACTTGTGAGAACAACCTGCCAAATTGTTAGTAAGTACAACGTTTGCCCACTTAAAATAAGTATCTGAAATCACATACTGCAAACATTACATGGAGTGAAAAGAAAAACTAATCTAGCAGTTTGGGCTTTAAAAAACTTAGCTTTTTTTTTGTTTTTCAGTTGACTTTGCAAATTTTAATTTTTGAACTTTAACAACTTATTTTAATTTTAACTTGATTTCAATTTAAGCATTCAAAACTTTTAAGATATAAAAAATGGTAAATTGTAACTAAAAACTTGAATTAAATAAGTATATGAGGTTCAAACTCCAAAGAAAATCTAAGGTATTCTAGTGGAATATATAAACTATGAATAACATTACTAAAATAATAATTGAAGTTATGACATACACTGTAGTCTGTATTACTTAATATGGAAGAGTGAAATGGGAGAATTTTTTTTTATGAAGCTAATGGGGCGTTTTCGTTTTAAACCACGTGTAACTATCAAAAACTGCACCACAAAATGCAGTTTAACAAAATTTTAAGCCAAAAACAGTGCTTTTATGGTGCGGTTTTGTGGTTTCGTGGCCCTGCTCAGGCCGCAACATGGGATGAGATCAGTCAACCGCCACTAGAGTGGCTAGAGCTTCTTAGAACGTTCATGCTAAGAGATGCCAAGTGACAAAGATCATCTGCACAAAACTCAGCGTTATGTTCTCATGAAAATGAAACTAAACCAATGCTCATAGAAAAACCCAATTCACAAATAATAATGACTGCATTAGCTATACCTGGCCACCAGGACACATACAAAATGAGTAACAGCTACGCTTGATTGGTCTACATTCTGAAGGAGAAACCAAGCTGCATGTATTTAGATAATCCACGACTTTGTAATCAGCAACTGGAACTCTCCCACGCCCACTTTTGACCTCTTTGGCTAATTCGGAATACTGCAGATTTGCAAAAGAGCTAAAATTTTCACATCAAAATAAACAAAAAAGTTTTTCTGTACATACTCAATGAGTATAGGAACAAAACCCAGGTCAGCATGTTGTGTTCACCACATACCTGTATGGTGTTAATTAACTCTTGAGGATGCTCCACACGTAATCCAACCTGTGGTTCGCATTAGATTTAAAACTTATGCATCTAACAGTAACAAGTTATGTGTCGAATGCTGATGAAATAACTCACAGAGAAATCTTTTTGGGTAAGGTTGACATTATGGGAAAGTAGCATTTCATATGTATCACGAGCAGAATGCCCAACTGCCAAAACCACTGCATCATAACCCAAATTATCGCTGATGGATTGTTGGGGATCTCCTGAATTAGATACCTTCACTCCCACCACAAACCCATTCTCTACAAGTAGATCATCAACCCTTGTTCCAAACTTGATTGTAACCTAAGCATAAATTTCATTCACAATGAGACATCACTAATAAAATGACCACGCATCCATTATTGTAACACGGACAGTGGTAGGGAAATTTTAGGGGGGGGAAGATGTTAAAGAGAACAGTGTTTTATACTCCACGGCATACGGTTTTCACTTTTCACATGAAAACAAAAAGTAAAATCAAATTTGATCAAAACGGATTAAAAAATTACAGATATGTATAATTCTTAGTTATATCAAAGAAACACGGAGTATATAAATTGATCTATTGAACCATTTTTTATATTTTTTATTTTCCAAATTTCTCCTCTATTTTCTTTTCCTAATTTTTCCCAGATTCCAAGCAGCCCCTTTTCACAGGGAGAATGGGAGGAACAACAAGCAGAAACAAAAACTCACACCCAGTTCTTGTAGGTGACACCTAAAGTTTTGAAGTAGTGGAACCAACTTGTCAGTTCCCAGATGAGGCTTTCCATCAACCAAAATTTTCTTTGGAGCTCCAAACAAGACCAATGTCTTCAAAACCTGAAATTCAAGTACTCAGCATCCAGGATAAATAGAGATCACCAAAACAACCAGTGAACCAGTGCGAGATTTTTGTGTGTGTGTTTTAGCAGCCACTTACTGCTAAAACAGCACTACTGTTCCTTCCAATTCGAGTAACTAGCTTCCCATCACTCCAAGTACCTGCACCACCCTGTCAGCCATAAGTCCTTAATAAATAAACAATGAAAATTAAATTCAAGTTCTTCTTGATCAAGCATAAAAATCCAGTATATTTAAGGTATAGTTTCTAGATATAACCTCCCCAAAGCAAAAATTGCTTTCTTCTTCTAACATCCTCCGAACTACCAAAGCACCAATGTCACGTCCCCTCTGCTCCACTGGTTTCCCTCTTTCAAGTAGCGTGACATCAGCACCAAATTCAGCAAGCACCAGGGAAGCAAACAAGCCAGCAGGTCCACTACCCACAACAGCAATTTTTGGTTTTCTAACACTGGGCAGCCTCCAAGAGTGTGCCATGCTTGTTACATCTCCAGAAATTCTGTTGTCAAGAATATGCTCCACAATCCCAGCTTTGGGTTCCAACTTGGAGATGAAGTCCCATGTACGAGGCTCTATGCTTACAAGTTTGTTGGCATCCACATCCACAGTGTATACAAATTTTGGCTCCTTCTGTGACTGCAAATAAATCCACAAACTACTTAGTTAGTGAACATACAGGTTTCCCTTTAATAAAATGTTGGAGAACATCATAGAAGATAAAACAAGCACAGCACTAAATCGATGCTGACCAAATGACAAAGAATGAAAGATTGAAACTTTTGTAGTTATACAGACAGAGATTTAACTTTACGCATTCGAGAGTTTAACATGTTCCATGAATATTTATTCTTTTAATGCTCAAATAGTTTCATCAGAAATGCAAAAAGAAAAAAAAAGAGCATTTTATATGCGAAACCATAACAATGGGAAACAACAATTTGCAGGAAGCTTCGCATATAACAAACCTTCCGGGCATCAAAAGATTTTCTAACAACCGTAAAGGCTTCTGGCGGCAACATAGAAGCAACCTGCAGAGTAAGCAATGTCATTGGATTGAAATTGGATAAAACTTCGGGCAAAAAAAGAAGAAATCACTCAAAAGTAAGAACCCAATGGAGATCACAGCTCACAACAAGCTAAAACATTACCGGAATTTCAAGAACTTTGGCGATTTCTTGAAGCAAAGCATCAGAAACGTCCAGAAAATCTTTGCCCGGGTCAGCAAGAGCGGAGACGCCGAGATTGGAAAGCCTCCAAAATCCTTCAAACTTGTTTATCGAGTCAGATTGAGGCTTCTGCTGAAGCTTTAGCTTCTTTTTCTCTGATGGGTACCTCAATTTCCCCACTCTTTTGGTCCTGCTTGCGCATGTTATGCGCAGAGATTTAGCCGGCGAAGGATATGACGAGGATTTAGGGAATGGGAACTTGGGGCCATTGCAAAACGAGGATGGGGACGATAATTGGAGAATGGACATCGATGGCGTTCTATGAGTTTCTGCACCGGCGGCGCAACAGTTTTGATCGGCGGGACTAAAATCCGGCGAAGAATAGCACCACCTCCCTGCCAAATTATTTTAGCAGCCTTTTATTTTTTTTCTTTCGTCAAACAAAAAAAATTATTTAAATTTAAAGAAATATAATTATTAATTAATAACTTCCTAATATAGTATTCTCTTTGTAGCACAAAATATTTTCACTAAATTACTCAAAATAAAATTAAAATATTGAGACAATATCAAAATAGAATCTCTATATTTTTAGTCACAAAATATAAATTTTAACTGTAATAATGTGACATTGTATGTTTGTATTCTTCGATGTTTTTTCCTTTTATTTATACTTCTTACTTGTCGTTAAAAAAATTGCACTTTCTATTTAACAATCATTCTTATCCCTACAAGTTATTACCATATGTATCTATTTACTAATTATCTATTTATCACACTTTTACTTTTTCACATCCAAGGATAATTTGGGCAAATTAAATGAAAAATATTCCTCGAAGAGTCTATGAAAATCAATATGAGAAAGATTTTTAGTGATGGAGAAAATATTTATGTAATTACAAGATTTTTTATTCATTACTTCGTATTACAATGATGCATCAAAAATCGTGAAAAATCAAATAAATAATCAAACTAAGAATACTTTGCTTTTCCATACCACGCCTGTCCCTTACGCACTCACGCACCCTCTCCTTCCTCCTCCAATTGCAATTAAACTAATTTAACAATCTTACACCAATTCAATGGGTCTTTTTTAAAAAAATTCATGATCCAAACTGCATTTCTTGCTTTTTGATCAACCATAAGTCCATGACCAATGAATATCACTTTACTAATAACTGTGCTATTAGTACTAAATAGCCGGACATACTTTGTGCCATTTCACAAGGAGTACTAAATAGCCGTTCCAAAAATGATTAGGTCCTATTTGGCATCATTATTAGAGGTCAGCATTAACATTTTAAACAAACTATGTGATGATAATATTTAGCATTATCGTTTTAAAATTAATCTAAACAATTAAAATTTTATCCAAAACGCTAACACCGATTAAAAAAGGCCGTTCCCAAAGAAACCTTATACTCTAGTCCAATTCGTTTCTTAGACCATCCCTAATGAATAGAGAGCAAAAAGAACAAATTACTGTACAATGAATCCATTTTATCTTTTTTCCTTCATTAAATATTATAATGTTTTTTTATTACTCTGTAATTAATAAAGAATTCAAATAAACTCCAAACACATTAAAAAAAATTCAAAGACAGCTCCAAAGTCCAAACACAAATTTTCAAGTGTGGGATAGAGACAGGGGCGGAGCCAGGAAATTCATAGAGTGGGGGCGAGAAAAAATTAAGGACAAATAAATTAATGTACACTATTAAATTGTTAGCATGAATGAACAAACAATTTACCAAGCATTTTGACAGAAAGGATCTATTTATACTGTCAAATTGTAATGAAGCTCAAAATCTAGATTAAGCAGAGAAGCTAATCCCATGTCAAGAACAAGAGACAACCTAAAAAACAATCAAAAGACATGATTTTTATCCACTAATTTATCTACACAAGAAAAGCCAAAAGAATAATTCAGATTCTACATAGAAGAATATGTTACTGAAGGAGCTACACTACACAAAAGAGGCAAGGAAAAGGACAGCTAAAATACCAAAATTGCATAATTTCTTTTTACCACTCTGTGAAGAGTTTCAACATTTTTTTTACTAAAATCAATCTACACTCCGAAAAAAAGTTACCATCTTTGTGATGTCCTCAACAATCCACACATTCTGTTTTTGCTAATTTCTCAGAATATATCAAACATAAATCATCTTTTTGAATAAAATAATAAGAAAAATAAAAAAAATCAGTAACCCATCTTTTTAATTTTTAAAAATAAGATAAAACCTGGTAAAATTGAGGACTTGAAGAGTGACGAACCAATTGCCAACCGCCCCTCCGCCGTCTCAGCACTACCGGACCACCGACTGAATAGGTCCGTCACTTCGTTGCCCGCCGGTGTCTGAAATTACAAATTGAAGATAAATCGCCCTAGGAGATTGAATTGCAGATTAATTTCCGATGGAGATTGAGATATTAATCGCAGATTATGGATTGGTAGATGCTAAAAAAACACAAATTGAAAGGGAGAATTGAGATTTGAGATTTAAGGATAGGATATATGGGGGTGGAGAAACAAAGAGCGGGAAGAGGAGTATTTGGCAGCTGATTTTTTATGTCCAACCCCTAAAACGACGTCGTTTTAGGTTTAGCCAAAAATTCCAGTTGGTGCAATTGCCGTCAGTTGCTCCTTACTGGCTCCGCCCCTGGATAGAGATGTCATTTGGGATTGAAGGAGTGTCTTTGATGAAGTAGCCTTAATCCATCAACTGTAAATGCCATTACAATCTACTGATGCATCATCACCAATAACACACCGAGTGCTTTGATGCTGAGTTCGGCTTCGTTTGGCATCAACATTAGAGATTAGCATTAGGGTCCGTTTGGTACACAGAATTGATGAAATTGGAATTGAATTGGAATTAAAATTCCATGAGATTCAATTCCATAGAATTGAATTCACCAATTCCAATTCATTTTTTGCATTACCAATTCTAAATCCACATAATTTTTGTGCTACCAAACACGAGAATTGGAATTGAAGTCCTCAATTCCAATTCCATAGTTTGAATTCCGTGTACCAAACGAGGCCTTAGCGTTTTGAAAAGGTTATCCCACGGTAGCCTTTAGCGTTAGCGTTTTCAGAATTAACCTACATTATTAAAATTTTATCCAAAACGCTAACGCTAATCGAAGATAATGTTCCCAAACAAGCCTTCCACAAAAATCAAGAACCAATCTTCTTGAAAATAAACAGCAAAACCACAAACTATTGTTTGATTAAACAAGCAATTAGTAACTACAAAAGCATCCAAAGTAACAATGTGCATTCTCTATAGTGTATCATGCTTTAATAACGAAACATACCCCCCATCAAAATCCAGTTTCCCGAGGATCTGAAGCCCTGGGACCACAACCGTCGAGCTCCAACTTCACCTTGAGAGTGGCACAGACAGCTCGGAACTTGATCCGCAAAGACTCCATCACACCTGAAACTGATTCGTTTTCAGGATCCAATAAAGGGTACTTCCTGAGCAATTCATCCATCTGTTTCACATTCTTCTGCACGCGAGACGAGAAACACGCCGGGTCCAGTCGAATCGCAGAGTTCCAGACATCAATGCAGCCTCTGTAGAAGCCCAGTTCTAAGCCGGTTTCGAACCCGGTTTTCAGGCCAACCTGGCGGCCTTCCTCCACGCCGGAGGACAGGCCTTCGGCGTAGCCATCAGAATGACCTTCTTTGTAATGGATCTCCTCAAGGTTCAGAGATGAATCAAAGATGTCATCCGTTGTATTGGCCTCCGGCGAACCCATGTGCTTCTCTACAGGTAGATTGACGCAGAGGCGGCGGTGGGCTGGCGGTTTTCCAGCGGCGATTTGGATGGGATTTGGACTAAGAGTTCGCCCTCTCACTAGGGCCGGTCCAGAGGATTCAGGGGCCTTGGATGAGATGAAAGAAATTCCTTCACCACAAATATTTAAACTTTGAGTACAGTTTGAGTTAATTGAGTAGTCTCATGACTTCCAAATTTCCAAACAATCAACAAAACATCATTCAACCTCTAAATTAAACAAAAAAAAACTATGGTACCTACCAATTCTCCAGAATGAATCTATAGCTTTAAATCTTAACGCAGCAAAACTATATTCAGCAATTCGATGATGATATCACTGAAATTTTTAATTTACTCAAAAAAGCATGAAGAAAAAACGTCACTGAGTTTTTGAAACTCAATCGTCAATACAGAAAATCAAACAAGAAATCAAACTAATTAATGAAGAAATCAATTAATCGTATCTCAACCCAGCTTCTTTGTTATGTTTTTAATTTCCTTTCATAGATTTACTAAAGCAATTAAAATAACTTAATATCAATCATAATATCTATTTTTCACTTTCAATTCCATGACAGAGAATAAAAAAACTACTCTTTCAAAGTAAGTAACAATTTCTATTTCAAATTTATAAATTCATTCCAATTTCTTTCACATTTTCCAATACAAAGAATACACATCCAAACAGAAGTTTACAAATTAATCGAACACATCACAAAATTTTTTCAACAGTATTCGAAAATGCATCAGCAATGAATGATAAACAAAGCTCATCAATTAAATCAAAGGTTTTAACAATAGAAAAATCTAGGGTTTGAAGTTCGAATACCGTGGGAAATTGTCGCATGACCTGCTTCGATGGTTCCGAGTGCGTGGATTGTTCGTCGTTGCTTATGTGTACCGGAAACCGCCAGAGCTCATTGTACCGGCAATCGACGCTGCTCGGGATCGCTCTCTCACACTCTCCGTTTCCAAAGAGAAGAAACCCCGAAGATGATGAGATAGATATGCTTTCCGATCGCAATTTCGCGATGCTTCTAAATCAAACAACCGAATTCACATCACACAGTAATTAAATAACTTCTCAATTTTGAATATAAAAAAAATCCCGTTAATTGATCGAAGATAGTAAGATGCAGACCTGCAACTCCGCGAACGAAGCGGCGATGGTCGTCTGACCAGATGAAGGACGACGGGGATCGCAGGATTGGGTGCAGCGCTGAAGCGTGATAACTGATAACGGTGGAAGCACTGAAATAGTAAAACCATTTGGGCCTATTTTAATTTTTTTGGGTAAATTCCATAATTGGTCCTTTATAACAGGGGTTTCCCTATTTAGTTCCCTATTATCAAATATTACTAGTGGTCCTTTTTTTATGGGTATCTTTCCACAGATAGTTCTTTTTTTTGATTTTTTATCATGTTGGTGTTAATTTGAAGGCTAAAAATATAATTTCACAATGATAATACTCCGTATATCTTTTTTGTCATACACAATTCCAAAGGCTGTTCCGATTGCGTCGTTTGCTTTCTACTACAACCATAGTCTATAAATGTGGTCTTTCGTCGGAATCCTAGCCCACAATCATAGTCATTATTTTTGTGTTATCAACTTAACCAATATCAGAACACGTCACTAGACATAATGTTGATGTCAAATTATATTTTTAGCCTTAAAATTAACACCAACATGACAGAAGATAAAAAAAAAGGACCATTTGTGGAAAGACACTCATAAAAAAGGACTACGGGGGTAATATTTGATAACAGATGACTAAATATGGAAACCATCCTGTTATAAAGGACCAATTATGGAATTTACTCTTAATTTTTAAAACAATACAAATATACTCCGTACTACTTTCGGTCTTTCGGGTCAACATAAATAGATTTTGAGTTTTAATTAGTATCTATCTGTTTTGCATATTAGTACAACGATATAAATTTTGAAAGATCTCTACAAGATAAATCTAATAAAACTATTTTTATAATATACATTACTCTCTCTGTTTTTTAAACCCATCCTATTTTGTTTTTACGTTCAAAATTTCATTTTTTTAAAAGTAATTTTATTTAAAAACTAGTATATAAATAAAAAGTAAAATTTATATATTTAAAAACAACACAAAAAATTTACAAAATAACTAGTTACAAAATATTTTATTTGTAAAATGACTAATGAAAAAACATATGCAAACAAAAATTATCGGGATGCCTTCAATTGTAAGTAAGAAGAGTTTTAGAAAATCGAGGGAGTACAATTCTTGTTTAATTAGAGCTGATAGTTTATCGTATTTGACTAAAAAAGTATTCCCTCCGTCCCGTGAAACATGAGACTTTTGTTTTTTAGGAGTGATTTAAGGGTAGTGTATTTTGGTATTGAATTTCCAAAAATGTCCTTTGATGTGATGGGTAAAAGTATGATTTGATGGATAGATTATTAGTAAAAAGGTATGATGTGATAGGTAGGATATGAAAAAATAAAGAGTAAAAGTAATTTTTTAATAGAAATGAGAAGTGTTTTGTGGGACGGATGAAAAAAGAAAGGAGAAAGGTTTTATGGAACGGAGGGAGTAGATAATTGGCAGTTGGCCGTCCCCCGGTCTAGCCGTGCCCCTCATTTCTCAAACCTGTGGGCTCGGCGGCTCTCTCTTTCTCTTTTGACTTCCTTCCGTAGATAGCTGAGGAGAAAGGCGGAGCAGTGAGGTGGTGGTCGGAGGTGATGCGACGGTCAAATCTGCTCCTCTTCCAATATAGCTGTCATTGATTCTATAGATCTACAAATCCTCCTAGTGCCTATTGGCGTCAAAGTCTATCTTGGATACAAAGATGTTAAGGCGTAGGGGTATAATAGGAAAATCAATGAAATTTTTATCACTTATTAATATGCATGCCCCATCAAACTGGAAACATTAAAAATGGACGGATAAAGTAGAAAAAGTATCAAAATAAGACTTCCAAGTTTTTATTCTCGAAATAGGAGTCCGTACTGTGATAATATGACATTGTACACGTGTACATTATTATACTTTTTGGTAATATGCATGACCATATTTGGTAATGTAAATGCATTTTAACTCCTATTTCAGAGATAAAAACATAGAAATCCTATTTTGGTATATATTTTCAATGTTTACTCTTACTTTAGTCTTTTTTCTCTTATTTCAATGGCTATTCATCAATTTTTTTTAATAATGTCTTATTCTTCTTGAACTATGTAATACTCCCTTCCTCCCTAAATATTTGCCACTTGTATTCCGATATAAAATACGGAGTATCAAGCTTTTTCAAATAATTTCATTTACATATTGATATAGAAATAAAAAATAAAATTTATATATCAAAAAACTATATGAAAAATTCTTCGAAATAAGAGGTGTCAAAAATGTTTTATTTTATCAAATAACCAATGAAAACGTATAAATAAACAAAAATTTCCGCGACTGCTGAAAAAGCAAGTGACAAATATTGTGGAACGGAGGGAGTATGTCATTTTGTTCAAATGCATGAAATTTTAGAACTTTCTATTATCAAAAATTAGAGTAAATAGGATCATAGGACTAGTCTTATTTACAAAAAAGTGATCGATATGTGTATGTCTTATTTGTATAATAAATTACCCAATCAAAATATGTCTAAACTAATAGCTATCTAAACCGATATGCAATCGAACCATATATCCCTCCATCTCATAAAAAATCTCAATTTAATTTTTACAGAGCT
This sequence comes from Cuscuta campestris, assembly GCA_900332095.2. Taxonomy (NCBI): domain Eukaryota; kingdom Viridiplantae; phylum Streptophyta; class Magnoliopsida; order Solanales; family Convolvulaceae; genus Cuscuta; species Cuscuta campestris. The sequence continues at coordinate 55,141 of OOIL02005599.1, forward strand.
CAAGAAAAATATTGGAAAGTAAAACAAAAAAATTCTAAAACAAAAACTTAGAACTCTTTTCCTTAAAAAGGACGTTTTGGCATGGACAAAAAAGAAAGTAAAAAGTTTTTTATTATTGTGATATTGGACTAAAGTTATTTGTAATTCATTTTATAAAAAGCTGATGTGAAAAAATTTAAAAATAAAAAGTATAGATTCAAAAACTAAGTTACATACAAAAATATATGAAATTAGATTTGAGGAGAAACATGTAAGAAACCAGTTACCTTAACGAAATATCTCATTTCTATATTTGTATAGGCTTTGAACTAACGAAGCATTACTAATGCGTAAAGCAAACTACTAAAGCAATTGATCACCAAACTTATATTATCTATCATGAAAACATAAACAGATTGGAGAAGAAGAAGAAGAAGAAGAAGAAGAAGAAGAAGAAGAAGAAGATTTATAATGGCGGCGGGGGCGGCATCTGATGTGAATAGCAGCAGAGAAACCGATTCCATAGACTTCGCCATGGACGGCCTCATCGCCACCTCCATCGAGCAGCTCTATACCAACCTCTACGACATGCACATCTCCGGCCAGTCGCCGTCCGAGCTCATGGGCAGCTTCCTCTCCTCCTCCTCTGACGACGACGACGAATCAAGAATCGACTCCGAGCTCCGGTTCCTCGCCGGCGCAGATTACGGAGAGCCGGAGCAAGAAACATCATCATGCGCGGATCGGAAAACCCTTCGTCGCTCTCCGGCGAAGATGGACGGGGTAGTGGTGTCCGGCAAACGGAAGCCCAGAAACAAGAAGACGAGTTCATCAAGAAAGCCCCCCTGTTCTTCTTCCTCCTTGTCAAATGACAACCTTGTTGGTTCCCATCTGCTCAAACAGGCAAGATCTTTGATTTCCCAATCAGGAGACAACCACGAAAAGGCTCTTGATTTGGCGCTTCGAGCCTTGAAGTCCTTCGAAGAAGAAGAAGAACAACAACACTCTCATTCTTCAAAGGACTACTACAAGTCCAAGAGTTTGGACATTGTCATGTGCATGCACGTCGTCGCGGCATTGTACTGTCGGTTAGGACGGTTCGGGGAATCGGTTCGGGTTCTGGAGCGGTCGATTGAGATCCCGGAGATGGATAAAGGCCCGAGCCACGCCATCGCCAAGTTCGCAGGGTGCATGCAATTGGGAGACACATACGCAACGCTGGGGGAGATGGAGAAGTCGGTCGCGTTCTACGCTGCGGGGCTTGAGATCCAGCGGCAAGTGCTGGGGGAAAACGACCCGAGGCTCGGAGGGACGTGCCGGTACGTAGCGGAAGCACACGTACAAGCAATGCAGTTCGATGAAGCAGAGAGGATGTGCCGAATGGCCCTTGAGATCCGTGGACGCGACGACAACCCTTGCGAAGGGGCAGCCGATAGGAGACTCCTCGGTTTGATTCTTCACTCCAAGGGAGACTATGATGTTGCGATTGAGCAGTATGTCTTAGCAAGCCTGGCCGTGGCTGGGGTCCACGGCCAGGAAGCTGAGGCAGCTGCTATAGAGTGTAGCATTGGGGATTCATATCTCTCTCAAGGGAGATACAATGAGGCCATTTATTCTTATGTAAAAGCTCTTACTATGTTAAAGTCTCTTAAAGGCGAGAACCATCCATCGGTTGCCTCGGTATACGTCCCCCTGGCTGATTTGTACCACAGGGTAGGAAAATTTAAGGAGTCTAGATATTACTGCGAGAACGCTCTCCGGGTTCTCCCAAAAGCCCAACCCGAAGTGATTGCGAGTGGTTTGGCCGATTTGTCCGCAATATACGAGTCCATGGGCGAACCCAAACGAGCACTCGACCTGCTCCACAAGGTCAACGAAGCGTACATGAATGTACCACATAACCATAGCCACGCCATTGCAGGAGTTGAAGCTCAGATTGGAGTTTTGTATTACATTCTAGGCGACTACTCAAGTTCATACAACCACATGAAGAACGCTATCGACAAGTTTCGTGCAATCGGAGGGGGAGAAAAAAAGTTGGCTCTTTTGGGCATTGCCCTCAACCAAATGGGGCTTGCATGTGTTCAACTCTACGCGATAAACGAGGCTGCGGACTTGTTTGAAGAAGCAAGAAGCATCTTCGAAGCCGAATACGGTCCTTTCCACGCCGACACGTTGGGAGTCTACAGCAATCTGGCTGCGACTTACGATGCCATGGGAAGGTACTTACAAGTAATGCCACTCTTTGTTTCTGTCCCAGTTTAACTGTCTATTGACCATTCCTTTTTTTCTCAAATATGAATGTAAACATTGCTTATTGGTGGTGTGTTTGATCAATTCTAGGACAAATGATGCAATAGAAATCTTGGAGTTTGTGGTGGGAACGAGGGAGGACAAGCTCGGAACGGCGAACCCGGACGTAGACGACGAGAAGAGAAGGCTGGCAGAGTTGTTGAAAGAAGCAGGAAGAGTTAGAAACAGGAAAGCCAAATCCCTTGAAGTCCTGCTGGCTAACAAATCTCATGCACTAAGAATGTGTTGATAAACTTTGTGTTTTGGAATGTGTACATAATATAGAATTTATGATTTTTTTTCATTATACTCCCTGGCCTCCTCCCCAGAATAAACTTAGTTGTTTTGACTTTGCAAAGTTTGGTGAAAGTGTCCATATTGGGACTTATTTTACAGGCATATACTTTGGTAATGCCCAAAAGAGACTAGATATTGGGCAGTCATAATCAATATCAATGAATGGTTCTCTACTGCATTCATTGTCTGGTGGGATTTCAATATCAGTTTTGGTTATACCAAATTGCCCATGAAAAACACGCAATTGTCCGAATCGCGTTGGCCCTAACCAAACACCCGCAAAAGGGATGTCAGAACTCATATCTCCTACGCTCGCAAAACGGGCCCCGATAGAGTCAAAGTGACCCTTATGTTCAAAGGGTAAAAACATTATTCAATTCAGGGGATGGATATTCATTCATTCATGAGCATAAAGCAGAGAGACCAAAGGGTAAAAATATTCAATTCAGAGTTTTTTTTTTTACTTTTCACAAAAGAGGGGGGAGAGGGGTATTTACAGCATGCTTCCATCAAAGTTTTACCAGGGAAACTGTACACACATAGGAGGGGAAGATCAAATCTGCAGAGGCTAAGAATCCCCTCATCATGGGGGGGAGGGGGGGATTCTTTCGCGCGTGCGCACATACACACATATCGTCGTCATCATGTACACAGCTAATAAGGGATAGAGAGAGCTCTATGAGGAAGGGGGTAGGGAATGAGTACCAGTGGTGGCGGTTTCCGGCAACATGGTCGCGGTTACTGTGAAGTACTCACAGCCAACCGGGAGATCGTAAGGGATCGAGGCCGCCGACCCATCGGAATTCAGCAGCTCGCGGCCCACTTGAGCCGAGACGATGTGCCGTTCTACATGCACGACCTGCCCGACAATGTAGCTCGGGCGGGTCCGGAGATGGGCGGTGAGTAAAGCCGTGGACTCGGCAGAGAGGTAGTAGCGCGGGCAGTGCCGGTTGATCGCCTCGTAGTATCCGCCGTCTGGCTTCAGCACGAATGCTGCAATTCCATTCACTTCTACCCGAGAAAACGATATCCTCTCTTCCTTTGCCTGTTAAAAAAAACAACAGAATAAACTTGTAATGACACTAGATTAACTATATTCTGACACAAAAATTCTTTTGACACTGATTATGGGTGTCAGAGGCTGAGGCCCGTCCTCCCCCATAAGCCCCCAGCCCCACTCTTCCCGACCACCGAAAATCCAAAGGGGTTAGGGTAGACCTGGCAAAAAATGACCCGACCTGTTTTTGACCCGAAACCCGACTTGAAAACATTGGGTTTTGAGCAAAGGTTTTGATGACCGAACCCGAGGTTGACCGAACCCGAAATGACCCGCTAAAAATGGGTCAAACCTGACCGAACCTGACCTGACCGACCCGCTAAAGTAAGAATTTTTTTAAAATCATACACTTTACTCCTCATTTTAGTGTATAAATTTATATTTTCGGACAAAAGTTTAAGCATTTTTTAAATTCCTTATATTGATTTATAAATCTAAAAATTACTTCAGAATTTAAAATAAAATAATCTAACATATTTAATACATTTATTTTGATATTTTAAATTTATTTAAATAAAAAATGTAAGTGTTAATGTTAATTTAAAAATTTAAAAAGCCAAAGTCATAAACTGTTAGGTCCACCCGAACCCGATGACAATGGGTCATGAACATACAGTTCTCAACCCGAACCCGAAATGACCCGAGCCCGAAATAACCCAAACTCGAAGTGACCGAACCCGAACCCGACCTGACCGACCGATTTGCCAGCTCTAGGTTAGGGGGTAGGATCTACATTATAAATCTGTTTACCACAAGCGGAAAAACTTATGAGATATGGTACCTGTTTCTCAAGTTGGTGTTTCTTATAGAGGGTGTTAACCAACTCTGTCTTCTCTTCGCATTCTGCCATTAGAAGCTTATTAGAAGTTTCTGCATTTGAACACCTTTCCTGTAGTTCCGAGCGACTCTTTGACAAAGCACCAACTTTCTCAGCGAGCACCCGAACACATTCTCTGAACTCAGCAGTACTGTCTTCCTCCTTTTCATTGATTGAACTGATTTTTTGAAAAAAAATGCATTTATAGCTCGGGGAAAAAAGGCATTTTATATTTTTGTCCAGAATCAAACATGTAGTGGCAGGGAAATTTATGGGTGAGAATCTCCCCCGTGCCTGAGGGGAGGAAAAAAAAAAGGTTAAAACAAGAAAGCGAACTCACTTTGCTAAAGACTGAGACAAAGCACGTAGAGACTCGGCAAAACCAGCAGTGCCACCTGATAAAATGCAAGCTCTCAACCTCTCAAAGAGGCCACGCATTTTAACTGCAGAAGAACGCAGTGTGCTGTACTCTGAGGCCCTCCTTTCGGCTGCACAAAGATGGGTTTGAGCTTCCTCTCTTGCTTCATGAAGACAGTTCTCCAAGTGAGCACAATTCATCTGTATCAGATTGTAGAACATACTTAGAGTATTTCAGTGAAGAGCGATCTGATAAACTCCGTGTCACAAAAAAATGAAAATTGTTGAGCCACGAGGGCATTAATTTTATTATTAAAGGAAAGAAGAATAGTACTCCGTAAATGGTTCTTATTTCGTTTTATCTTCTATACAAAATTATACTCCCTCCGTCCGGGAAAGAACTTCTCAAGTGGACCTTTTACGGTTTTTAAGGAGAGTTGAAAAAAGTGAACTTTTACCAAATTGCCCTTAATGAAAGTAGGTGGAATATTGGGTGAGGTGTAATAAATAAAGTGAGGGTAGTTGTGGCATTTCAAATGTTAAAAAAGGTACCGGAAGATCTTTCTCGGTCAAAAAAAGGGCATTTGGGAAGATCTTTCCAAGACAGAGGGAGTAATACAAAATTCTATCTCAATGCGATGTGGTATGTGATAAAGAAATAAATAAAACACATCCTTTTAATACTAAACACTATAAATTTCTTGTTTGTGTTTGCACACTTCTCTATTCTTTTTTTCTTCTGGAAATGGTTGGTGTTAGGGGGACAATCTATTTTGGTATGCCATAAAAATTTCCCTAACAATCATATCCTGCTATAAAAAACTTCAAAAGTAAAGCATACCAAACTTAAATACTAACGAATATGAATGGTAGCACAGTTGACTAAAATGACGCCACACAAAGAAAGGATTCCAACTCTAGCTAAGGAAGGGAGGACATTGGAGGGCATAGTCTACATTTTGAAAAATATACAACAACAAGCCAATTGAATCCCACGAGAGCAGGGTATTTGGGGGGGGGGGGGTTGGCAGACCTTGCCCCAATCTTGAAAAATAAAACGTTTATAAAATCAATGAAAGTGTGATTAGAATGTTATATGATTGCCAATTGTGTTATTTCTTTAACTTTTATGAAATGTCATTCACACAGTGTATACGTAATTATATACTACGGAGTATGTATATCAACATATACACATAGGCCTCCAAAACCGACATTAGAGTAAAATCCCACGGAAGTAGAAATTTTGCACTTTACCAAAAAAATCTAATGTCGGTTTTTTTTACTGGGTTTGTTGTTGCCGAGTAAAATCCCACGGAAGTAGAGAGACTATTTCCAAGAGACAAATCAGTGCAAAATTTCTAGTTCTCTGTGTAGAGTCCATACAGTTTGACTATATAATATGTGTCCTTTATATTAAGAAAACAACTGTAGTTTAGTCAACAAAATACCTGTGATTCATCAAGGAGCTTCCTTTTGTTCTCCAAATCCCCATTTAACTTTTCAACCTCATTCCTCAGCCTTTTGATTTCATTTTCTGCTTCATTCAGTTGGCTTGTTTTTTCACTAAGTGCTTTTTGCAACTCAATAACAACATCTTCACTTAGTCTTGAACAAAAAGCAGGACTAGCAGCTGGTTCAGAAGGTAATGAAGCACTCACAGGCCGAGACACGCTCAGAACCATAGAGCTTGATAATGTCTCGTTTACCTCCTTGTCACAAAACTGGTCGTGCTCTTCATAGCGGTGAGGATCTACCATAGATGAATCCAATTGAGGGTTAACCGTACTAGAAGAATCGGTCATGTTATCATATAACACTTCTTGTGTCTTTCCCTGTTTAGAAAGATTCCCTGTTTTATCTTCCAATGAACTAGAGGCACATGAAGTGGTAAGGTTTGATACGCCCTCGCCCACAGAACCTTTATGGCTAGGCATATAATGCTCAGACAAACGTTGCTCTAACTCCTGAATCCGTTTTTCATATGATTCACACTGCATTTGCTTCATCTTCAGCATGGATTTAAGATGGTTCTCGTGCTCTTCTTTCAAACGTATGGCTTCAGATGTTTTCTCTCGAACGTCCTGTAGCAGGCGGTCCATTTTACCCTCATCATCAAAAGATTCATAACCAACTTCAGGGCTAATCGAACAGATCAAGGCTATCTTAGAAGCAAGTTCTGCTCTTAGTTTTGCATTTTCAACCTCCATCTTGCTTGTTCCAACAATATCGAGAAACTCAACCGAATCAATCTTCTCGGGAAGTTCAAAACCACAATCATCAACCTTGCCTCTGTGTGAGAGTCCCAACAAATACTCAGGGGCATAATGGTCAAGCTCTGGGATATCAATGTCGAGCAACTTGGTATCAAAAGGGGTCATATTTACGTCACACTGGCTAGGAGTATCAAACAATCCCATACAAGCCAAAACATCCCTTGGTATGTATGGACTGTGAACTCTCAAAAACTCCTCCCTTCTAGAAACCTCTGCTTCCCTCTTGGCGGCAAGCCTTTCGGCCAACTGTCCCGCCATGCCCATGTAAAGCTTCATTGAAGCCTTCCTTCTAACCACTTCTGCAAGGCAAGCTCTATATGCTGGCCCGATTCCCCGGACAATTTTTAAGTGTTCAAAAAGATCACTTTGACGCTTTAAAGCTTCCTGGAAAACAGAAAATTTGCAACGGACATCCTTTATCATGAACTGGATATATGCTATCTTTTGCATATAGTTGTGGACGAACGTGTTCATTTCATTCTTTTTGTCCTTGCAGAAATCAAGCAAGCCAGTAATTGATCTATCACAAGATTGCATCTTGGGAAGATAACTTTTCTCATGGGATTCATACATGGGGCCCAAGGCAGAAACTGCATCATGGGGACGGAGTGAGGATGATAGCTGGCCAGTAAGGCAATCATCAACAAGCTTTTTTACCATGTTCACGTCTTTACTGCATGGCAATGAATTTGTAGGTATCAGTTTAATTTTAGAGTTGGGATCGTAGTGGGCTTTGTGAGGATGCTCATATAGCATATATAGTATATTACTCAAAGTATCGTGTGGAAATTATATATCTCTAATAAATTTAATATGAGAATGACATAAACTTCCTATCCCCAACACCATAGTCCACAAACATCCAGGGCCATGGTGCACCAGAAATATATTTCTCTAAAGGGCATCCGAAGAGAGGAATAGTGTAGGAAATCAGGTAATTCTCACATACGGTATTTCTTTTGTACCTAGTCATGTGACCATATTAGTATATTACTCTTTAGTATTTAATTACTAACTAATGAGGACTATATGACCTATGTGCATAAAATAATGCTAGTATTTAAATGAATTTCTCGGAATACTCCATAAGAAAATCATGCTGTTCTTGACTGTTTTAAGTTGTTATCGTGTCATGGACATATGCATCTATTAACATGGCTCAAAATTTCAGCACAATGTGCAGCAACGAATGGGTGAGATAGAAACACTGTTTTATGAGTAATCAAACTTGAATAGCCTGAAGAACCAACTACGAATGAAAGATGCTATTGATTCTACTGTGCAAAAAAAATCACTTGTATATTATATGATGAAAATGTGCATTTGTCCCTAAAAGAACTTCGTGTTTTCCTTTTTCAGATGTCTCAAGAAGAAGTAATAATTCCATTTAGGGAAAGAAATGAGGGGTTCATATTATTTCTCTCTTCCCTGCATAAACTTCCAAGAGACAAGTTCACTTTATCTTAAACTCCATGAAAAAACAAACCATATCTTCTTTTAGGGACAGATGGAGTATTATATAAATGGAATATAACACAACTATCATACAAAGATAGAGAGACTAGAAAGAACCTCAAAGCCTGCATTATGCTCTTTTGCTCATTAACATACTTCTGATGCTCTCTAATCGCCTGTTCAAGATCCCTAGTGATAACAGAAGCCTTGCTTGATAGTAACTGCTCAGCATGGTGTTCTAACTCCCGGAACTCTTGCTTGAATTCCAAAACCTTATTCTCAAACTGCTGGTGGGAACCATTACAATCCTCAACCAGTTTCTGCAAATTCTCCTCCTTCACGAAGTCCAGCAAACACTTTTTGTTGGAGGCTTCTAAGGACGGGTGGAGTTTGCAAGACCTTAACCTCTCTACATCCCTCCCAAAATTCGCTATCAGATCAGAGTGGGCCCGATGCTGCTGCGAGTAACATTTCAAAAAATCTCCATAGTTCTGCAGAATCATCCCGTAGAAATGGTCAAGATTGCCCCTAGCAATCCCTGTGGCTCTCTCTTGAACCTTTTGGGCTTTCAAGAGCCTCTCACAGGCATCAAACTTCACTTGTGAAAGTAAGTAAATGGCATTTCCGCAATGGAAGTGGTACCGGAACTGCCTCTCGTAAGAAGGCAAAGCCTTTAAGGCGGGGTCCGAAGCATCGTCCAATGGGTGCGGGTCATGGTTTTGGGTCGGCATAGGCGGGTCGGGTATATCGGATAAATCCACTTGCTCTGGTGCGGGTGGGGGCGCATTCGTCCGCATTCTTGATTTGTTGAACAAGAACACCTCCTGGTCATCCGATGGGAGCTTGTAGGCTGAGAGTGGGCTTCGCGGTTCTAGTTTCACATCCCCACACAAGAGGAGCTGATCATTTGGTGGGATTCCTGAAACTGATTCTAGGGTTTGCTGCACATTTTCAACAAGGGAATACTCATTGCAGTTAAGTTCATATGATTGCCCATTCTCCGCAATGTGAACTAAAAGCTTTCCGTTCAGAACTGCACCAGAAGAAACATTTGAGCTCATCATCTTCTTCCCCTGAATATGCGAAACCAACCGGCAAGACTCTTTAAAGAGAAGATCAATTTCACCACCACAAAAGTGTCAACTCTTCTTAAACCTAAAATGGACGATTTCTGGGTTCTAAGCCACTGTGCAAGATGAATCAGAACACACCCACCACTCAAATAATCTAAAACAACCCAAAACTCAGCAAATCCATGAAAGATCTAGTGCGCACACAGAAAAAGAACCCACACTTCTAAATCTGCGGATAGAAACCCACCAAACCCCCCAAAGCGGTCTTTAACAACCCACCGATCCTCAAACGACCCGACCCGCCTTCAAAGCTCGGATTACTAGCAGCCTTCTGAAATAGTCCCCCGGAAAAATAGCAACTTTACAGTCGCCGCCGCCAAACCCAGTTCTCGAAAACCCAAACGCAGCCAATCAATGAAACCCTGCTGCAGTCAGAAACAAAATCTGCACAGAAAAGGCGAAACTGAAATCGGGTCAGGTCCACAAAACAAGAAATACAGTCTAAAAACACCTTTTTTTAAATAATTGCACAGATGAATGCACATATACAGTATGTACTGTGAGAAACAGATAATTACTCGCGATTGGGCATATAGTATATCGTTTATAGTATCAATGGGGTCTGCGATTACTTGGTTTTCTGGGTTTGGGATGAACAAAGAACAATGGAGAAGCTATTTATTCTTTCTTTTCTTCTTTTTTTTCTTGCAATTTACGAGGAATCATAAAAGGAGGGGCCTTGTGAAGGAAGCAACCAGCGGGGACTCGATTACATCAAAGAGAAGAGTCCTGATAGAACAGGAGTGTGTAAAAAGGTCTCATCTGCCTTGTTCTATTAAACCCCTCTTTCCCATTTTGGTGGATAAAGATTAAAGATGCCCATTTTAATTCAAATTTCTCAACTTGGTTTTAATCTTCTTCTTTTTTCGCATGGCTATGGACAGGTTGGTGCAATGCCTAAGACCATCTTCAATTGCCCCCTAATTCTTTAACTTTGCTACATTACTTCGTTTAACACTTCCTTTTTACACGGGATTTAAGTCATGAAATTAGACTTGCAAATTTTGATTTTGTTATTTGGTAGCAAAAAAATTTGTGGATATATAAATGAATTTATATTCCAAATCTTTGAGTACATATTTTGAATTCCATTACACACAAAAAAATTGCAAATTCAAAATTTGAATTTTACGTATCAAAATCAAATTAGATAGATTCCTTCTATGGTATAACAAAGAAATTAGTCTTATAAATTTAAAACTGAAAATTTAAAAATAAAAACTAAAATTAAAAATTTTAAACTAAAAATTAAACTAAAACTAAAAAAATTCAAATTTCAAATTCAAAATTTAAAAGATAAGATTTAAGAATAAAAAATAAAATTTAAAATTTAAAATATAAAAACAAAAATTTAAAAATTTAAATTTTAAATTATATATTTTAAATTATATATTTAAAATTCAAAATTATGAATTCTAAATTTAAATTCTAAATTCTAAATTCTAAATTTTAAATTTTAAGTTTCAAATTTTATATTTCAAATTTTAAATTTTGAATTTTAAATTTTAAATTTTAGATTTTAGATTTTAAATTTTAGATTTTAAATTTTAAATTTTAAATTTTAAAT
>OOIL02005599.1:66429-86010 GCA_900332095.2 Cuscuta campestris
TTAAATTTTAAATTTTAAATTTTAAATTTTAAATTTTAAATTTTAAATTTTAAATTTTAAATTTTAAATTTTAAATTTTAAATTTTAAATTTTAAATTTTAAATTTTAAATTTTAAATTTTAAATTTTAAATTTTAAATTTTAAATTTTAAATTTTAAATTTTAAATTTTAAATTTTAAATTTTATATTTTATATTTTATATTTTAAATTTTAAATTTTAAATTTTAAATTTTAAATTTTAAATTTTATATTTTATATTTTATATTTTATATTTTAAATTTTATATTTTAAATTCCAAATTAATTTTTAAATTTAAAATGTTTATATTTAATTTTTTGAATTTTAAATTTAAATTTTAAATTTTAAATTTCATATTTCAAATTTTTTAATTCTAATTTTAAATTTTGAATTATAAAAATTAAATTTTAAATTTTTAAAAATTAAATTTTAATTTTTACTTTTTAATATTTTTCAAAATTTTTTTATTTTCAGTTTGAAATTTTAAGTTTTCGGTTTAAAGTTTTGAAATTACCTAATTTTACCAAAAAAAAAATTTAGCATCCCACCAACATAGCTAGGGTTTGAATGAGTTAGAAAACAATTAGGGTTTTAATTTTGTTTGAATTACTCTGTTATGAGAAATTTTCAAAATATATTTCTATATTAATTTTATTTTCAATATTTTGCTACTAAACAAGATATTTAGAAATACAATACAATTCAATATTAATTCTTTGATAATACCAAACAAAGGATTTGGAATGAAATTATAATTAAATTTTATCCAATTCAACTTCATAAAACTTCAATTTCAATTTCATGTACCAAACGAAACCTAATAGTCTAATCCTCAACCAATTTCGAAGGGATTCCCTTGAAAATATAATGGAACATCATGTCATCATATGATATCCTTACATAGCATTGTTCGAAAAATTGATGGTTTTTATCCATACCCCACCTGATAAACACTCAGCCATGACATGAACCCACCCCCTCAGCCCTTTGAGTTACACCCCCAAATTAAAAATTAGTTAATTTTGGTATCAAATATTTTAAATTTAAAGTCAAATAAATTTCATGGGTGCAATTGAATTGAGTGATGGTGGGTCCAGGGAGGAGCTGGGTGGAGGATTTATCGAGGAGGGAGAGTTAGAAGAGGTAGAAACTGAAAGATTTACGAAAAGCATCCTGGAGGCTTTAACTGGGATTCATGTCATATGATGAAATTGACAATCAATATCACCTTAATCTCTTATTAAATTTACTACTCCGTATTGCATAGCGACTCTATAATTTAACTATGAGACTCTAGGTTCTCAATTTCAGCTACTTGAGTGTCAGACTATTGACTATAGTTAAAATTAACATATCAATTTTATGAATGAAATATCGTAAATGTTTGTTGTCAAAAGAATTGAAAGTCTTCATTTTACCAAAAAGTGGTAATAGTAATTTTGTGTAAAAATCATAAATAAGGACCTAACATTCATGAGAGAAGCACCTAATTTTCTAATACAAGATAAAAAATTACTCCATACAGACAGATGTAATATTCTTATTAATTTTTTCTTGATTAAAATTTGTAAACATTGTCGTTAATTTGTAGAAAAAATACATTGTGTTTCATTATAAATTTAACATCAATGGTTTTCTTTTGAAATATAGTTTTGAAATTTTCACTTTTTATAAAATGTATCTACGTATAAATATCAATATTAATGGTTAAAGTGTTACATTGCAAGTTATAAGAAGTTGAACGAAAGAATTAAATCAGGACGGATAGAGTACTACGTGCTTAAATAAATAGGAGTACCTATCATATATTTTTTTTTGAAAAATACATGGTTCCTAAAATCTATAATTTTAAAATTATAGATTTTAATTTTAAAGTTTACACCAAATTCTCACCGTAAATACAAAAGTGGGATTTTACACCACCCCTACGTTGTTATAAATACTTCCAAAAGTGAGATTGAGCCAAAACTAGTGGCATGTGTACACGTTTGAATTAAGCCGGAGTTGAAGCAATATATTTAGGCAGAGATCAATTTAAGAAAAGAATCTCCTCTAAACATTTGGTACAAGAGGACGTGACGCAAGTTGAAACCGATTTTAAGTCATCCATCCTATTTTAAATTATTTATTTTGGTTTACGATGTTTGATTAAAATTAAAAAAAAATTATATTAAAAATTAAATCAAAACATCAACAAAATTAGTGGTTTAATAAATATATTAATTTATCAAATGACTAATGAAAAATAAGAAAAGATGATGAAACAAATTTGACCATGTGAATTGTAAATGTGTAACTTAATTTGAGACAGGAGTAATAATGCAATCAAATCTAATGCTTCACATGGAGAAATTAGAAAATAGTTATCTAATTAGTGGGAATTGTTGAACTAGTTGTCAAGCAATGCTAATTATAGGTATAAACAAAATAAATAAATTATATATTTAACAATCTATATGAATCTAATAAGCACTTGCATTGAACAGTTAGGCACTTTACCTCTTCATATACATTGTCAATATTGACTCACATGATCTTTAAAAAGATGAAATAATAGTAGCTAGAGAATAATTAAATGAGAAACTTTGATTAATGTCACATATTTTATTATAAAAAACAGCATATAATGTACTACATTGCCTTAGAAAACTTGTTTTCTATGCTTTTTCATTGTACTTGTCTCCATGCATAAAAGTTAAGAAAGTTTTTGTCCATTATTAGTCAGTGGACGTTGCGTAGTTGACAAAGCAAGAAATGTCAATGTGTAATATTCAAGCTCGATTCCTAACCATTATTCTGAGAGGCAAGTATACTAAGCATAAAACTCTGCAAGTACCGTGTGCAATTTTCACTCTTTACCATCAACCTGTGATTAATTTCAATTAAGGTCATGTTTTATTTAATTACCTGATCTAAATGGCTCTGATCAGATTAGAATAAGTTCTAATATGATCTAGTTTAATCTGAATGTAGTTGTATACTCATTCAGTCCTAAAAACCTTTCCTGTTTTGATTTTTTGGTCAAACAGTGACACACTTTTACTGCAATCATGCAATGTGTGACTAAAAAAACTTTTCTGAAAAACACTTTGACTATACTTCTCCCATCATCTCACCTTCTTCAATTGCGTCTCTGTAATTCTTATTGTTTACCTTAAAAGTAGTTTAACAATTTTAGCATTTCGCTAACAAAATTAAATTCTACCCGTATTTCTTATTTATGATTTATTTTTTTGTGAGATTTTTTTTTTGACAACTGGAATTTTTTATTTTTAAATAGGAAATTCACCTCTACTTGAAATAGGAAAGATAGTCAGTAAATAATCCGAGTGGCCCCCACGACCAGAAGATTTAAATACCCTTCCCCGTTCTAGCGCACGGCTTACGGAGGCCAAAACCCTTCCTTCCCCCTTCTCCGGCCCTTAACGAACTCCCTATCATTCATCCAATCAATTCACCGCCATCAACCGCCTCTTCATCCCCGCCGCCGCCGCAGCCGTTTCTCTGCTACGACTAGAGGCAGGTATCTTCCATTGACGATCTTGATTTCAACGAATTCTCCGCTCTCAGATTTCGCTTTCAATATTTCATTATTACTATCCTCCGCAATTCTCTTAATCGCGGCTTCATAGAATAGAAATTTAAAAAAAATAACAGATTAAATTCCCAGGATACGTTTTTATATATATGTAATGATTGAATTTTGATTCGTGAGTCTCGTTTCTGTTTGAAATATATGAATGTTATTTTTTTATATACTCGTATATATATTTGTGGCAAAAGGTGTGTAGAAGAAAACAACATCTGAGAAATTGCTATTGATTTGAATGTGTCCAGGGGCGAAACATGGAAGCCAACGGAATCCAATCCGAAGAGAAAGAATCATCTGATCTGCAGTGCTGTCAAAGTAATGCCGCGGCAAAGCGTAGGTCAAGTTTGCTCGCCCCTACGATTAGTTCTTCTAGAAAAGTAAAATCAGTGAAGATAGGTGAGATGGGATGCTTTATTAACCTTATTTCACTCTATCTATCTATCTATCATTTGTCACCATCAATATAAGGATCGCCATATTTCATTTAGTTTAACTATTTGCAATTTTATTAGATCTCAGATTTTTTTTATGGCATGCCGCTTTACTTGCTCAATATCATTAGAGGATTCATCGTTTAATTGACAATATAGAGTAAATGATGGCATGAATTGAACAAGCTCATTCGCATAAGTTTTTTCTTTTGTTGCGAGTTATGTCCCTTTTAATGCTCATCTAATTTTGTTGGTGCTACCAGGACAACCTCATACTCCTCAGAATAAGCCTACATTGCCACCGAAAACTAATGAACAACAAAATAGCAAAAGCAGAGAGAAAACTGCAGATTCAGCCAATAGAGGGTCCAAGTCTACTCCTAAACAAAATGGAAACACTTCTGCCCTTAAAGAGGAGGATAAAGTCAAGGCCCAGACCTCTCAACCCACCAAAGATTCTTTGTCTGAGGTCAGAAGAAGCAGATCCCAACAGACTTCAGATCTCCAGCAGGGAGAAATAAAAGCCTCTCCTGTTCCTCCAGCCAAAGTGACCCCAAGAAGTAAGAAAAGCAATACAGCTGCTGGAACTTCAACGCCTCAGCAGACTTCGTTGGAAAAGGGGAAAACACCCATATCTGGAAGTCAGTCTAGACCATCCACAAGCAGTAAGAAGTCTTCCTCGCTGACAAAGGAGATACTGAGTAACGAGCCCATCTACCATATCGAATGTGCTGGTAAGTTCTCTAAGGTTAAGTAAAATGCTCTTTACAATTGCTTCTTGGATTTTCACTTTAAAAATTAAGCATATGCACTCCCACTTCTGCAGCAATACGTCAATGTCGGCAATATAAGGCTATATCTGGCAAGTCATAAGCTAACTATTAGCTTTTTAGACTTTTCGATAAACTTCTATCAGTAGCATTCAAATAAGCTTCTTTAACGGTCCATTTTAACACATTTTAATAAAATTAATTTGACCGTGTCTCTGTGTCAATTCATATTTCAAAGCTAGCTTGCCAGTACTTTTAGCAAACAATAACACTTAGGGTATTGAAATCTTTATCCAGAAGAGATGTTATAAACTATCAACTCCCTTTTTATGCTTTATTCATCGGCCACAAACGGGTTTCTTTCTATTAGCTCAACGAGCAGAATGAAAGGCTAAGTAATAAATACTCGTACGTTTTTACTTTAATACTAATTGATAACATGGCTGGAGTAGATGTTGCCAAATCCTTTAAAAAATTAAAGAGATCTATCGGTTTAAGACAAATAACCCAGACCAAACAGGTGTTTTCGGCTATTAGCTCGATTATATTTGTTCGTCAAAGTTGGAATGTTCCACACATCGCATAATACACACCAATTGTAATGGTGTGCCATGACTAAGGATACATGCTCATGTATTGCAGGTTTATCAAGAAAACTAAAAAAGGTTGGAGTGACATGTGGTATATGTGAGGAAGATCTCTCCTATGTGCCATCAGACTACGAATCAGAATATTATGGGTATGAAGAAGAGTTGGGAACTTTGAATTACCCCGAAGTCGCTGTTTTGCATTGCGGCCATTCTTTCCACAATGAATGTTTTGCTTACTCTATACCCGATGAACGGTCTTGTGATCCTCCTTGTGTCTTATGTGCAAGTTTCATAACTTGAATTTCTTCGCGCATTAAGTTTTTTTTTCCCAGCAGATTCCTATACATCCATTTTTTAAATTATTACTCTGTGCCCTAATTGTAAAGTGGTTCAAAAATTTTGAATGGAAGACAGGTAGTTTGTTTTCAAGTAAAATGATGATAAGGCAAAGCTCATTTAAATCATGTTTGAGAACATCACAACTTCAACCAGAATGGCATTTGCTTTAAGTACATGAATCTCTAAAACAATAAGTTTGCATCCATTTACTGCATTGGGAGGTACACCATTGAAAATATTCATATCGCTGTCGAAGCCCTAATTCGCGCGATTCACCTTCAGATAAGGCAATGCACCGATCACATTGTTGTAGTCGCTGCGATCTACTTGTACCTGTTATATATGTTACATGCCAAAACCAACTACATTAGAAAATGCACAAACAGGTTTGATTTGAGGCTATATATGCCTCCTTTGGATGCACATTTCCATGTAGCCACATTGCACACCACAACAGCAACAAACTCAATACAATCCAAACTACTAAATCAACCTCTCTAGCTACTTACTCCTATTTTCTTTCAATTAACCATCGTGACTTACGTTACATCAAAACTTGAATGAATATCGATATACATCGTGTCTTCATTCATGCATTTCTAGATATACCAAGAAAGGCATCATGACTCGTTAAACATTAACGAAGAGTGCTTACTATATGTATCCAGAAAATCATAATAGTCACAAATAAATAATAACGAGTAGGGAAAATTGCTAAAATAGGAGTAAAACATAGAGAAAATAACAAAATATAAGCTTCACGTTTTTGTTCCCAAAATAAGAGTTATAACACCAAAAAAAAGTGGAATACTAATATGCAGTATCACATTGTCACAATACAGATTCTATTTTTTGAGATTAAAAAACATTTGTTTGACATTTTTCTCTATATTTTTTGGGTGATTTCTTGAATGGGAACCAACATTTGAGGCAAAAAAATCAAAACTCAAACAAGGGTTCAGAAAAAAAAAATTAAGTAGGAGAAGAGGATGAAACCATCTTGGAGAGTCTCAATCTCCGTCTAGCATTCTTCTTCCTGAGCAAATGCTGCTTCCCCGCTCGCCTCCTCATTATCTTCCCGCTCCCGGACACCCTGAACCGCTTCGCCGACGCCTGCAAATCCCAATTTAAAAAAACTACTAATTCGAGCACACACAAAAAATATGCAATCGGACTTCTCTGGATCGCCGACAAATCACCTTGTGCGTCTTCATCTTGTACCCTTTCGCGCACACAAGGATGAGCCAGCGCGGGGTTTTCTGCAGCGGAGAGGGAAATCGGGGGATGATTACAGGCGCGAGGGATGAGATGGCGCTTGAGGAGCTGAGATTGAGGGTTGGCGTTTTTCCGGTGAACGGAGAAGGGACGGCGGAGACTCGCGACGGGATAAGTGGTTGCGTTCTCGAGCAGAAGTAGAACGCCGGAGGGCAGTGGGAGGCTGAGATTAGAGAAGAAGCCATTGTTATGCTGAAGCTTATGGTTCGGATTGTGGTTTGGATAAAAGGAGTTCGCTCTATTCTGGAAGATAAAAAAAATCATTAGAGTTGTCTTACACTCTTACTCCATCTGTTCCTAAATGGATTACAATTTTTTTTTCTCCTCTCGATAACTTTTGTTTGTTTACGTGATTTCGTTAAGTATTTCATAAAATAAAATGTTCTTGTCGCCTCTTGTTTTGTAGAAATTTTGATGTAGTTTTTTAATATGTAATTTTTATATCTTATTGATATACCAATTTGTAAATAAAATGATTTCAAAAAATAAAAAAATTTACTCCATAACCCGCAATTTGTAATCAAATTGGGAACGAAAGTAGTATAAAAAATGTACTAGTAGAAATTACATTGTATGAATTTGCAAAGCATATTTAATGTAATTGACAATTAATGTTCTTTCTATTTGATTTAAAAAAGTTAAAGTAAATGAATATTTTGAATCAGAAGAAATATCTTTTAATAATATTATTCCGTATTGTTTTTATTAGAACATAATATGTGTTCATGGATGGATAGACGATTGATGTTATTTTTCTCAAATTTTCCAAATCTTTATAATTTTTCCTAACTTATTTCAGTTTTTTCCAACATCTTACTCTGTATTTTTATAGATAAAAGTATTAATTATCATAAATGAAATAGATTTAGCAACATTCTTTATTTTGGGGAGAGTTTAATAGCATTTTGCAATTTGCACCCTTTAAAGATAACAAATAATTAAAATATACCCTCACTAATAAAAAACATTGGGGAGAGTTTAATAGCATTTTGCAATTTGCACCCTTTAAACATAACAAATAATTAAAATATACCCTCACTAATAAAAAAAATCAGAATACACTTGAGAAGTTAAATATTGTTTCATTTATATTCTCCTTGGATTTTTAACTTAAAAAATAAAATAAAATTCAAATGAAAAAATTCATATTTTGTACGGTCAAGAATTTCTCACCACTCTATGCTTTTTTAAGTTTTTCTTTTTAAGATTTTTTATTTTTTTTTAAATAAATT
The DNA here is from genome assembly GCA_900332095.2 of Cuscuta campestris. NCBI lineage: Eukaryota > Viridiplantae > Streptophyta > Magnoliopsida > Solanales > Convolvulaceae > Cuscuta > Cuscuta campestris. The sequence goes on from OOIL02005599.1 coordinate 74,677, forward strand.
ACATTTAACTTTGAATGTTTTGTTAACTTTAGATTTGAAATTAAATGTTTCAAAATCTAAGGGGGGTGTATTGAACCAGGAGTCTGTAGGATTTTTTTGAATTTTTAAAATCTGAGTGTATTCAATCTGGATTTTCAAAAATATTTAAAAATCTTGAGGTATTCAGTAGTAATTTTCCAAAGTCTTTAAAAGTATTGAAGTATTTAACTTGAATTTTCAAAAGTCTTTAAAAATTTTGAGATATTCAAGAGTCTATGAATTTTAATAATCTATGGATTTTGTTGGATTTTCTCTCAAAAAATGGTTACATTTTCATGCATGAAAATCTCTTCTCACAACCCTAGATTTCTATGGACTTCCATCCATTCGTCATCCAGCGTCTGTCCGTCCCTCCGCGAGATTTTTGTCCGCCTGTCCACATGTGTCACCCCGTCATTCACCGGCGTTGTTTGTTTCCTACTGTGGTAGTACGGTGATCAGCATCACTGTTGGACTTTCGAACAGAAGTGATGTATAGATTCTACATATTTTTCAAACTCTACATGGATTCTACAAAAAAATCAATCAAACTCTACATGGATTCTAAAATTTTCAAATCCACTAACTTTTTGAAATCTAAAAAAATCTAATAAAATCCTAATTGAATACGCATCTAAGATTTGAATATAAATTTAGACCAAATATCTCTAATTTGTAATAAAGCTTAATTCAAATCTCTAAACCCTCTTTGTAATTTGATATTCAAAATTCAAAATGTAAGAATTTAAATCCAATAATTTAAACAATTTTCTGAGCTAAAAAAATTGATATATGATGCAAGTAAAAGTATATTAAGGAGGGTGTATTCAATTAGGATTTTATAGGATTTTTTTAGATTTCAAAAAGTTAGTGGATTTAAAAAATTTGTAGAATCTATGTAGAGTTTGGTTGATTTTTTGTAGAATCCATGTAAAGTTAGAAAAATTTATAGAATCCATATCGAGTTTGAAAAATATGTAGATTTTGCAACAGAAGAAAAGCAGAGCAGAAAGAATCCGATTTAGAGACCAGCTCCAACACCAGCTCCAAGACCTGCTTTAAAGAATTACAATTTGGACAAGAAGGTGGCAAACCGCCGCCTCACCCGACCCATTCGTCTTTGAGCCCTAGTTCCGATCTCCGCTGCGACGATCTGCACCTCCACGACTCAGATCTCCGGGAACTCGTCGGTGGAGAAGAAGAACAGCAACCATATGCCGAATTACATGAACAGTCGACGAAGGCCAAACAGAGAAATAAAAGATTGACGGATGCCGGATGTGAATGGATGAAGTCCATAGAAATCTAGGGTTGTGAGAAGAGATTTCCATGAGTGAAAATGTAAGCATTTTTTGAGAAAAAATCCAACAAAATCCATAGACTATTAAAATTCATAGATTCTTGAATACTTCAAAAATTTTAAAGACTTTTGAAAATTCAAGTTGAATACTTTAATATTATTAAAGACTTTAGAAAATTACAATTGAATACCTCAAGATTTTTAAAGACTTTTGAAATCCAGATTGAATACACTCAGATTTTAAAAATCCAAAAAAATCATATAGACTCCCGATTAAATATACCCCCTAAACTTCTGAGGGTGCATTATGATATTTTTTTTTTAATAATTAGGGGTGCATCTTAATTATTTTATATATACGGGGTACTTTTTAACCTTTTTTTGAAAAACGACGTCGTTCCATATTAGGAAAAAAAAACGGCACACGGAACTACGGAAGACAGAAGATTGACGAAGCAGCGCCGCACAGCAGCATCTGAGGTTTATTGGCCGGGAACTCATAGAAAAACCCTTCCATTCGCCCCCAGCCGTCAGCCGCCGGAAAATCGTCCAGAACTATTTTAAGTCTTCAAATTCAAAGCAATGTAAGCTCGCGAATTTCTTCCTGAATTTTCTATGCAATTGAATCTATATCTACAACCATAATGAACGAAGAACCCTAACTTTGTATGAAGGTCTCGTATTTGCGTGAAGAATTTACCGAAGTATGTATCGGAGGACCGCATACGAGAGTTCTTCTCCCAGAAGGGAGAAGTTACTGATGCCAAGCTCATGCGCACCTCGTAAGATCACTAATTTCGTTCACTGCATATGGTCTTGTGCATTTCTACTCTTCGTTCATAGATTTGCCGATTTGATTGGATTCATGTATGACATCTCGTGTATGATTGATGTTTTGAGTAGAGATGGGAAGAGTAGACAGTTCGGCTTCGTTGGATTTAGGACAGAGCAAGAAGCCAATGAAGCAATCAAGTACTTTAACAGGTCTTTCATGGATACTTCTCAAATTACTTGCGAGGTTTGAATAACCATGCTTATACTGTTAGTATGCCGCATCATTCTTATCTTATACTCCCTTCTTCCCCATAAAAAGAGTCCCACTCCTTAAGTTTCTGCAAGGTACAACACATAGGTAGCACTAAGTATACCTATAGGGCTATATGTTAAACAAGCTGAGAAATAGGACTCAGTTCATGGGACAAAACAAGTTGAGAAATATGACCATTTTAATGAGAAGGATACATCCCATATGATGTGTTGTTGTATCCATTCTTTTGTTCCAACTTTGCTGTATATTTTCTTGAACCAAAAGCAAAATGATATTAATCACCACAAATCAACGTTACAACATGATCCAGATATAGACAAGAAGTCTCCTACACAAACCCCAAGGCTAGGATATTCCTCACAAGCTAATTAACACCTACTAGCTCCTCTAGATTTAAGAAATGTGGTAACCTGGAAGATTATCCAGCGTGTAGCTTCGTCTTCAGGGATATACTCATTTTTACGTAGCAGATGGTTCCTTGCCCTCTAAATCAATGTTTGAAAATGTGGAACGCAAACCTGCCTCAAGGCGCGGAATAGAACTTTTTCCGGAAAATAACGCCCTGGTGTGAATTCCGATTCACGCAATTAGCCATTTTACGCAATTGGCTTAAATGCGTACGCCATGCGGCGCACGCACTGGTGCACGCAATGAGCCGTACGCAATTTAGCGTGTAAAATTTAGGAAATCAAAGGTTAAAGTTGTCAATTACTCCAATTAAGTGTGTGTTTTTTTTAAATTACCTTGTTGATGACCTTTAATGCAACCCTAATTGCTGCGATTTCCAAGCTGCGATTCATCTTCTTCATAGCGTCAAGTCGCCGTCGACCGTCTCCATCGCTATAGCAAGTGCGATTCATCTTCTAAGCTTCTCTGTTTTCCGTGTCTAGACTCTAGCAGGTACGATTTTTTTTCTTTTCGGAAAATGGTATAAGGATGGGTGGATGATGGGTTACAACTAGAGGATTTATAATCTACTATTAACTTTTATCTTGAGAAATCTATTTAATTAGTTTTTTTTGGTTATCGTTTTATGAAGTACTGTAGCATTCAATTTTCCTTTTTTACAGTTGGAGTTTATAATTGGTGTTTATTTTCAAGTAGTTGGATACTGATGATTTTTTTAGCTGTTACTCTCCTTTTTTCTTCTTTTTTGATAATATTTGTGCTAATTGACTCGGACACTTTGAGCAATATTGTCTTATTCCATGTTTGACTTTGTTGTGTTTGTGATGTATTACTTTGACAATATACTTTTTTAATGTTTTTGGATCATTTATGTTATACATCATGTTCTATCTTTAGTTTGAAATTGTTTTGTGGATATTTTTCAATTTAAAAATTGAGGCTTATGCCTCGAGGCTTACGCAATACGCCATGAAAAGAAAACGCCTCGAAACCGCAATACGCAATTTCAAACATTGCTCTAAATAACATATACACACACTGCATATACTGCCATTATCTTCCATCTCTTTTTGCTTGGTGTGAGTTTCTTCATCTTCTCAATGATATCCTCAATGGTGCCCCCCTCAAGCTTATAATTGCACCAGGTACAGACCCTCATATAAATGGCCTTTGCATAATGACATCTGCAGAAAAGGTGTTGGGAGTCTTGCTCTCCTTTTTACAGAGTGTACAACACGTATCAATGGAGAGGAATTTACTAAGCCTTCTCTTAGTTTGCAATCTATCCTTACACACAAGCCATAGTATAAACTTATGTTTGGGTATAGAAAGTTTATTCCAAACAGCACTATACCAGCTTGGAATCTGTTTTTGTCCCACAAGCCACTTATACCCTTGATTTGGAGTGTAGGGTAAATCATTCTGCATCCCCCTAAAACAATCTCTCACTTGAATCAGTTTCTTCCAGTAATAGCAAGAATCATTTTTTATTATACAATCCCAAATAGAATTGTCTTTGAGATATTTGCCATGAACCCATTTAATCCATAGGCTATCCTTCTTCTGTGCAATGCCCTAGACCAATCTCATAATACTTCCTTTGTTCCACAATACAAGATTCTTTATACCCAATCCCCCATTATTCTTTGGTAGGCAGACCTCATCCCAAGCAACTAAGGGGTGCCTTTTATATTCATGTGCAGAGCTCCAAAGGAAGTTCCTGCAAAGAGATTGGATCATTTTCATAACCTTTGTAGGTATTATGAATAATCTGCTCCAGAATCCTATGATCCCAAATAAAACTGAGTTAATCAGATTGACCTTTCCAGCATAAGAATGGTGCTTTGAATTCCAAGAAGTGATTTTCTGGGTCATGCACTCCACTAGTCTGTCACATTCTTTATCACTTATTCTAGATGATGTTATAGGGCCACCAAGGTATCTGAATGGGAAGAATCCCTTGCTCATATTGGTTATTTTAAGCAGATTTTCCTCCACTAGTACATGAGAGATTAAGTACTAGTTTCAAATTTTGAGATTAAATTTGAAACTAGTACTTAATCTCTCATTATGTGTCTTTTCCGTCGTTGAAACATCATCTCCGGTCGCCTTGCCGTCCGTTTTGGGTGGTCGCCCTCTCTTCCACATGGTTAGAGAGAGAAACTCTGAGGGTGTAGATGTTAATAGATTAGCAGTCCACTTGATCCTTGCTGTATATTGTTTTTATATTAATCTTGCAAATTGAAACTGTGCCATATTAACACTTCGTGTAGTAAAAAATTTTAGGAAAGAATTGCTTCATATTGAACTTAAATAAGGATAAAATGTCATTCTATAAAGATTATTAATATGTATGGAATATGAACTTTTCTAAAATGTTGATTCTTTTGTGACATTGCTATTATCAAAACGGTTCTTTTGACCGTCAAACCTTGGGTCATATCAAACCTCGTACTATTATTATTACTACAACTACTTCTATTATTATTATCATCATCATCATCATGACACATCTCTCATTTCAGAGAGTGTAGAAAACATTGAGAAACTTTTTAATGTTCTATGCTTCTGGACAATTCTCTTGCATATTAATCATAATCTTGTAGGTTGGTTTGTGCTCCCCAAATCCTTACTACACATTAATATCTATGGCAGATTGCTTGGAAAATTGGTGATCTAAATGCCCCACGCCCATGGAGTAGACACTCATTGAAAAGGAAAGAGATGCCATGTGAAGTAGACAAGGAAATACCATCCTCAAAAAATAAAAAGAATAAAGGGTTAGAAGGGGACAATAAGTTGTGCATCGAGGAAAGTGAAAATGATGACCCTAAATTTCAAGAGTTTGTCGAGGTTATGCAACCTCGAAGTAAATCTAAGATGTGGGCAAATGACTCAACTGTAGCTCCCTCTCTCACGGAAAATAAAAAGCCAATTGAGAAGAAATGTCAAATGCAGAAGGAAACTGCAGCCATGACGAATAGTGACAATGATGATAAATATAAAGAACCATTGAATGATTACAATGCTGAAAAACAAAAGAGTTTTGTCTATGATGATGTTGTGTCAGATATGGATTATTTCAAAAGAAGAGTAAAGGAGGACTGGTCAGGTTCAGAAAATGAAGATGAAGATGAAGATGAAAATGAAGATGAAGATGAAGATGAAGATGATGATGGTGATGAAGACTGCAATGAGGAAGAAGAAACTTCATTTAGAAAGAGCAGTAATGTTATAGATGCCCATGAGTTTGATGATAACAAAAAGGAGGGCACTGATAGACAGTCTGTAGAGTCTAGCGGTGAAATGCTTGAATCAGGTGATCCTTCACTTAACAAAGATGAAGAAGCTATTCTTGAGAGTGGACGCCTGTTTATCCGCAACTTGCCTTATTCTACTACGTATGGATTTGCGTTATTTAGAATATGCTATTCACTGTAAAAACATATGTTATTCTCACTTCTAAATTTGCACTTTTGTGAGGTATTTGGTATGAAGTGCATGTTGTGGTTAATACTGGTTAATCCTCTTTTCTCTTAATGCCTTCGGTATTTCAGGGAAGATGAACTGGGAGAGCATTTCAGCAAATATGGTAGTGTCTCAGAAGTTCATATTGTTGTAGATAAAGAAGCGAGGCGGTCAAAGGGGTTTGCATATATTCTTTACTCTCTCCCAGAAGATGCAGCTAGGTAATTATTTTTTCAATCCATATCTTATGCCACAATAAAATGGTCTAAATTTACTCTTACTGGCTGCACCGCAGTTTTACGCTACATATTTATGGTAATTTTTTTAATGGCTAAATGATTTAAAGTTGTATAGAGAAGTGTTGTAATATTGAATGGTACAGAAGAAGTATTATACCATACATATGCACATGCCTCTAGTTTAAGGTATTAAAATTCTCTTGTGGATCATATCAGGGCATTAGAAGAGCTGGACGGTTCAATATTTCAAGGAAGATTATTGCATGTTATGCCAGCGAAGCAAAAAATTTCTTCTAAGAACCAAGAGTATGTGCACTGATATAGGTTTATCTGTTCTACTTGTGTTACATATTACTTCAGTAGTTCAGTTTTTATTGCATGAATGGACAAGAACATCGCAACACTGTTTCAATATCTTTATCCAGAAAGATGCTTGCTCTATGCGTTATGTTTTTTAATGAATTATTCTGCAGGGTCAATGGGTCTGGTAAACAATCGTCACAAACACTCAAAGATCAAAGACTGGAAGATAGGAAGGCATCTGAAGCGAGTGGAAATACACAAGCATGGAACACTCTATTCATGCGCCAAGATACAGTATGCTGCCTGTTAATTATTATCTCTTCAATTTTCATGAAAAATATCTGCTTTGGATTGATTCTATCCTGCAGTCTAAAAATTTGATCTGTAGATGCTGCTATAATATTCAACTCTTGTTTTAATTTCTAAAGTGGTTGAAGCTGGAAAACAATTTGATATTAAAAAGCTGAACTGATAACATGGCTGTTGACTTGTTGGATTACGAAGCCTTTGCATGCTTTCCTGATTGGCATTACTCACATTCAAGAGGCCCTACCTTTGACAAAGTAGGAACTAGTAGATGTCATTATGTCACTTAATAAGACTAGGATAATAATGATACATCTCATAGAAAATAGGAGCCCTGTACTGATCACATGAGAGTTACTTCCATCATGCAGATTATGTGGACCCTTAACTTCCATTTTTCTTTTTTTAGGAATTTAGTTGGAATATAGTTGGCAGTGCTTTTTTATAAATAGTTAATAGTTTAGGGAGTTTATCTCTTAGGAAGGGGAAAATAATTGTTATTGTTCATGAGTTGTATTAGAGACTTAGTTCTTGAAGTATTATGGTTTACTTTATTTGATGTCAATTCTAATTTCATACCTTCTATCGTCAGTCATGCACCTGTTATTTCGGTTTGGTTGGAGAACACAGCATTTGACAAACTGGCACCATCCATGAATATATACAAGAATTCTCACAAAAAATTAGGCCGAAATGGTATCTGAACCATTCACCCCATTTCCATAACCCACCAATGTCCATCACTTCAATAAAATCAGAGAGTTTCCACGTCCAAATAGTACGTCCTGCCAAACCAATAATGGGGAGGCTGCAAAACAGACACGTTTTGCTCGAGGCCATAATGGAAGTAAATTTAGGAGGAGGCGATTAAGAGTGGTTTTTATCTGGATTTGAGCCAGAGTGTGATTATAAATTAAAAGAAATGGCGAGAGAGCATTTTTGTTAATGACCAAACATAAACACACACACTTCACTTGAGATATATGTGTTGTGTGTACACTGTAGATTTTTGCTTAGGTTGACCCCCAAACCCCCAACCGAGTTGTTGGTGTGTTGACAATGTGTGCCGTAAGTGTGGATGTTGATGTATTGAAGTCTGAAACATATTGGAGTCTAAAGCATGATTGAATTAGGATATTGTTTATTCCTTGTGTTTATATAAATTTTGCTTTTAGTAAAATATGCATGTAATAACATTATTTAAGTAAAACTTTAGGATCTTAGCCGTAGGATATCTATAAATCGTTATAATAATTATCTATGAATGGGACAATGCTTCAACCTTACCAGTGGGTGTTGGACTTGACAACCTGATATGTTATTCAATTTTATTACTCCATATTAGTAAATCCACTCCATAGTATTTATACCAGATTTTACAATAGCTGAGTTTTATTTTGAATTTCCTCTGATCGCATACCTCCCCTTTTTGCATTTGTTCAAAGGTTGTGGAAAATATTGCAAGGAGACTAGGTGTTAGTAAATCTGATCTTCTAGATAAAGAAGCTTCCGATCTTGCCGTACGTATAGCCTTAGGAGAAACAAAAGTTATTGCTGATACAAAACAAAGTTTAGTGAAAGCTGGAATAAATGTTTCTTCTCTGGAAGAATTTGCTGCTGGGAAATCTGACAATATCAAAAGAAGCAATCATGTTATACTAGTAAAGAACTTGCCTTACAGCTCATCTGACAGTGAACTTGCAAATATGTTTGGGAAATTTGGAGGCATAGATAAAGTTGTTCTTCCTCCAACTAAGACTTTGGCTTTGGTATGTCTTCTTTCTCTTCATTTCTAGATTTTTGTTACATTTTGAATATGACAGCTTCTCTTTCTATTAGTATTTTAGTTTTTGCTCTAGGTGATTTTTTCTAAGGCATTCAGTCTAAGGTTTTACAAAGTAGCCCTCCATGTATAATTTATTTTCTTATAAATTTTCTCATAATTTTACAGGTGGTCTTCCTTGAACCAGCTGAGGCACGCACAGCTTTCCGGGGGTTAGCATACAAACGCTACAAGTGAGTTTATAAGTTCAATCTTTTCTCTTATACTCCATCTGGTCTAAATTTTCATGTTTTCATGGCCATGTAGACATGTAGTATAAGATTCAATCGCGCTATATCCAATTTGGTTTGTAAGATTGTAGAGGTTGTACATTAGAGCTCCAAAATTGTGAAACAAAAGTACGTCCCATTGTAGCATTCTACTTTTGTTTAGGCATAATGGGTCCATTGGGCATTAGCTTTAGCATTTTGAAAATGACATCCAATGATAACTTTTAGCATTAGCATTTTAAAAGTTAATCAACATTTCTCTGCCATTAAAAATTATCCAAAACGCTAATGCTATTAACAAATGGTGTTCCAAAACTAGCCAACATTTGATTTTGGAAATTTGGGTAGCTTTTTGGATTGATTAATACAAAAGCAAAATGAGAGAATCGGAACAAATGCTTTTTTTGGTGGCGGATTTGTTTCAAATGAGTGTAACTATGTTCAACTCATCGAGTCCATCCTTTCTTTTCATCGAACCTAAAGAAAGATGGTTGAAGAGTGGTCTTTATCAAGCTTGCATCCATTCCTAAAAAAGTTTGAGAAGTTGTTATCAAAAGATCCCCATCTCATGCACACAAACAAATGTTAGTGTAATTCAAATGTTAGGAAAATCACAAGGAGAAAATGACAAAACCCAAGCAAACACCTAAACTACATCTAACTAATCTTGAAAGCTCTACATACACCGAGAACTCATATCTGGCCCTACTCTACAACATAATCCTTGGCCTCGGAGCTTTCCTATCTAAGGTCTTGTTCTTGGTGAGATGCTCAAAGTTTTAAGTCCTGTCTACTTACTCCAACTCTTCCTGGGTTTAGCCCTACCCCTCCTCTAACTCTCTACCTCTAACCTCTCGCGCCTCCTGACCGGAGTATCAGACTCCTCCTCCTCCTCCTAACAAATAATAAACTAAAAAATGAGTCAAGTCTCAAGAACTTTTCTTGCCCCTGCAAATTTAGAAGTTTACTTTCAGTTTTTAAATAAATTTGGAACTATTTAAAAGTCAACTTTCATTCACAAACACGGAGTATTTATTTATAAATGATTTGATGGACAAAAACCATAAATTTTGGCCGTACAATTTCTTCAATACAGGGATGCTCCTTTGTATTTGGAATGGGCTCCTGGCAATATCCTTGATCAAACAGGTGATTCAGATAATACTATGATTGTTGGTGAGGGCGGCGAAGAAGATGTCAAAAAAGTTTTACTAGAGCACCAATTAGAAAGTACAACTGATGCTGATGTTGATCCTGACAGAGTGGAGGTATCTTCATAAATCTTGAACTGCACGTTTCTTTTCAAGAGCATATGCCGAGTCTAGTTTTTTAATATAGATATTGTAACACTGGCCTCATTGTCATTCTTGTATCTTAGCAATATACCTCCCGTTTTTGGATCTTTTTTCCTTTTCAAATATAATAGAATTTGAAATCTTACTTTATTCTTTTCCGTGGAATATAAATTAAATTCCCTTGTTATCCGTTTCCTCGTACCAAACAAGCTCTCAGTTCTTTAAATTGCTCATCTTTTCCATATGTATTCCTGCACTACAGTCAAGGTCACTCTATGTGAAGAACTTGAACTTCAAAACATCTGATGAGAGCTTAAAACAGCATTTCAATGGAAGCATGAAAGACGGAAAAATAATAAGTGCCAGGGTACATCTACATGACCTCTGTTTGCTAGCTATTTTACTATCCAACTGGAAATTTTGTTGGGGGTTTTTTGAATTTTTTTGAAGTATTTGATTTATCCACTCTCAAATGTTTGGTAGGTGAAAAAGCATACAAAGAATGGGAAGATTGTTTCAATGGGTTTTGGATTTATTGAGTTTGATTCTGTGGATACCGCAATAAATGTGTGCAGGGATTTACAGGTTATATATCCTCCCTGCAGTTTTCTTAAAAAAAAAATTTGTTGTTCAAGTTCAATGGTTATCTAAGCATATTTGCTACATGTACTTAATTGGTGATATGTTCTTTCTTGTTTTAGGGCACTATTTTAGACGGACATGCCCTGATTTTGCAACTCTGTCATGCTAAGGACAGACAAGGACAAGCATTAAGCAAAGTTGAGAAGGACAAGAGCTCAACCAAATTGCTTGTGAGAAATGTTGCATTTGAGGCAACAGAGAAAGAACTAAGGCAGTTGTTCAATCCATTCGGCCAGGTAAAATTGTCTTTTTTAT
>OOIL02005599.1:86574-186866 GCA_900332095.2 Cuscuta campestris
CCCCCGGAAAAAAATTACAACGCACCCAATTTCATGATTTGTTGTGCAGTTTTATGTGAACCTATTATTTATTTCTTTCATCTCAGGTTATGGAAAGAGCTAAAGAAGGAGAGAGCTTAGAGGAACTGCGAGCCCGCACAGCTGCCCAATTCGCCGCGAGTGAGCACAATGGCTTCCAACCGTCATCTAAATTATCAAAGAAAAAGAAAGGCATGGCTTTGGACAGAGTTTGAAATGAATGAATCTCACATTAGTAAGTGTTTCATTTAATCTTTTATGTTGTGTATGATCCTTAGCCCTCTTGTTTATGTTTGAAATAATTTTGATTCAGAGGACAGAACCTTTTCCTCTTCAATTTGTCTTGGTGAAGTCCAATGGTATTATCTGGTTTATATTCATTCAGTTTATATCTTGGTGTTTAGACTGTTTACGTCTTCCAAGATATGGAGTTATGTTTCAAAAAGATCACTATCACATCCTCCCTACCAGTATTCATATTATATTACAGTATTGCTGGGTACATTTTTCAAGGGTGTTAATGAGCGAGAGACTGGACCTGGCAAAAAATAATCTGACCTGTTTTTTATCCGAAACCCGACCCAAAAATACTAGGTTTTGGACAAAGGTTTTGTTGACCGAACCCGAAATGACCTGCTCAAAATGGGTCAAACCCGATCAAATCCAAACCCGACCTGACCGATCCGTTAATGTTAATTTTTTTCAAAATCATATATTTTACTATCAAATATAATGTTATTATGTTATAAAAATAAGGTTCTAATTATTTTTTTTACTCTTCGTTTTTAGTCCATAAATTTATATTTTTGGACAAAACTTTAATGATATTGAATTCTTACTTTTTTCTGAAAGTTATGCATTTTTTTAAATTTTTTATATTGATTTATATTCCTAGAACTTACTTCAGGAATTTAAAATAAAATAAAATAATAGATCTAATACATGTTTTTTAATATTTTAATTTTAATTAATGCAAAAAGTAGTTTATGTGAATTTAAAAATTTTAAAAAGTAAAAAATCATAACCTGTCGGTGACAATGAATCATGAACATACAATTCTCTATTCGAACACGAATTGACTCGAACCGTAAGTAACTTGAACCTGAAGTGATCGAACTCAAACCTGACCTCACTGATCGATTTGCAAGCTCTACAAGAGACCATAGTTGTGCAAGATAGATGAATTATATGGACTCCCTTTTAAAAATACGTAGTACAAGATTACAAGAACATGGTTTATGGTGGAAGCATCTTGGCATAGTGGCAAAAAAAGCCACTCCAAGTTTCTTCACATCCAGTATATGAGTTTCGTCCATGTCTTTAAAAGATTGAGATTAAAAGATTGAATGAATACTACACTAATTGGTTTGAGACCATTAAGAAAGGAGCATGTTTTTTGAAAATATAAATTTAATTACTTTCTCTGACTCAGTTTAAATTGTTTGTTTTAATTTGTAATGTTTGATTGAAATTATTTTATGGAGTTCAAATAACTAACAAAAATAAGTAAAGAAAGTGATTAAAGTTTGACCGACTGTATAGTAACTGAGAAGAACATTTCAAGACGAAAGTAGTAGTAATTCTAAAAATTTAGAGTAAATTCTCAAAATGGTATTCTGTAACTATGTATTTTTCTAAATTAGTTTCCAAGATGAACTAATTACCTAGATGGTACTCGCTAATTGAAAATAACGCTCAGTTTAGTCCCTCCAACTAACGGTCTTCAAGACGGCATTAAAACTTATACTAATTTCCAAATTGATCATCTATAATTGAATGTTTTTTCATATTAGTGTATTTTCAATGTAAAAACTCATTTAATATGAAAAGCCGAAGCAAGATTCTTCATTTTTAATTAATTTACGGTGTTTGAACGAATTGGGGAGACCACTTTTTATGAGTTTTTGTTTCGAAATTGGCTAATTTTAAAAAACATTCAATTAGAAATGATTATTTTAGAAAATAAATACTCATATAAGTTTTAATCTCGTTCTGATGCCATTTTGATGAGATTAGTTCATTAGTTGAGAGATTGAACTGGACATTGTTTTCAATTAACGAGTACGGTCTCGGTAATTGTTCATCTTAAGAACTAATTTGAAAAAATACATAGTTATTGGATACTATTTTTAGAATTTACTTTAAAAATTTTTAAAAAAATTATATGGAGTACAAAAATGGAGTAAAAAATTTGCTAAAAGTGAGTAAAAAATTTGCTGTTTTTACTCAGTAGTCAGGACCCTGTAAAAAAAACCGGACGATCCACTTAAGCTCTACAAATTTTGTGAAGAAAAGTGAAGGCGGAACAAAAGAACCGCCGAAATATGGAGGAGGCGAAGGCTGAACATAAGAACCCCCGGCAGAATAAGCGGCGGCGGCGCCCAGAATCCGACGCCAATCCCTTCGCAATAATTCTCGCGGCTATTTCCCGAAGTAATAACTCCGAAGATCAAAATTACTCTCTCATTCACCGATGCTTGAGGAAATTCCATCGCTCTCTTCCGCATAACCTCTCCGCACCAATCCTCTCCCTGATTCCCGTCCTTTTAAGATCCAGGTAAGATGTCGAAGTCTCCTTCTCTGTTAATTAGGTTTAATGGTTTTATCCATTAGATTGTTGTTTGATTCAATAGATTAGGGGGTTAGTCATTACAATTTGCACTAATGGAGAACTGCAGTGAAACTTCATAGGTAGTTTGTCCAATTATTAAGTGTGTTTTTTTCTCCAAATGTGATTTACTTTCAAATGCACACTTTCTGTCTCATTTTCCTTTGGATGTGATAAATTTCAGTCAATCCGCCGTTTGAGGACCATACTCTACCCACTCCAAACTACACTAATTAATTGAATTCAGTGCCTTAACTCTTATTCATAACTGGATTAGGGTCACTCAAAACTGGTTTGTAAATTGTAATGATCTAACCAAAAGACTCCATAAACACATCATTTATCTTAGGTTAATGCTAGTATTTTCTTAAAACATCCCCTCACATCCCAACTCACAAACAAAATGGTAAAATAGTTTTTTGTCATCATCATGTTGCAAGTATTGTCGAGTAAATATATGTGCAATGTGCTGCTTTAGCAATGCACTGACATTTGATGTGCTTTTTTCAACCAAAGAAATGATGAAGTTGCATGCAAAAGTGCGGAGATTGTTGGAGCTTTAACATTGATATCCTTTGAGATGAATGAAAAGATTGCTTCTGAAGGGGAGATTGTGAAGGGGTTGGTTACTTTGTTGAGAAGTTCTAATAATGTCAGATCAATGGCTTCATGTAATTCTATTCTGGATCTTTCGACCACATCGATAGGACAAAAATGGCTCGTGGAGTTTTTTGCTATTGAAAATCTAATGTGAGTACCTTTTCCCTCCATATTTTTCATTAATATGCATTGAAAGTGAATTGATCCAGACATGCTTATCGCTGTAGCATTGATAATAAAATGTTTCTATTGTATCATCATCCTCACTCGCCCCTTTTCGTTTAGGGGATATTGAAGTGCGGGGGCGGGGGTTGATATTTATTTTTATTAATTTGTTTCTACATTAGCTAATTTGAAATGAAAGTGATTTTTTAATCTAGGATTAACAAACATAGATAAATTAGGGAAAAAAACAATTCTCCTCTGCCAACCCCTTCAAACTCCCCTCCTCCCCCGACTTGCTCAATGATGACATAGATAAAGCTCACATTTTTGTGGTGCAAGAGAGCCATTTTTAGTTTTTCTCACTAGTGACTAGCTTGCCTTCTTTACTTGATCTTTTATTTTCCTGTCCCATATTAAGCATAATTTGATCTTGGATAAGAAATGTTTTAGAATTCGTATGTTTTTTTTCCAAAATATTCTTTGTATATCTCATTGGAGACAATTTTACGCTATAACTAATGGTCCGATAAGATTATCTACTAACCCCTGACTTATCATTAGTTAGTGTTCGCCTCTTTCAGGTCCCCAAATCATATACTCCTGTGGTGTCTCTGCTTGCAGATGCAAAATATACTGAAACCTGTCCCACAATTGTTTTCAAGCACAATGGATTATCAATATTGCTTGTGAATGCTATCATAATTCTCGTCAACTCGTGCACAATTGAACAGCTGCATAAGATTCCAACAATACTATCTAGGCCTTTACTGTTGCATTTGAAAAGGATGTGGGAAGAAGTGCATCAACATATGGTTTATGGGATTTCTGAGAATTCCACACAGGAAGAAGCTTCTTACATAAGCAATATCAGAACTAACAATTTGGCTGAAAGTGTCTTCAGGCTCTACATTGATGTTGTTCCACGCAGAGGACCTTCAATTGGGATTTTCGATGCAGAAAATTTCAACTTTGAAGATTTTGTGTTGAACAATTGGGAATCATTACCTTTTCTGGTAAGAAACTCTAAGCTGCAAAATTTGTTCAGTTCTTTTATAGACTTTGACAGACTACGGGAGTCGGACCCTTCCTTTCTATCTTCAATGCTAAGGGGGCTCATTCATTGTCCACCTATTCCTTCAGATGAACTTGATATTCTTCATTTCCTAAACGATGTAAGTAATAGTTTAGGTTGTCCTATTGTTCACCAAGAGGATATTCGGGTTGTCAAAACACTTGATTCAGAATCTGAGCTGCACTATTTCCAAACACAACTAGATGACGGCAACTATGAATTTCCCAACGTCTTCCGGAGTGTTGAAATCCTAAAGTGTGAGCAAGCATGCAAGGAGTATACAATTGCTTTGCGTGGCATAGGATTTCGATCTCCTGGCATTGCTTCTGTTGCAGATGATGTGGCGTCTATATTTGGTCAGCCTTCAATAGGGGTAAACATGTACTTGACACCTCCGCATAGTCAGGGGTTAGCTTGTCACAGTGATGATCATTGTGTCTTTATCTGCCAACTCGTTGGTGCCAAAAGGTGGAATATTTTTCACCCGTCCAATAATCACTTGCCTCGGTTGTATGAATCTATTGAGAAGAGGGAAAGGTGTACAATGGATCAATGCAAAGAAATTTTGCTGAAAGAGGGTGATATTTTATATATTCCCAGAGGGTACCCTCACGAAGCGCATACTTTCGGTGATGCAAGCACTGGGTTTTCCTTGCATCTAACTCTTTCCATTGAAGTTGAACCCCCATTTGAGTAAGTGCTTTTGTGTGCCCTTCTTTGTGGGGTAGAGGTAAATGGTTTTAAAATTCAATGTTTGATTCAATATCATTTTATTTCAATTATATGAAGACTTTGAGATCTATATATGTTTGAAAATTTGAAAATTTAAAACCTTAATCCTATTTCATTTTCATATGCATTATCCAAGGTAAGACCAAGCATTAAAAAAAAGATTTATACGTAGAGGGAGTGTTATTTCTCTCGAACCCTAACTTAATTCAAAATCATATTGATGAATGCATGTTATTGCGAGTGCAGGTGGGAAGGCTTCGCTCATGTTGCCTTCTACCATTGGTGTAGAAGGCAAAGGATGAGTGATTATATACTCGCAGATTCAGAATCACTGGTTTTGCATAATACATCAGAAATCCTGATTCAAACCGCAGTGAAACTTTTAGGTGATAGTGACCCAACATTCCGAAAGGCTTGTTTGGTTGGTGCACTCTCCCGTGCATCTGAACATTCTCAATGGCTCCTCATCAACCAGAAGGAGATTTTCAGCTACGTGATCAGTAAAATAAGGAGCGAGTCAAGATTTTTCGATGTCTTGAAGCATGTTGAAGCAGCCGTTCAGAAACAAGAAGATCCCTTCTCTCATTTCAAATGGCTGCGGCATTTACCGAGGGGGGAGGAACACGAGTCGGACATCACTAGTATCCATTTAGCAGATGCAAATGATGTTTTCAAAGAGATTATTAGCCGGAACAGAGACGAAGCAGAAGCTGTTTTTGACCAGGTAAAATCTAACTTCTGCAGCGGAGTAGTGTTTGAGGATGTGCAGCCAATCTATGTCGCACTGCTCGGCAAGTATAGGAAGGCGCGGAGTCAATATACTAACGGATTGCTTGCTCTACATTGCAATGACAACAAAGAATGATGCACCATTTTTTGCTGAAATGACCAAATTGAAGGTAATTGACTCCTTTATCTTCTTTTTTAAATTCTATATTTTCTACACAGTATAGTTTATCTCGAAAATGTATTTCTATATTTTAAACGCTTTACCTCATTTGATGAATATAGTCTATTCAAACATTCCCAATTCTTAACAATTAGAGTCCGTTTGGTATACGGAATTGGTGGAATTGGAATTGGGATTCCATGTGATTCAATTCCATAGAATTGAATTCACCAATTTCAATTCATTTTTCGCACTATCAATTCCAAATCCACATAATATTCATGCTACCAAACACTAGAATTGGAAATGAAGTCAATTCCAATTCCATAATTTGAATTCCTTGTACCAAACGGGACCTTAAGAAAAATGAATTTGCCTATAGAAGGGTGGAAGAAACTAATTCATGTGAAGAAGTATGGTAAATCACAATGCTCTCTATACATAATTAATTAAGAGTAAATTCTCAAAATGTCCCATGTTTCATGCATACATAAGGATACATTGATGCTCCGTAATAGATCTACATTAAGCACCGCCACAGTGCGGCAATCCCCTCCGCCAATCCATGAGCACAAGTGTGGCCACGCAGTGCGCAAGCGCGGCGGCGACCACCAACACATGGAAGATCTGGTGGCTGCTCCCGACGAGGTCAAACTTGCCGGGCCCCACCCTCTCCGGGAATCTAGCGACGTAGAACGCCGCCCCAGCCGCGTAAAGCACCCCCATGGCCATCTCGCACCAGAGAGCCGCCGCAACTTGGGGGTGATGCCCGTACAGGAGTGCAGTGTGTGCGGCGGGGACGATGCCGGAGAGTCCGAGCGCGAGGAAGACGGCGGCCTTGAAGGATCTGAACCGGCCGGAGGTGAGGGCCGGGGAGAGGAGGGAGACGGCGGCCAGGGTGCCGAGGAGGGTGATGGAGGCGAAGTAGAAGACCCGGGAGAGCGGGTGGCAGTCGAAGACGTAGTAGATTGGGGCGACGAAGGAGGCGACGACCATGAGGGAGATGCCAGACTGGTCGAGCCGCCAGAGGAGGAGGTTGCACCGCCGTGAGTGGCAGGCGAAGAGGTGGGATACAGAGCTTAGTACCAGACAGCAAGTTGCCCCTCCGAGGAAGATGAACCAAGGCCACATGGGGAAATTCACATTGTCTGTGATTGATGAGCCTATAAGGTTCCTTTGGTGATAATTATGATCCTGGATATAGAACATATGGATGTGCTTAGAAAACATTTATAAAACTAAAATTCCACAACTCACCCAAACGTGGCCTAGTTTATGATCATGAAGTTTTAAATTGTGGCTTATTCGAGCATAATGCAGTACAGAGAGAAATAGCTCACCGGGTAAATCGATTCCGATTTGTTGCGTTTCATCCTCTCCAATCTGTCATTTTAAAACCCAGATCAGATTAACTGTACTTTTTCTATTGTTCGAAACTAACATAATAAGAAAAGATTATTCATTGTTTTATTTGTCTCTTAGCTCGAGCGGTCAGAAGCCAACTCTCCAAAATCTATTGTAAAATTTGAGTCTCAAGAAGCATTGACTCATTGCGTGTCATTAGATTAAAAATAGTGTGAACAAAAAATTACATTGTAATTGAACTTTCAGTACTAAAAAAGTATGTGAAGTGTAGTAAAAAAATTTTGTTCAACATAATCATGCAAGAAAAAGGATTTAAAAAATAATTAATTAAAAAAACATAGATGTACTGATATGGACTGATTTCATTGTCCCACACCGGTTAAATGTAGGACTTGGTGATAGGTTTATATAGCCAAGGGTTCTCCCACCTTAACAGCTAGCTTTTAGGGTTTGGCTCTCCCTTGTGCTGTATCATGTACTCGAGATAGATTCACATATGAGGTGTTTTTGATAATTCAAGTTAATTACGGAGTATTAACTAATTTTGAACGTCTAAACAATTAAAAGTGCATGACCAGTTTTGATTTTGGCTTTTGATTAATTTTGATTTTCTATTTAAAAAAATTGATTTTAAGAATCGCCTATTAAAAAATTATTTTTTCCTTTTGCAAACAAAAAAAAATTGAATGATAATTTTTTGAAATTAGATTCTCGGGATAGACTCTACTACGCATGTAATGTCAATAGAAAAAACCCTTTTTGTCACTACTTTTTTTAAATGGATTGCCCAATCTGATTTACATGTAAAAACACTATTAAATCTATTTTATTTACAAATTAGTATAGAAATAAAAAGTAACTTTTTTAATTACATCAAAATTTCTATAAAATATAAAATTAAAAAATTGTTTTAAAAAAATTCTTTCCAAAAAAAATATAAAATTATTTTATTTTATCAAATAATCATCAAAAAACATGTAAATAAATACGGAGTAAAAATTATCGAAAAACCAAAATAGTAACAATGGAATCTACTCCGTATTGAGGAACTCGCATTGCATTAAAAACAAAATACTACTATCGAAAACACTTCCTCTTTAATTTGTCTCTCTTTCATCAAAACATTTTTACTTTTTTATTTTAAAAATTACTTTTATCTCTACTTTTTCTTGTCCTAAATATTAAATCATTCTTTTTCACTAATAATCAATTCATCATAACTTACTTTTACTCATCACATTCAAAGCTAAAATTGAAAAGTCAAAAATAACTGTATTCTCTTTATTCCTCTCATTAGTCAAAGTAAAAACTTAGGCAGCATTTCGTTCAACTTATTTTTTCTTCTTATTACTTATTCTTATTGTAATCAAATCAATCACACCAAATTTACTTGTCCATGGTAGTGTAGACGTGAGATGAGAGGATTAATTCAAAAAAAAAAAATCGTGTAGAGTGCGAGTAGATAAACAATACAATTACAAAGCGTATAAAAAAGGAGCCTGGCCACTAGATTCCAGTGGCCACGGAAGCCACTGCCCCCTACGGAGCTCCGTTCATAAAATTGATGGTTCCTACCCCCGGTAAACGCCCCCCAAGTCTCGACCCAAACTAATCACTCCACCTACGTCAATTGCGCCTCGTAAGTATAATTGATTTTAAAGTCAAAAGTTTTGACTTTATACTTACGAGGTGCAATTGACGTAGGTGGGGTGATTAATTTGGGTCGGGACTTGGCGGGGGGTTTAACGGGAGTAGGAACCATCAATTTTATGAACGAAACTTCGTAGGGGCAGTGGCTTCCGTGGCCACGGGAATCCAGTGGCCATGGAACCGGGCTCATAAAAAATGAGCGCGGGACGAGATGGAATATTCTGACACTGACCTGAACACACCGGCAGCAAACAGATTCTCCGGCGAGGATTTCTCCGTCAAGCTCATCGCCGTCAACGCCACAAATATCAAAGCTCCTCCCAAATGACTGCAATTCATCACACGTACATTTCATCAGATCCAATTCCCCAAAGCCTGGCTGAATAAATAAATAAATAAACATTATCTCTGTCGAAATTAAACGATTCGCAATTGCTCTCACGCACGTCCAGACATTGAGCGTCTCGTTGTGCAGGGAGAAGACGCTGAGGAGCAGATCCTTGAGAGGCCATTCGCAGCGGTAATAGTCTCGGATGAATTCGTTGTCCTGCAAATACTCCGGCAACGCCTCGTATTTCACCAATTTCCTCTCCAATTTCGCCGCCCGATACCTCTCCTTCGCCGAGTCGACTCGTTTTCCGGCACCTGCAGGTTCTGATCCGCGCGCCGCCACTCTCAGGCTCTGCGCCACTCCTCTGTATCCGCCTCGCCGCTTCATCGGATTCATCCGCGTGCTCCGCAAATGTCGCCTCTGTTTAACTCAATTCCGGCGATACTCGCCGCCGCCGGAGTCCAACAATTAATCAATCGAGAGAGGGAGAGAGAGATAGAAAAGATGCATTAACAGAGTTTCGAGGTTTGAGGGACGGCCGTTGGCACATGGTTTCATTTGACCCAATTTATAAAGGTGTCCAACAACTTCTTTCTCATTTTGACTTGACACATTAATTAAAAAAATAAAAAAGTAAAGATTTTTCATATTTGGGGTTGATGTGATATTTTAAAGTAAATAATATAAATAAAAAGTGAGAGTATAATAAAAATTCTTTAAATGTCAAAATAAAAAACGGATAAAGAAATTTTTGAATAATTCAAAAACTAAATGGGAAAGAAATTTTGAGACAGAAGAGAGTAATACAAAAATAATATGGTGCAATTCTTTTTGAATTGGGTTTTTGCCTTTACTCTTTCTATGGGCAAACTTTCCATGCAGACACAAAACCATTTTGTCAATGTGTCTATATAAAAGTGTGATGACCTAAAGTCCTCTCTAGCTAGTCTTATTTTACCATTGGTAACAAGTTTTTTAGATTTATCTTTTGAAAATATTTATTTTTTATATATATTTTAAATGATTTTTTGATCAAATACAATATTTTTATCACTTTTTATTTTGTAGAATTTTTAACGTAGTTTTTAATACATAAATTTATTAATTATTCTCATACCAATTTCTAAATAAATTAATAAATTTTAAAATGCAAGATTTTGCCTCGCACATGAGAAACTATATTCTAATATGGGACATAGGGAGTATTTTTTTTTAACTTTTAAAAAAGTTTTTTCATTCATGTTATTTTCCCCTTTTAAATTTGGTACAATCAATTAAATACTATGGAGTAATTGTTTGGAGAATTTGCATAAAAAACTAAAACATTGTGGTTTTCCCAATGTCGTATCATATGTTTTTATTTTCTAATATAGTACCCCTGGCCACTCAATCATTATTGTTTTTACTTATACCGATTTGAAAAAATTTTCAGTCAGTTAAACATTGTAAATTTAAAATGACTTTTATTTTGAGACAAATGGAGTAATACCAACATTCACAATGAATGGATGGAGTGAACAACTTATGGAAATGAATTAGCCTAGGGATACACTAAAATGAGGTACTTTATTTGTACACCAAATTTTTATTCACACACAGAGACATGAAATGTATGTGCATGCTTGGTATGTATAAAACAATGTATTTCATTTTGGTGCATACCCCTGACATTATCTTATGTAAATAATTGGATGGTAGTTTGTATTTCAGTTTTAATTTTCCTCACTCAATTGTTTTGATTTTTCTTGATTGATCATCTATTTCTCCTTCCATACCTACTATCATTCCCTTTTTTCTTTCTCCCCACAATTTTTATGTTTTAATGTGCTTTGTTTGTTGGGCATGTAGATGAGTAGATGACTAGTGGTGTCATGCATATTCATTTTTCACTTGCTCATTAATTATTATTTCCTTTTTTTTTTAAGATTTAGTGATCCACCATTCTAGTGTGTGGTGTTTGGGATTAGTTTTTCATTTTCTTTGCTTAATAACAAAAATCTATCTAGGCACTCAAAGAAAATAGAGGAATTATTAATTAAGATCAGATATACTCCATAGAATGCAGTTGCACCTATAATTTCGTAGTAGAAATATATGTAGAGGTATAATTAGCGGAGTAATTTAAGCACCTCTCCGTTCTTTATAGATCTTCACATTGCGCGTTAAGGGATTTGATCAATTTTACTTTCAGTTTAATTTATTTAATCGTATGTGTAGAATTTAAAAACAAAAATGAGCCACATTCACAAAGGTCTTCTCAAATCTGATAGAACGGTTACTGAAAAGAAATAAATAGATTTTTAGTATAGATTGATGGCAAGAGAGTGGAGCTTGTACTTGCAATTTGCAAAGATCTTATAATTAGCATAGTAATATTCTAACGGAATTGCCAGAATATAATCTAAATAATTTCCCATTCAAATTCGTGAACAAAACATCACATTAGTTTAAACATTGTTTATGTTGAGACAAATTGGTCAACTTCACAGAATTTATGTGCACATATTTCTAACTTTTTGAATAGAGAGCATCATCTTTTGGAACACATGGGAAGCGCCGTAGAACGGAAGGTAAACGATTTTTTTTCTTCAAAGTAAGAAAGAATCCTTTTTATAAGTAAATTATTCATACTTCTAGAAAATATTACTCATAGCTATCACTAGGAATATAAGAAAAATACTCCCATATATAGGCTTGTGATAGGGATAGGGTGATCGACATATAGTGCATCTCACATTACATCAATCTTTTGGTAAGTCTTCATTCTTTTATAAAGGGATATCTTGGATCTACATTACTTATATATTAGCGTACACACATGCAATAATTGTTTGTATTGTTGATGTATTTATAGACAATTATTATCTCTCTGTATCTGTAGCACACTGGTGTACAACGATTTAGTATACATATAGCATTTTACTATCACTATGAAAGTACGAATATAGTTATCATTTTAAGAAAATTACTCCATTTGATCCTAATAATTTTTTTTTATCAATTTTCAATTTTTTCGTCAAATAGTGAAACACATTAGCAAAAAATTGTGAAAAAATAACTTTAACTATAAAAGTCTTTAGAACGGGAAGAGTACGTACTTGTATTAAACAACTCCCTCTGTTTAAAAAAACAATAATAATTCCCTCCGTTCTAATTTAAATTGTCTATTTTAATTTACGATATTTGATTGAAATTATTTTCAATATATTTTAGTAGAGAATTTGAGAAAACTAAAAAATGTACATATTAAAAAACTATACCAAAAGCTTATACAGACAAACGATGGTATAAATATATTATTTTATTATCAAAACAAAAATAGAGAAATAAAGTGAATAATGTTGGACCCTATGAATATTAAACAGACGACTTAGTTAACTCATTTATTTTGTTTTATTTCATACTTCACATTTTCACGTATTTTGCGTGCTTCAATTTTTAACCTAGAGGAAGAATTATATATACAACAACTATTTGACTTTATGATTATTTTGTACTTTTGAAAGTACAAAAACTATCTACTAATTTATTTATGAAAGATCACAATGACTATTTGTGCATTTAGCTCTAAAAGTAAACACGTATAAGTTTATTTTTAGACATTCTTATTTAAGATGATATCTTCAATGAGATTATAAAGTTGAATGTCATTTCCAAACATTTTCTAGCTCTTTTATGTCTATTTCCATCATTCATAATCTCTTCTACCACAAGCTTGTCGCACAAAGGATTCGCAATCAATATTCGCTTAGTCCTCTCCAACTTAATTATCCTTCCCAAAATTATTATCGTTTCCTTTGAAATATAATAATAATTGCTTAAGATGAAGATTAGTTCAATTTTATTTATACACCGTTTGTTTTCAAATAGCATTAATATTCTGAATAAATTTTTTATGTTAAGATTAATTCTAAAATGTTAGAAATATATCCAAAATACCAAATTTAAACATTGTAAATATTGTTAAATACTCCGTAGA
The DNA here is from genome assembly GCA_900332095.2 of Cuscuta campestris. NCBI lineage: Eukaryota > Viridiplantae > Streptophyta > Magnoliopsida > Solanales > Convolvulaceae > Cuscuta > Cuscuta campestris. Next base: position 99,984 of record OOIL02005599.1, read on the forward strand.
TCCTAATTTTATTTTACTCCCTATATTTTGTTAAATATAGGGAGTATTAAAAACCACTCCATATATTTCCCCCCAAATTTTGTTTTCCCGCCCAAATTAAACTTGCGTGACAATTCATCACTCAACCACTACCCACTCCCGCGGCTCAGCTCTCTCTCTATCTCTCTCTCTCTCTCAGCACGATCTCTCAGACTCTCTCTCTCTCTACTTTCTCTCTCTATACCATAACCCTAACAATGCCCGATTTCGCCATTTCTCTTGAACCACCACCGCCACAGCCACCTGCTCCGCCGCCCTCAGCCTCAATTTCTGCCGATTCTAAGTCGGCAGCTAAGTTGAACAACCCAGACTGTAATCCGAATCCCCAGAAACCAAAGCCGAACTTGCAAATCTGCAACTCGGATGCTTTATTTTATTGCAAGTCCGACTCGACGATTGAGAATTCGGAGTCCGACTTGAGTTCGGAGTCGGAGCTCCGGACTGCTCTTAGAGAAGACGAGTCTAAATGCGAGAGTAATGGAGAAACCAGGGTTACGGTGCCATTGAGACGGGGCGAGAGGCTTGCCACTGCTAACAAGAGCTTGGACGACTTTGTTAAGGATTGGGTTATGCGGAGAGTCAAATCTGGTGTTCCCGAGTCACGCTGTTTCCTACCTTTCCTAGTTAAAGCTCCAAAACTGGTACACATTCCTTTTATTGTCTTCTTAAGTTTTTAATCTTTTCTTTTGAAGGAGTTCAGTTTTCAATCTGGTTGTGAGTTGCCTTTAATTGGAGTTTACATTGTGTTGTGCTGTGCATATACATATTTGTTGTTAATGTTTTGTTGCTCATTCCAGGTTGAGTGCGTTTTGTGCTTCAACTTAATGTTCCCCGGAGAAGACATATCGTGCTCTGTTCGAGGCTGTCAGGTAGTTGTGCACAAGCAATGTGCCAAAGAAAGGCTACAATTCTCTTCAGCTAAACAATTCAAGTGTCCACAGCATGTAAGTATCATTGAGCTTCGTAAAATCTAAATGTTGGTTCCAGTTACTTTCTTGTTGGAACTGGGAGCAATTGCTGATTGTAGATTCTCTTATTATCTTACCTCTCCATTTCATCTAAATTTTGAGCTTTCCCTTCAAAGGAAGCACAACTTTCTGTTAATAAAAGCAACCAATAAACCTAAATGTCACTTCTTTTCCTTGAACAGGTATGCTATGTTTGTAACAAGATGAATCATATATGGCGATGCATCAAGTGCCTTATGGCTTCACATGAAAAATGTGCAGCATTTCCTGAGTATGTTGTCCATCTTACTAGTCATCCAGGACAGGCCATCTGCTGGAAACATCATGCAGATTGGCGACTGCAGAAAGAGGTCCTTTTCTTCCATTATTCATCTGTGTAGTTATTGGTCTTACAATGAAATTTGGACCTTCCTAGCATCAGTATTGACCGTGTGGCAGTTGGGGCAGTTGGATCAATGAACTCGTGGGGATCAGGATTTCAGGATAAGATTTATTGGCATGCAATATTAGGATCAAAAGTCCACCTATATTTGTGGAAAGCATATGAAAAAAAGTTAATAAACTATATAGAAATTGAACAGACTGCAAAGGCTAAACTCTTTTCATTTTGAGATAAAAAGGCCGTGTCTCCGACATATCTTCATGTTACTTTTCATGGATTAGTATGAATCAGTTTTGAATATATAGACAAACTTCCAAAGACGACTTCCCCTTAACTATACTCATAAATAGCAAAACTGTTATGAATGGAACATAGCTGTATAGTTGTATTATGTTTACTGTTAGTTTATCACTTAATTGATATTTTGATTTATTAGGCTTGCTCACAGGACTGACATATCTTGTTTGATGAGCAGCATGAAGATCCAATCAATAAAATTGAGGTTAGGCAAATCATTTCTATGCTCAACAAATGACCATTGTTGTATTTGTGTCTAGAGTTTTTCTTCCACTAAACCTTCCAATCAAAACAATTGAAAGTGGAAAGTTCAGTGGTGAGAAGTGGTCTCTCTTTTGCATGATATATTGCCAAACTTTTTAAAATTTTTCTTTGGTTTTATGCCTGAGGTATTGATGTTCACACACATTGCTAGCTAACACTCATAATGTTTATGTCAGGAAATATTTAGTTACTTGCCTCTACCATACACAGAGGAGGAGTTTAAGATCAACTTAAACTGGAAGGACACAGATGAATGCAAATTGGAGCCACCTCTTTATGAGTCAATCAAGCGAAGTATCCTATGCATTTCTGAATCAGCTTTTCAAACTTTACTTTCCTTATGAATTGAGTATTCTTACATGCTCAAAATGAACAAAATACCTGCTATTAGCTCTCTTTTTCACTTTTTGTTGTGTCCAGTTCTCTCCCTGCTCTGTTTCGAACAATGTGACAGCTTATATTGGGCATCGAGTTTCAGATACTTTCATACTTTTCAATTTTCAAAGGCCCTCTATGTTTTTTTATAATGTGCATTAAATTAGCCAACATGGATATGAGGTTGCAAGTTTATTTCATGCCATGAGAAGTTGTAGAATAGGTATTCATGATAAAATAGTTCCTAAAACACATGTCAACTCATGAGTAGTGGAACCATGAAACTTACCTTGATTGCCCTTGACTGATGTAGATGTGTACCTCATCAAGAAAAAGCTTGACGATTTTGGCGTTGATAATGGATGCACAAATTGCAGCTCTACAAAGTGCTTAGAGAGTTGTATCTGCAGGTATTGTAACTTCTTCAATGAATTTCCTCCCGTCCAGATATAAAAATCCATAGTGAGTCTTCTATCTGTTAGGATTCCTAATCTGCTATCTGAGTTCTTAAAGTAGCTCATTCTTTTTCACCCTTACTAGGCGCCCTCTTGTCATCTTCTGTGATGATGCATAACTGCAGAAGAAGGCAATTGGAGTTTCTAGTCTAGTTGTTTGTCCTCTGTTCAGTTCTATTGCATATTTTGTTAGAAACTTTCTCTTCACATCTTGTACTACATTTAACCATCTAATATGTGAATGTGTTTTTCATCCAATGCTTTGCATGCCAGCTACTGCTGCTTAATAAGATATTTATTTTCTTTGACAACTTGTCTAGTGCCTTCTTCAAATTTCAATTTCTAACTTTCATCGTTGATCTCATTTACAAGATTCAACACAGTGAATTTTCCCATTCAACTGTATATCGTAATTGGGAAAATGCTGATCACACTGAAGTTAATAATTCTACTGAGACCAAAGGATCTCAGCATGTGAAGTTGTAAACTTGTAATGCTTCTGGCATAACCCAATAGGTGAAGTAAGTCATGTTTGCATGTGAAGTTGTAATGCTTTTGGCTTTTAGGGTTCAGTCCATAAGCTGCTCAAAGGCTTGTCACTGCTCCGGCAAGTGCTCAAATAGGCCGTTTCGAGAAGAGAAAAAGATAAAACTAGTCAAGGTGATGTGTCTATCCATATCAAACAATTTTAGTTCCTTGATATATATTTAGTATACAACTTATTTCCTTAAATTGTTTAGATGTACCCAAGTGTTTATCTTTGAAGAATTAGTGATTATATATCTGTATATTATCATTCCTATATTTTAACTCTGCATTGCAATCAGACCAAACTCTGTGGTTGGGGTGTTGAAGCAGCTGAAGCCATCAAGAAAGAGGATTTCATTATAGAGTATATTGGAGAAGGTGAATTTCTTTTTAGTGGGATTTCTAGTTCCCTTGTTCCCATTCTTCACACTATTTTCTATTTTATGAAATTGGTTTGATTTTGTTGTCTTATATTTGACCAAACTCTTCAAAATTTGAATGCAGATTACACATAACCGTTCATAACCCTTTTCTATCTGTTAAAATTACTAGCATATATAATTGGATTTTCTTTCATTTTGTTACGTAAAGTGGCCCGTACACGGTCACCTTTATTGGCATTCTATTCTCACATTATTGCCCCTGCCCTCTTAAGTAGGTAATTCGGTATCGTTTTACCATACTGGAAGGAATTAACCATTTGGAGATTGCATGATATTATTTTATGTTTACTCATGTGCTGAGTGTTTCTTAAATTGCTACAAATCATTTATTGCCATTTTAAACAATAGTCCATGTAGTTTTTGAAACTATACCGCAGCCAATCGCAGCAATAATAAATAAATAAAGATTTGTTGAACAAGACTGGTCACTATAAGCTACAAACCATTTGTTTTGGTAAGTGCCATATCATCATGAACATTGCTGGATCTCCAGCTAGAAACATTTGCTGCCTTAATTTATTTATTCATTTTGGTAACCACTTTTTGGCAAGTTGATAGTGCAGCCATGATTAATATATAACCTGAACTTTATCTAGCATTCTAGCCACAGTTGTACATAACTTGAGCATTATTATTGATCTCCAAACTAATATCTCTTACTTTTGACATGCAAAGAATAAAGTATCTAATGTTATTCTTTGCTTCCTGCTTCAGTTATTGATGATGCCACGTGTGAAAAGAGGCTTTGGCAAATGAAATACAGGAGAGAGAAAAACTTTTACATGTGTGAAATACGAAAAGATTTCACCATTGATGCAACTTTTAAGGGGAACTTTTCACGCTTTCTGAATCACAGCTGTGAACCCAACTGCAAACTAGAGAAATGGTTAGTTGGTTCTCCTTGAATCACAAACTGTTATTAAAATTTTCTTTTGTAAACACAACAAAATGGCACATACTTAGTTACAAGGACTCTACTATTAATAACTCTTAAATATTCGAAGGGAAAAAAACTAATTTTTATGCATGGTTTAATGAGGATGTTTTTCAAATGAAGATATCACATTTGGCCAGCAAATCTTGAACTTGTTCTGTTACTCAATCAAATTTCTTTAGCAACAACATTTATGTCCCATATATGCTGTAATGACAGGGACCATGAGATTTGTTTTATTGAAATATGTGTGACATCTCTTGACACTGATAAAACAGCTGCTCATATATTTGTTTCTTCACTGAAGGCAAGTTGAACGCGAGACTCGTGTTGGTGTATTTGCTAATCGGGACATTGAAGTGGGTGAGCCATTGACTTATGATTACAGGTGTGCCATCTATTTGTTGCTTCCTTTGTCTCATTTTTTGTTCTCATTTGCTTTTGGCACAATTATAAAGAAAATGAAGTTATCTGGTTGAGGTTTATTTAGAAAAGAGATAAAATTATATGAACAACATTCCTTGCCTCCCAAGGAATCAATAAGAAAAATAGAAAATTTTGGTACAATTCAAAACAAGAAAAGTATTATTCCTATAAGCTAAGCATTTCTATATTTCTGTGTCTAAATTTTCCTAATAAGAGATATAAGCAGTCATTGTAGAAATAACTGGTAAATATAGATTCCATATTGTGATCTTGACCCTTTGGTGCCCAAGTCAATATTACTCTTGTTCTCAAAGAGTTTAATTTAGCAAAGATAGAGTATAGCATATATTCCATCCGTCTGAAAATGAAGCTCACATTCACTATTAACACGGTCTAACTTTGTTTACTTTGTTTACATGGTCTAACTTTGTTTACTTTGTTTGCCTATTTTCGTAACTCATATGATAAAATCATACTACGTATAGTTGTAGAACTTTTTATGTAGTTTATGAATATATACTTTTATTTATATTTAAATTCTACATCATTTTCAAATACGGAGTATATGGAAAATAACTTAAGCCAAACATCTTAAGCCGACCCGGGAACTTGGTTTTGGGATGGAGGGAGTAATAGATAAAGTCGTCCTTTTTGCAGAAGTGGTCGTAATGCAACACATCTATATCTCATATTTCCCAATTTACAGATTTGTACAATTCGGGCCCGAAGAGAAGTGCTATTGTGGAGCTCCTAATTGTCAGGGTTTTCTAGGCTCCAAAAAGAAGACAAATAGCAGGCTCAACTTCTGCTGGGGTTCTAAGCGGAAGAGAACCTCTACTTCTTGTGTTGCTACGGTTCATGTGAATCCGCACTGAGAGCCATTTGTGTGTATAGATAACTCATCGGTTTTGTATTTTGGTTTCTTGGCCAAGCGAAATGGAGGGTAAGTGAAGTAAAAATGAGATGAAAACCATCTTTCTTTTCAAGTGTATCATGGTGCATTTTTCCACCCATTTTAGAAGCAACACAGGGAAAAAAAGGACACTGGACAGTTAGCATTGCAGTTTTGTCTTGGAAAGTTTAGTAAGGCTTCATCCTAAAAGGGTGTTTGGAGTTGTGTTTGAGAACAACATTTGAGCTTATATTTCACCAAAATACAATTTTAATTGTTTGGCAATTTGCTTTAACTTATGCTCCATAGATTATAGTTTTAGATGTGCAAATTGAGCTCTAGTAGTGTTTTTTCAACTAAGTCAAACAACAAATTTTCGGTAGAAATAGAGAGAGTATTTATTGGTAAAGGTCTTGCCTTTTTTGTTCTCACATTTCACACAAACACACATACACATTGAATAAAACAATGTGAGAGAATGATGACAATTACAACAGTAGAAATAACAATATTAGTGTCTAAAATATACAGAGTAATTCATTTTTTTAGTGAGATTTTAAATAGTTTATTGCACCGGTCAAAAAAGTTCTTGTTCGTTATTTATAAGACCAAATCTTGATAATATATGTGTAGAAACACCATGGTTCTTTGGACCTTAGAACAACATGACTCGAGAATGATCCAGACACATATGAATCAACGATACTCCGTTTATAAAATTGATAATTTTTACCACCTAGTCAATTCTTAAACCCACAACCTCAGTCCTTCTCTCAACCCCCTTTCTTCTTGTCGGGAGCGAGAAGGGCTGAAGTGAGAGGTTTAAGAGAGATATAGAGGGATAAAAACCTTCAATTTCATGGACACAACTCGTAAGTATCTCAAAATGTCCCGTTATTGGTAATTTTTTTTTTAAGTTAAAGACGTTGCTGGCGTGGAAATGTGCAATTATACGGTCATACCTGTTCCAATGCCATGTTTTCAAGACAAGTGAAAATCTTGAAAACCAAACCAGGACCTTATCTTCTCTCTATATAAATATTTCCAAATTGATTTCTAAAAAAATCAGTTTCGTAGCAAACCATGAATGTCTGCTGTTTGGCTATAAATTATCGGAAGTGTGAGGCTACAATCAAAATGGCGGTGGCGGAAGAGACGGCGGCGACTGCGGCGGCACAAGAAACAGGATCGCGGTGGCGGTGACGTCACTCCTCGGGGGCGGTGATGTTGGCGGGGACGGCTCAATATTTACATGTTTTTATGTCATATATTAATATTCGGAGTATCTGTCTTTTTCTCCATGAAAGGATTATTTGCAGGTTGGCTTCTTCCTTCTTTTGATCTTTTTTTTTTTTTAAATTTCTATTAATTAAATTACTATTGTTGCCTTTGAAATTATTGGTTGATTTTTTTAATTTCTCTCAATTTGGGGAAAACAACAGTTGAACTGTAGACTATGAGAAATGGCAACTGAAGTTTTTTTTAATATAAATATTATTTGAATTGGTTTTGGAGTATAAATAATTTCTTTTGTCTTCAAAATGAAGTTAATACTTGAACTTCATAAAATTTGAAAGAAAAAATTGTTGAAAAATGTTTACTTATGGAGTACTTAATATAATAAAAGAAATTACTCACTATTAACTCATTAATTGTTCGTCCTCATAAAACAAATTCCAAATGACTGGTTTTGGTCTTGTGCGGAAACAATGTTCTTAATTAGTATTTTGAATAACTTATTAACCGCGCAAATTAATTTTGAAAACATTAAAAATTAAACTTTGCAATTAATTAACTTTTTCAAAATGCTCAACCCAAATGCTGAATTATTTAATTTTCTTAAATATAGGGGTTTCAATTTGGTACAAAATGGGCGTCTATTCTAATTTCCATTTTTTGGGGGGTAGGGGGTGGATTATATTTAGATGACATTTTTGTACTATAGTGAGGTTTTTTGTAGTCACTCTTTTGCTGATTATCAGTTTACATAGCTTATGGAAATTTGCAGTAGCCTTGCCCATTACTCCAACCCATATTGTCACACTTAAAATAGACATACAAAGTGGGGTTCTCTATTTATAAGATGGGGCTTATAAACAGTTTTTTAATTATAAATTAGCTGATGACATGCTTCTATGTACTCGTATTTAAAAGTTAAAAAAGATAAATAAGTCTTAGCTACTTATTTTTAAATCAATTTTTTTGTCTAGGTTTTGATCAGTATATTTACAAAAGTGTCTCCCACTATTTATGAATATTTCCAAGTGACTTATCAATTACTAGTATTTAGGTTATTTGACTTTCATGAATAAATATTTGACGTATAAGTTGAAAACTTTTTATCAACAATAAGTCAACAAACACCTGCAGAGAGAAACACTCCAAAAATTGTTTCTCCGACTATTCTCTCATAAAAAATTAAAGATGACAATATCTATTTATTTAACTCGGTCCCATTTGATATTAATGTCACAATTTAGATTTAACATTTTAAAAAACAATCCATACTATTCAAATTTACTTTTAGCTTATGTTGACTAGCTAGTAGTTTAGTACCATTAGACCCTATTTCGTACTACTTCCGTCCCTGAGTATTTGTCCACTTTTTTTTCAGTCAATTATTTTCAATCTTTGACCTATATATTATTTATTAATTATATAAAATAATATTTTGAAAATATTTCATATAATAGATCTAATAAAACTATTTTTGTATCAATATCTAATGTCATTTTTATCTAATTAGAGGTTAAAGTTTACCAATTTTGACTAAAAAAAGTCAAAAATGAACAAATACTCAATGACGGAAGGAGTATTTTGTAGTATCAATTAATTTTGAATGTGGTGAGGTTGCACAAATAAAATATTACTCCGTACATCCGTCTAACAAAAAGATTCACAAAAAAAGTTTCATAAATAGAGAATGATCGTTTTTTAACCGATAAAAAGAGAAATGTTTGGTTCAAAAACAATATGATCACAAACCTTACAATCTTACTATTTGTGAACTTCAATAAAAAAAATAAGTAGTCTAAAAATTTTTTTAAAAAAATTTAAAACATAAATAGTAAGTTTGTGAAATCTATTATCATCAGTTTGCTTGTGAACCTAAAATTGGTTTTTATTTTATTTACTCCCTCCGTCCCAAATTATTTGCAACGTTTGCTTTTTCAGCAGTCACGGGAACTTTTGTTTATTTCTACGTTTTCATTGGTTATTTGATAAAATAAAATATTCTTGACACCTCTTATTTCGAAGAACTTTTCATGTAGATTTTTACATGTAAATTTTATTTTTTATTTCTATACCAATATATAAATAAAATGAATTGAAAAAACTTAATATTCCGCTTTAAGAATACAAGTGTGACAAATATTTAGGGACGGAGGGAGTATTGTGGGGTCAATGGAAAGGAAGAAGAAAGGACAATACAGAAAGTGAAGGATAGAGAGAATTGGAAGTGTCTTGCCTGTGTCATTCACTATTTCGTACACATAAAAAAAAGCCCACACATTGCAACTCAATCTATAGTTGTAACACTGGTGGGCATTGCTCAGTTGACAAAGACAAATTTGAATACTGACAACTGCACTAAGAGACAAATTATGCTAGGGTGAATATATATATATATATATATATATATATATATATATATATATATATATATATTGCAAAACATATCTCTAACTTACATTGTCCGAGCAAAGTTATAACTCAATTTATTTTTTACCAAGGGAACAATCGAGTCACGCTTGGAGATCCTAGGGATGAATTTTATACTATGTTTTTTTCCTTCAAAACTCTACCATATCATTCTCCACCCATAAAAAAAGATGAGCCCCATCTTCGAGGGCCCCCTCAGATCCGGCCGAACAGTGATTGAGAGGAAGTAAATTAGACTTTAATCACAGATTGGTCGGGATACTCCGCTCTCTCCACTGATCAAAACTAAAGTTTGGATGGAGGAAATATTAACACTTTTTCTGGCCACCCAATTTAGTTTTGATGCCTTTTTTATGCAAGCTGCAGCATAATTGGGTGTCAAAACTCAAAAGATAAGTTCATGGTACCACACAAAATCATGTTATGATAGTATTCAAGAAAAATAGAGTGGCATGTATTCTTAATTATAATAAAAACACTGTTGTATTGAAGCACCTACATATATTCAAGAATCAAGACATTCTAGATCCATTCAAGACTCCTATAAGATTAACATAAAATTAAAGTAACATGTAAGTACTGGGTATAATTCAAAGAGGCAACTGTTATTTAAAGTTGCAGGCTCCTAATCCTATGACTTGATAACCATAAATGTTTAAGCCTTTAAGAGTGTTTTGGGGACAGGGACAAAGAAACTGAGATTAACATAATAATATGACAAAAGAATGAAGGGATATTATCCTTTCAAACTCTCAACTAACAATGTTCTTTTGGCTGGTATGCTAGCTATCTCTCATAGCAAGTTAGCAACAGATCATCCAACTAGGCATCCCCATCTCTACCTAGGTGAAAATGCAAGAAAAAAACTTGTTCTTTACAAATACAGCCCAGAGAGGTCCCACAAATGGATCATTTACTAGGCACCACCGCGCTATTGCATTTATGCGACAAATTGGGCGATACCATTCTTCCTATATAAGAAAATATTAGCAGGTTCTTGTTGTAAATATTTTTAAGATCAGGTCTTTTGCATTGCAGGTAAACTTCTATGCTTATATCTTTTTTTAGAATTACATCTAATAGACCAGCAACAAGAGATCATTAACTATGAATCTCCATGACTTCATCTACAAAGTTGAAGAATTAAAAGAAGTCCTTCAATGAGTGGCCAACTGAATTCTTTTAGGCTTTCTTATTAAATTCTCTAGCAGATAAACTTCGATCCCGATGAGAAATGGCCAAGAACATCAAGGTAGGCATCCCTATTAAATTTTCTACCAGGTAAACTTAGAACCCTAAACCAACAACTAAGCCTTATATCCCAAAGTAACTTGGGGTCGTCTAAAATTGCACTGCATACAACACCAAGGTTTTATCATATAATCAGAATCGAAACTAAACTAAGCCCCTTCTTGTTACAACAAGTTGAAAAGGTATGATTTTTCAAACTTTTGGCACAAAAAAAAAACGAAAACAGAAACATGAATATGACATTGTATTTCATAGAGATAACAGATTGGTGTTTGGTGATCACCTATATTATTTCTGCACATAGTTGTCCAAGTACCACTTGTAGGTATCAGCAAGACCATCTTTGAGTGAGATTCTTGGTACCCATCCCATTGTTGCAAGCTTAGAGCTATCCATGAGCTTCCTTGGAGTTCCATCCGGCTTCGATGAGTCCCAAACAATGTCCCCCTTAAACCCCACAACCTCCTTCACCAATTGAGCAAGCTCCTTTATGCTCACCTCCTTCCCACTCCCAACATTCACATGCTCCGCTCCACTGTAATTCTCCAGCAAGAACACTATAGCATCCGCCAGATCATCCACATGGAGGAACTCCCTGAGTGGCGATCCACTCCCCCACACCACAACTTTCTCATCATTCCTCACTTTGGCCTCATGAAACCTCCTCAACAGTGCCGGCAAAACGTGCGAATTCTCTGGGTGGAAATTATCATTGGGGCCGTATAGGTTCGTGGGCATTGCAGAAATGGCATCGAGATTGAACTGGATTCTATAAGCCTGGCAAGTTTTTATGCCTGCAACCTTGGCTATGGCATACCACTCGTTCGTGGGCTCCAGAGGACCTGTCATCAACGCATCCTCGGGAATGGGCTGAGGAGCGAATTTGGGGTAGATGCAAGAGGACCCGAGGAATAGAAGCTTTTTAGCCCCGTGATTATAGGCGGAGGTGATCACATTGGTCTGGATTTGGAGATTAATGGTGATGAAGTCCGCCGGGTAGGTGTTGTTGGCGTGGATGCCGCCGACCTTGGCCGCGGCGAGGACGACGTAATCGGGCCTCTCGGCGGCGAAGAAAGCGTCGACGGCGGATTGGACGGTGAGGTCGAGCTGGGAACGGGTGCGGAGGAGGAGGTTGGTGCAGCCGAGGTGGCTGAGCTTCCGGACTACGGCGGAACCGACAAGGCCGCCGTGACCCGCCACGAAGATCTTGGCGGATTTGTCAATTGGCATCGGATCAGTTGACAACAAAATTTAAGTTTAGGGTTTGTTGAGATAATAGCGTGGAATGTCTTCTGCACTTCTGCTAGACGCTAGGCCTTTACAAAAATGGGAGAAAAACTATTTTGACACCACCAACCACTATGTATAGATCTTCTTTGCCAACAACATTTTCAATTAGAGCAATGCTAGGATACACCAAAAGAGTACCTCATTTGTTCCCCACCCTCTTTTCCACTACATATTTTTATTTCATTTTTATTTATTTATTTATTTTTAAATTTTTTGCCCATTTATGTGGTGGAGGAGCGTGTGGAGGACAAATGTGGTACACCAAAGGTGTACCTTTGGTGTACCCCTATCATTTTTTTTTCAATTATCGTTGAAATTTTAGATAAAATTTTAAGAGTGTTGATTTATTCTGAAAATGTTAACGTTAAAGGTTACAGTCAGATAACATTTTCAAAATGTTAGTGCTTACTTCTAACGCTGATGATAACTCTTGGTGTAGGCGTGTAGCACGTATAGTTATTGTATGTGCGTGTCTGAGCAGATCAATGGTGGTGTCAAAATCGTGGGTTTCCCTAGCACAACTATATACTACAAAGTATTCCCTTCGGCCTTCGTCCCATATTATATTATCTGTTTTGGTTTACGATGTTTGACTAAATTAAGTACATGAAAGTGTGAGACTGTTCACATTATTTATATGAAAGCACAACTCAATCAACATATTCCTTTCAAAGTACCTCCCAATTTGATTGACAACATTTAAGAAAATATTCAAGATTTAAAATATACTACGTAAGATTATATATTATTTTTAAGGAAAAATTACTCAAAATAATCTCAATTTTACCCGGTCTTTCAAAAATAATCCCACATTTCACTGTGATGCATAATAATCCCAACTTTATTGAAATTTGCCAGTTTTGGGTCGCCGTTAAGTTTCTAACGTAGGGTTAACGGAAATGCCTGTTTTAGGCAACAAAATGAAAATTGGGATTATTTTTGATGAATTTTTGTTTTTTAATTTTTTTTGAAATTTTTATTTAAATTTTTTGAATTACTTTCAACCTCCATTTCTTTTTCTTTTTAAAGATTATTCTTACCTTAGAAAAAAATATATATATAAAATAATGAAAATGAGAAAAATAACTAAAAAGATACAAAATTAATCAAATAAATAATGTAATCAATAGATATTAAACAAAAATTGGTAAGAAATAAAATAAATATATACGAAGTGGTGGGTTTTAACATTTTACACACTATACGGAGTCTTAATGTACTACTTATTTTTTTAAAAGAACAAGCCGTCCGGTAAAGTTGGAATTATTGTAGATAATTTTTTCTAAAAAATTAGAAGTGACATGTTAATACTTTGTATAATGCGTAAAAAATTAAAACCCACCCGTATATTTTTATTTTACTTTTACCAATTTCAAGTTAGTTTCCATTGATTACCTTATTTATTTTATTATTTTTGTATCATTTTAGTTAAATTTCTCAATTTTTTCATTTTTTATATCTATTATTTTTATTTTTTAAACTAATACTAATCTTTAAAAAAGGAAAAAGAAATGATGATTTAGGTAGAAAGTAATTTAAAAAATTTAAATGAAAAATTACAAAAAAATAAAAAAATGAAAATTCATCAAAAATAATCCCAACTTTCATTTTGTTGCCTAAAACGGGCATTTCCGTTAACCATCCGTTAGAAACTTAACGGCGTCCCAAAACTGGCAAATTTCAGTAAAGTTGGGATTATTATGCATCACAGTGAAAGCTGGGATTATTTTTGAAAGACCGGGTAAAGTTGGGATTATTTTGGATAATTTTTCCTATTTTTAAAAGTAAGATTTTATAAGTCATACTTATTTCATTTAAAACAATTGAGAGAATGTGTGAAGTTTATTTCAAAACAAAAAACTGAAACTTTGATATTTCTTTCCTACCAAAATAAAAGAGGTAATCATTATTCACATGCGAAGATTATATTTTTTATTCTTTTCCATTGATAATTTGATTGAATAATACATGCATTTCCTTTTTTTAATATAACTTCGACGTAGTTTTAAAACATATGAATATAAATTTTTATTCTTGTAAGCAATAAAAATAGAGCTAAATTGAAAAATAATTCTATAAAAAGTTTGAAATTGAACAATATTTTAAATTTTGTTAAATATGGAGTAGACGGTCTGGGTCAAATACTTTTGTTAGCATTCTGTTCAACTTATTTTTTTTGCTCATTACTTATTTTTATTATAATCAGATCAGACCAAATCAAATGAGAAAGAACTTTAATTATAACTATAATCAGACTAGATCAGGTAAATGAAACGTATCATTAATCTGTAAATGATTTAGGGACGGAGGGAATATGTAAGAGTGAAGGAATATATTCATACCCAACACAAATTTAATGAAACTGATTAGAATATTCGGTGGGGTTCCCATGACATTAGAATCCATGTCGAGGGCGCTCCGGTGTCCCATTAATAAAATTGAGGGTTCTTACCCCCTTAATCCTTTCCCCCGGTAATCTTACAAACTGGACAACAGAGCGCCCTCAGGTCATCCCATTACATTAATGGACAATATCATGAGAACCGTTCTTAGAATCTCAGAGTATTAAAATGTATTAAAATTCATTCACTATTTCTCAAAAAAGTTCAATACTCTGAGATAAGTAAAATGCAGAGCATATCTGCATATGGCCCAAGTTAAATTTACAATTGGACATAAGCCCAACTTCAATTTATCACCCATCACCAAAACCCCAAACCCTAGATCCGATTTCCGCAATAATATACTCCGTATTACTCAACATTTGTTCGTCACTTCTTCTCCGACTGCCCATCCGCCCTCCACACCCGACGACGACCGGAGGTATTTTTCTTCAAATCTTATTTCGGAACTCTTGAAAAACACTTTGAAGTTGCTTATTAATTATCAGCGGAGTATGATTTGATCTGATAAAATGCTCCAAATGTGAAACATAGATCTATAGATTTTGCATCAGACTTATTTCCGCGATGGTTTGTATGATGTGTCGCTCCATAGATCTTATTTTCAAGTTTCCAATAAGTATTTTCGCTCTTATACTTGCATTTTTGTTTCGATTTTGCGATTATTTTATATTTGTGTTCATTTCCAATCAGTATGGTTTTTAGATTTTTGTTTCTTGTCATTTTTTAAGGAATAGATATATTTTATGTTGAATCTCATACATTGAAGTATTTGTATGAACGGAGTTATTATTATTATTATCATCATCATCGTCGTCATCATCATCATCAGTGTCTATTGCTTAGAAATATCTGTTTGATCCTGTATTTTTTGCATTTATTAGAATGTGAGGTTTGTTAGTTTCATCCCTGCATTTATGTTTTTTCTTGGTGTTAAATCTCTCGATTTGACTGTGTTGCTAGATTTTAGACATCATTGGCATTCTTAATTTTCGTGAGGAATTTGCTCGAGCTTTCTGTTTCTAGAATTGTCTTCAGAAAATGAAATACCCCCCAACATAGTGTTAGAAGTTATTCTGTGTGTGTTGTTTGCAGGTAAGAAGACATGGTGAAGCATAACAATGTTATTCCAAATGGGCACTTTAAGAAGCATTGGCAAAGCTATGTCAAAACCTGGTTCAACCAACCCGCCCGGAAAACCAGGA
The DNA here is from genome assembly GCA_900332095.2 of Cuscuta campestris. Lineage (NCBI taxonomy): Eukaryota > Viridiplantae > Streptophyta > Magnoliopsida > Solanales > Convolvulaceae > Cuscuta > Cuscuta campestris. The sequence goes on from OOIL02005599.1 coordinate 115,798, forward strand.
GACGCAATGGTTAGTATTTTTATTCAATTTTGGTTGGGAGAATTTAGTATAATTGTTTAGTATCCTCTTTGTGATTCCATTTTCATTTTAAGTATAATATATTTATGTATGGGTATCTTGTCTCTGCAGCTAGGCAAAAGAAAGCTGTAAAGATTTTCCCTAGACCTACTGCTGGTCTACTTCGACCCATTGTTCATGGGCAGACACAGAAGTACAACATGAAAATCAGAGCAGGAAGAGGGTTCTCTCTTGAAGAGCTGAAAGTATTTTTCTTACACCATTATTAGCAACATATTCAAAGTTTATTAGGCAATTTAATTTCAATGCATGTGTGGGTGTGGGGGGATTTAACATTTGGCTATTTGTTTTGATAAGTGCTACAAATCTCAATCGCACAAAAGTCATCAAAGCACGAATTGACCGTCACCCTAGGGTGTGTTCTTAGTTACAGCTAGAGTTACACCTTATGTCACTGCATGGGTCACATTCTCCAGTTGAAGTTTTATAATAAGTTTTACTTGTAATTATAACATACTCCATTTTTATTAAGTTATGAGTAAAACCATTATCTCTCATGATGTGTGTAAATAATGCTTTGATCTATATCAGTGGCCTTCAAATAGGTTTCTTATTTCAAAGCAATAGAGCATTGGTGAAGTTTGTAAATGATGTTAAGTTTTCTCTTATTCTACTGATAACTGTTTGAGTAGAACTTGTAGCCTTTTAATTATTTGGCTGAATAGCATTTCATCTTACATTTCTTTTTGTAAAAAATTAGTCCTTTTCAGCATATGAGTGTAATCACACATTCACACTTGCCAAATAGGCTACTTGCATTTAAGTTCATTCAATTAATGTATTTCTGTACAAAAAATATTTGGGTTGTAGTTCTAATTCTGTCTTCTGTTTTTAAAAGGCTGCTGGTATTCCCAAGAAATTGGCCCCAACCATTGGCATTTCTGTTGATCATCGCCGAAGGAACAGGTCTCTTGAAGGCCTTCAGGTCAATGTCCAGAGGCTCAAGGCATACAAAGCTAAGCTAGTCATCTTCCCAAGACGCACCAACAAATTCAAGGTAACATTCAACATTCTCTCTTGGGTGCTCCAATTTTGAGTGTCCCTCCAAGGTGTTTTACCATGGCGTGCCATCCTTCTGGCTTTTATAGAATAACTTGGAGTGCTGACCATTAACACGCAGACAAGTCTGCCTAAAAAAATTGATTTTGAAAAACAAAAAACAAAGGGTAATCCATTCTTTTTTGCAGGCTGGGGACTCAACTCCTGAGGAGCTAGCAAATGCAACTCAAGTCAAGGGACCAATTATGCCAATTGTGATGGATAAGCCGAATGTTGAACTGGTCAAGGTCACCGAAGAGATGAAATCCTTCAGAGCTTATGACAAGTTGCGCCGTGAGCGTACGAACCAGCGTCACTTTGGTGCTCGGCTGAAGAGGGCAGCAGAGGCCGAGAAAGAAGAGAAGAAGTAATTATGAAGTATGCTTCTTAATGAATCCCATTATCTGTTTCGTATTACTTCTAGATCGGACTAATAATTTATGGCTACAACTGTTAAAATTTTTTGACTGGTTTTCTTCAAGAGTTACTTTGTACTGGAGACTTGCAAGTGTTGTTTCAGTTGGGTTTTTGATTGCTCTGTATTCTCCATTGTGAACCCTCTGTTTTTTAATCAAACTAGTATTTTAATCCGCACCAGTGAAATAAAATTGTTTTTGACTTTATGAAAAATATCATTTCTTTTCCACGCTATAGTATGATTCTTCTATCCCGCATTGATTTTGAAAAATAATCATTCTCTCATTGTGAATGTAAAATATACTTCCTCTATCCCAATAGTAATCACTCCTTCCATTTTTGTTTGCCCTAAAGAATGACACCATTTCATTTTTGGATCATTTTCCATGGTAAAATGATTATACTTTTGTCTCATTTTAAATTACAAGTTTTTTTTGTCTCAAAATAAGTTGCATGTTTCTTGTCATTGTAAAATATTTAAACTATTTCTAAAATAATTTTTCTCTATTTTATCTTTTCATTCATTGTTACCTCTCTTAAAAAATAATGGTAATTTTGAAAAATTTAGGGAGAAAGACCAAAGTAGGACTAAAACATTGAAAATATACCAAAATAGGATTTTTATGTTTTTATTCCCAAAATAAGACTTACATTACCACACATGGTCATATACATTACCAAAAAAGTATGGTAATTTGCACATGTACACTGCCACATTACCACAGGGCAAAGTCACATTACCACAGTGAAAAGTCCTATTTCGGGGAAAAAAAACATGAAAGTCCTATTTTGTTCGATCATTAAGGGCGTCATCTTTTTATATTTTTATCTTCAAAATAAAAGTTTGCAATGTGACATTATAATATTATATAGTGACATCCTATTGCATTTTCTGTACTATATGTTAATATATTGGCATTATATTTCTTTAGAATAAAAAATATAAAGTTTTTTATTGTGATACTTTCTTTATGTTATTACTTGTAGTTTAATCTTTTTTTCTTTTGAAAGGTCCCCACTCACATTAGAGCCTTCTTCCTTTCTCCCTCCTTGTGTGCTTGGCTTTGTTAGAGCATGCGCAGCAGCGAGGCATTTCCTCGCTCGCTGCGCCACATCAGCAGAATCGGCAATTTGCCTCGCGTGGCTTCAGCCTCCCTCCACGCCAAGCGTGTGAGGCGCGCGGCATCTTCAGGTTTTTTTATTTTTTAGAAGAAATAATTTTTTTTAAAAAAAGAGTACATCTATTTTTTAAAAAAATAAATGAAATAATTTTTAATAATTAAAATGCATTAAAAAATCATAAAAATTGACAAAAACAATGACTTGCCACTGCACGAGATGTCACTCCACTCACTTGCCACACGCTGATTGGATTGTCTTTTATTGGTTGAAATGTGTCACATCAACGTATAGCATTCTATTTCGTTACTTGTCATTGCCCGTGCTTTTAATGAAGGGACACACAGGGCACACCCAACAACCTTATAACTTTTATTTATTTGGGTATTTTTCATTTATTATTTTAAAATCTTATATTTTTGACATATCTTACTTAATAAATTAATATTTATAAATAAAATAAAAAATAATTTTAATTATTTCTATATTAATTTATTAAAAAAAGAATTTTAAAAATGATTGAATTTTACACGTTATTCGAACTTATACAAAATTTTTGAAAGAGAGGAAGAGAGTATATTTTGATGATTTGCATACTCAACCGGACCGGGTTAGTCACATCAACAAAATGGAACTGATCGAGCCATGCACGTAATGTGAACAACAAACTACACCAACAATAATTCGATGGTGACGACCACAAAAGAAATTATTTTTACTACTTCAAAGAAATTATTTTTTAATTCAGGTTATTTTAAAATTAGGGTTAAAAAATAAAAAATATTATATATTTAAAAATCGTATCATAAATTTTACTACATCCGTCCACTCTTTTTGTCCAGTTTTGACTTTTGGAACTGTTTATCTAAGCACTTTGACTCATCAAATTCTCTCAATGTGTAAGTCTAAAAATAGTCATGTGTGATCTTGTTTGATTTGTCTTAACATATAGATTATTAATATATAATTTTTATAATTTTTTAATATACAAATTACAAGATAAAATGGATTAAAGAAGTGCATTGGATGGTGTGCAAAAATGAAAGTGGACAAAAAGAGTGGGACGGAGGGAGTATAAAGTAATACGAATCGGACTAAGTGATATGATTATATTATTTTGTAAAATGTTCAATGGAAACAGGAAGAATTTTCTTTAAATTGAACCCGAAATATTACATGCGAAGAATTCTCAATAGTAAATTATGGAATAATTAATTATGACATCCTTTCCAAAAAGTGTTCGTTTTGATTTCACAGTTTTTTAAAGAAATTTGAACAATTGGATATGCACATACTCTATTCATCTCAAAAAACATTTTTTTTATTTTGAATAGCATATAAAAATTATGGAATACATGAAAAATTTTACAAAGCAAGTTGCTATAAGAATATTTAAATGACCAATGAAAAAACACATGTAAACTAAAGTTGTCGAAAACCTCCAATAATAAAAAAAAATCTGGATGGGAGTAAGACATAGGACTATAGGAGCACAAAGGGTAATTGTATGGCAACAGGTTGAGTTTGCTCGGGTTTTAGTATATCAAAATCTAACTTTAATTAGATTGGGTTCGAGTTTGATTTTGGCAAGTTAGGTTTGAATATTTATTTTCTTAATTCGGATTCTGCTTAAGATTTGATTCGGTCGGTTACAGTTAAAATCGTGATTGAGTACTAATAAATGCATTCATGATTAAAATATGGTTGAAATACGTTAAAAGTTTAAAGATGACATAAAACTTAGGATAATTGACCAAGATTCCTGGTAACTGCGTCAAGGAGTAGACCCGAGTTTGATTTCTAGTAACTGGGCTGGGACGCAACTATACTAAGTGATACAATTTGATAATAAATGGTTTTATTGAATAATGAGGGATGCATCCCTATATAAGGACTACAAGAGAAAATTCTGGTCTAAGTAGGAGAAATATTTTAGTCAAAATACAATAAGAAAGTAATTTAATAAGGAAGGTAATGAATAATACTCCGTAATATTCTATCTCCTGAGAAACCTATTATTCCTAATATACCCCACAAGGTTATTATCGATAACGAGGAGCATCTTGAAGCACATGTTCTGGATTTGAAACGACGAAAGCAGGTTTGCAAGGTTAACATCAAAAAGTAGAGAGTCATATCTTTGTTGCGTGACGAATGACCTTGGGATTACGTTTGTTATGTTTTCCCCAATGAGAGTGTCAGTGATTGGAGCGAGGGCAATGAGTTTCTTTTTTCTCCTGTTGGGTCGTTCTCTGTTTTTCTATCGCTTTCCGTGCTCTCGATCTCTAAAAAAACAAAGACAAAATGCAACTTTCTTGTTTTCCGATCACAATTGTTATGCACACTCGTCGAGATCGGTCGGCGATACCATGCTGTCGGACGGTCGATCGCCGTGAACATGGACCGGTGATGTGCTCGGTCAAAACAAAGAGTAGATTTTCGAGCATCTTGGATACATCCCCATATATTTCTTAATACATTTATTATTATTATATTCCTAATACTAATCATAGAGTCTTTGCAAGTTGTAGGAGCAGCCTCCACTCACTATCACCAATCTGTGATTAAAATCTTATTTATCTTCTCTTAGAGCATGTGCACTGGCAAGGAAAAAGAATGTCTTACACTGCCAAATCAGCTCATCCTCTCATATCATGGCATGACAAAGCCAAAAATGCCTTGCTTAGTGAGGCATGAGTGTGGCACTCCACCCTTCTTTTTTTTCTTTTTTTTTGAATTTTTTTATGAAAAAATGTATAAGAAAGAAGAATAATTTTTTGATAAAATAAATTATATAAAAAAAATATGTTTAAAAAACATTAAAAAAAGTAAAAATTGATAAAAATAATGACTTGTCACTGTAGAGTTTGTCACTCCATTCACTTGTCATATCCTAACTATATTTTTGATTGGTTTAAATGTTCTACGTCACTGTGCGACATTTCATTTTTGCCTTACCTTTATTGATGCTCTTAATAATTGTTTAGTCGGATCTGAGGGAGTTTTCAAGGATGGGGTTCATCTTAATTTTTTTTTAAAAAATAAAATGTTAGAATTAATAAATCAAGGATTAATTGCTAGTAGTAGCAGCAGATTTTGTAACCTCATTGTCTGGTCTTTTCTTCTTTTCCAATAGACAATCAAAAGGAACAAATGAGAAATAATTGCACATCAGTTTTGTGTTGTGTGCCTAAAATAACCCCACCCTCTCACTTTGCATCTCCTTCCCCATCTCATTCCATGGCTGTAACCCAACCACTGCATAAAAGAAATACCCCTTGGGCAAAAAACAAAGATTTTGGCTCATTATATTCCTGTCCCTCTCATTTTTCTGACCTTCAAACCTCCTCACTGTCACTGACATCCCGTATCATCCTCTCCCCCCCTCTCTCTCTTTATACCCACTACCCCATTTACCACAGTCCTGCTTTATTCTTGTGTTTTTTGTTGAATGAATGCAGAAATGTTAAAAATTTAATCTTTTTCCAGAAAATTTTAAAAATCTCTCTGGGTGTTGAATATGCATCTCAGTCATGGAGGGGGTCTCTTTCTTCTCTGGGTTTTCTCTGTTTCCGCCTGTGTTTCTCTGTCATTTGAAGGGAGGAGCCCGGAAGGTGATTCAAAAATGCTACGGAGGAATTTTAATTCTTCAATTTTCTGATTTTGGGTAAATTTTTTTTCTTCATTGGGGTTTTGTTTGTTTGGTGCAGTTGAAGCTTTGATAGCTTTGAGGAATGACTTGGAGGATCCAAACGGGGCGTTGAGGAATTGGGATGTGAACTCTGTGGATCCTTGCAGCTGGGCTATGATAACTTGTTCTTCTGATAATCTTGTCACTGCACTGTGAGTGTTCATCCTTTTAATTCTTCTTCTTCTTATTTTGGATTATTGTGTTTATTTATATATGGAGTTAAAGGTAAAAAAAGGGTGAATTTATTTCTGGGATTTGTTTGCAGAATAGCACCAAGCCAAGGTTTATCTGGGAGCTTGTCTGGGTTGAAAGCAAACCTTACAAATCTCAAGCAAATGTAAGAACACCCTATTTTGGAGAGTATATATGGTGGAATTTCAGATACCCATTTGTATTAGAGTCCAAATTCTTGAAATAATTTGTACCATATTTGATTTCATGCAGATTGCTGCAAAACAACAATATTTCAGGCCACATTCCAAAAGAGATTGGCAAACTTGCCAACCTCCAGGCTTTGGATCTATCCAACAATGGGTTTTCTGGTCATTTGCCAGAAACATTGGGCCTATTAAACAATCTCCAGTATTTGTATGTTGTGGATAAATATTCTATTTTTTACAAAATTATTTTTTAATTTTTCTTGTTTTTTAATGTTCCTTTATTTTAAATTTTTACTGCCATTTAATGAACAGGAGGTTGAACAACAATAGCTTCTCTGGGGCTATTCCTCTGCCTTTAACAAGGGTCCCTAAACTTGCTTTCTTGTGAGATATATTCCCCCCCTTTTTCTTTATGTACTTCCAATTTTATTCCACTCTTTTTTATAGGCCTAATATGATTTAGTTTAACTTTCACAAGATTTAAGAAAAAAGTGTATATAGTTAACTTTATTTAGTTTAACTTAACTTTCACACGATATAAGAAAAAATATTGAAAAGTGTATAGTTAGAATTTGTTCGAATACGATAAAAATCTCGTGAGCCACAAGTTCATCACTAAAAAAAGAAATAAATTGAGTGGAAAATGTTTTATGAGATGCCTAAAAAGGAATAGTGGTTAAATATTTTTTTGTGACAAAGTAATCAATGACTCCTTATCTTTTTTTGTGTAAAAATTATTTGCATCATACCAAAAAAGACCTAATAATTAAATTCTCTTACAGGGATTTGTCATTCAATAATTTCAGTCCACCAGTGCCAACTTTCTCTGCTAGAACATTCAAGTATGGTTTTTATGGCATAATAATTTTTATTTTTTTATGTGCACAAAACAAATTCATTTGGAATATGATTCTTTTTGTTAATTAAATTAGTAGAAAATTCCTCATGTGTTATTATTTAATGCTGGCATATACAGTATTGTGGGCAACCCCTTGGTTTGTGGAAGCCTCTCTTCTGGGACATGTAATGGTTCATTCAACTCAATTCCTTTTTCAATCATTATTAGTACTTCAAGGGGTAAGTTTTGAACTATATCTCCTTTTGCCTATTTTTTTATGTCATTGATCAAATCAAATCAAAAAACACAATGATGATAATTATAAGTTTATCATTATTATTAATATTATTATTACTCTTGGTAATAATAATAATAGTAGCAAACCATGCAGGAAGAAATGTGTCAAAAAGACATGCCATTGCACTCTCAGTCAGCTGTGGCTTTGTCTCTCTTTTGCTTTTGGGAATTGCATTTGTCTTTTGGAAAAGAAGCCATCAAAGGAAGCAGTCCATTCTTAATGTTAATGGTGAGTTCTTTCTTAAACAAATAAGTCCCTTATAGCTTATTTGGGAAACCCATAGCTTATTTGGCTCTGAAAAGCTTTTTTAATGGAGCTTAGAGCTTTTCCTTTCCCAAACCTCTAAGTATATGTTTGGCATTGCCCAATAAGTCTCACTTCTTTGAGTCAACTCATCAATTTGCAAACTAGCCTATCAGCTAATGTTTGGCATTGCCCAAGAAGTCATATTGTTATGCTTCAACAGATTTGCAGGAAGAGGAGATGGTAGTAAAACTGGGAAACCTGAGGAGGTTTTCTTTCAAAGAGCTACAGCAGGCAACTGACAACTTCAGCACCAAGAACATCCTCGGCGCCGGGGGTTTCGGCAACGTGTACCGCGGGAGATTGGGCGACGGTTCGGTCGCGGCGGTTAAGAGGCTGAATGACATCAACGGCACGGCCGGGGAATCGCAGTTCCGGACGGAACTCGAACTCATCAGCTTGGCCGTCCACCGGAATCTCCTCCGCCTGATCGGTTACTGTGCAACCCCGACGGAACGGCTTCTCGTCTACCCTTACATGTCCAATGGCAGCGTGGCCTCCAGGCTCAGAGGTATGCGCGTCACGTGACACCACTTTTGACACCAAAAGCAAACACAGACAAAGACAATCACTGTGTGTGCGGGTGTCAAAAGTGGTGTCACAAGTGAGGTTCTGGTAGCATTGCCCGTTGAACTTTTACTTACATTAGGTATGAAAAGGTGTCTGATTCAGTTTGTGGGGGGGACCAAATGGTAATTTTTTTTCTTGGAAGTTCAAACGGATGTGGTTTGATGATGGGGGCCATGTTTCAACTGCTTTGAGATATGTTTCTTGTTTTATTCTTTAGTATGACCAAACTTCATTCGTACAAATAACAAATCACAAATGTCATACCATCCATCACACATTCATATATTGTTTCCTGCATGTGATTATAAGAAATAGTCAAAGTTGAATCCGGGTTCCAAATCGAGGAAAAAAATCGTTTTTTTCTTAATCTCCATGTCAAGTCAAACGTGGAACGTTTTTTCTTAATCTCCGGTTGCCGAGAATATAGTTTCCATACTGAGATGGAAAAAATGATGACAGGAAAACCACCTTTGGATTGGCAAACAAGGAAGAGAATAGCCATTGGGGCGGCAAGAGGTCTGGTCTACCTCCACGAACAATGCGACCCGAAGATAATCCACAGAGACGTGAAGGCTGCAAATGTGCTGTTGGACGAGTGCTATGAAGCTGTTGTTGGTGACTTTGGGCTCGCGAAGCTCCTCGACCACGCCGAGTCGCACGTCACCACGGCTGTTCGTGGGACCGTGGGCCACATCGCGCCCGAATACCTCTCAACGGGCCAATCGTCTGAAAAGACGGACGTGTTCGGGTTCGGGATCCTCTTGGTTGAGCTCATTACTGGAATGAGAGCTCTTGAGTTGGGAAAGTCTGTCAACCAGAAAGGGGCTGCACTTGAATGGGTATTTTCCTTGCTTCATCCCTTCTTCTTTTAACTGCTTCATTTATTCATTTCCCAAAATACCCTTCTTTTTTCTTATTATAGGTGAACAAAATGGAGAGGGAGAAGAACATCGACGGGCTGGTGGACAGGGAGCTAGCGGGGAGCAACTACGACCGGATCGACGTGGGGGAGATGCTACAGGTGGCGATACTGTGCACCCAGTACCTGCCCGGAAACCGCCCGAAGATGTCGGAGGTGGTGAGGATGCTGGAGGGAGATGGGGTGGCTGAGAAATGGGCAGCCTCACACAACAACAACTATGACCATAATGCCCTCCTCCATTTCTCCTCCAACAATAACAACAGCCACAACAAGCACCTCCCCCCCTCTAATGCTGCTGCTATGTATGTTGACAATGACCATTTACCCATCTTCATGATGATGGATGATCATGATGACTATGATGCGCATGCCATGGAGCTTTCAGGTCCAAGATAAATTAAATTAATATTTTTTTTAAAAAAAAGATCTTTAAAAAAAAAGAAAGAAGGGGGGGGGGGGGGGGTGAAAGNAATAGACTAGGCAGCTTTATTTAGTTTATGTAATTGCTTTAACTTTTTTGAGCTCTTTTTTTATCCCCTCTAACATATTGGCTTTGCTAGTAGTGGCTGGGAATTGATGCCCAAAAATAATAATAATCATAATGGCTCTTATCCCTGCAGGCAGAAAGAAAAGCTTCTCTTTATTTGTTGGGCCTTACTGCTTTAGGAAATAATATGCTCAATTAATGCTTTGTGTGTGGACTGGTGGGTATAAATGTGATGCCCACCACCACTTTAGTAGTATGTGTTTGGGAAGTCATTGGTTATATTGGGTCATATTACTCCCTCTGTCCCAAATTATAATGTCTGTTTACTATTCACATGGTCAAACTTCATTTACTTTCTTTCTCTATTTTCGTTAGCAATTTGATAAAATAAAATATTATTGTCACTATTAATTTTGTAGATCTTTTGATGTAGTTTTTTAATATATAATTTTTATTTTTTAATTCTATACCATTTGTCATATAAAATGGTTTGAAAATAATTTCAGTCAAACATCGTAAACTGAAGCAGGCATTATAAAATGGGACGGAGGTAGTACATTACATTATAGCACAAAAATTATTTTAATTGGTTAGATTTACAACATGGGTTTACACTAACATTTTAATAGTTTACATTGACACAAAATGCTAGCACGTTAAAAAAAATTTTGCACTAACATTTTGTGTCTGTGTGAACTATTACTCTAACATTATACTAACACAAAATGAAGGTGCAAACTTATAGTGTACAAATTAGAGTACAAACATTGGGGTACAAATAGCTTAATCCAATCATATTCCACCGCCACCGTGACGTATTGGTTTCTATCATTTTTCTTAAGATGATATTCTTACTAATTTATTAATAGAATAATTGTAAAATATATGGGATTTCACACCCTTTTATTAAAGAATGTCTCTCATTTTCGAGAGTCCCTTAAATCCATCCAAACGGTCTCTCGAAAGAAGTAAATTAAATTTTAAACACAGATTGGTGACAGGAAGTGAACTCTATGCTTAACATAGTTGTCTTCCAGTGTAATTGTCAGAAATCAAGCTCAGTTTACCAGCATAACTGGTAGCTACACTTTGTTAGAAAAAGGATGATCCCCATCCCTGAGGACCCTTCCAGATCCAACCGGACGGTCACTGATAGGAGGTAAATAGGATTTTAATAAGGCCTCTGCAAGTACCATAGTTGCGCTGGGAGCCAATTATGCTAGGCATAGCGCCTCTGCAAGTACCGGGTACATGTTCCATTCTTTATGACTAATCTGTGATTAAAATTCAATTTACGTCTTCTCAGTGACCGTCCAATCGTGCTCCTGCAGGCCCTGCCAAAATTGGGGTCTACTGTTCTCTTTTCCCCAATTTCATACACTTTTTCAGACTCACGCATCTCTTGCTCCATTTTTATAGAGTATTATTTTTTAACTTTTCTTTATTTAAAAAAAAAGTTATACCACAATTCCAGAGTTTCTCAATACTTGGCTGAAAATAATTGAATTACTTCCTCTCGTAAATTGTATGTTTAGAATTATGATGTTTGACTGAAGTTATTTTCAATATAATTTATTAGAAAATTAGAGCGAAAGTAAAGAATAAATAGAAAATTAAAGAATAATATTTTCAATATAGTTATTTTCCATACAGAGTACAATCTATTAAAGAATAATATTTTCAATATTATTTTCAATATAATTTATTAGAAAATATTAAAGAATAATATTTTTAATATAGTTTTTTTCCATACAGAGTACAATCTATTAGAAAATTTGATGAAAGTATAGCTTTTCATGTAATTTTTTTAATTAGTTCATTTAAAAGCAATGTAGTATTATTTTCACATATTTGTTCATTACAATTATAATATTCATTTGTGACTAACATAGTGTTCATTCTGAAACAACGTAGTGTGCATTTCAAACCTGTTCAGTTCAGTGTTTATTCTCACGTAATGTTCATTTTTAAACAACATAGTATTCATATTTATACAATGTTCATTCTTAAAAGAAAATATTGCAAATTTTCGAAGATGTATGATACATCTACCTTGCTTACCATATAATTTGCTCATGTTGTCACCATTTCCCCTCCATTGTCATTTCCATTATTGGCTATTGTTTTCAGTCATATATTGTACTTAGACTACTTACCATGTTATTGTTGATATCAATAAATTAAAATTTTATTCATTTGTATGTTTCGCTTGATTATTTTATAAATAAAATATTTTTGTCAGTTTTTGTTTTGTAGAATTTTTGACTTAATTTTTAGATATGTAAGTTTAATTTTTAATTTCTATACTATTCTTTAAATAAAATGATCGAATTTAAAAAACTTAAAAATTTACTTCGTTTTGGGTAAAATTTAAAATATTTAGAGACAAAAGAAGTATAACACTTATTGCATGCGAGAGGTGTGTAGCGCCTCAAAAAATATACCTTAAAATTTAATAAAAAATTTGTATTGAATCGTATTTTTAATTTTCATATAAATTAAATAAAATTGAAACAATAATACTAAAAATAATTTATTTTTAAATCAATTTTTTCAGTCAAATTTCATTCCAAATTGTAGGTCCCAAAAAGACGAGCCCAATAGTATATTTTATGTTTGAATATGAGGTATGAAATTTAATGACTTGACCGTCCGGAGAACGAGAAAATAATTAAGTAAAAGAATAAAATATAGGAATGTTCGATAAAAAGATGACCAACGATATGTCGGGAAAAGATGAGCAACATTATATCATTTGACAAATTTGAATTTACGTGTATAAAAAGTTATGAGCACAATAAATATTCCAATTCAATAAATAAATAAAGTAATGTTTGGCAACTAACATTTCATTTCAATTCATGTTTTTCAATTCTAAAATTTGAAATCCTGAATTTCAAATGACAAGGGGAGGTGCATGAATTTCAAATTAAGTTTTGTTTTGAATGTAAGAAATTTGATTCAAATCCATATTCAAAATGTTTAAGTCTAAATCAATGTTGCCAAACATACTATGTATAAAAGAATTTTCTAAATGTGAGACTTTTTCTTCTTTGCCCACTAGTGTTCATACTTTGCCGTGTGAGACTTTTTCTTCTTTGCCGCGACGAAAACCAGAGGATTCCCCGGAGTTCTTCAGCGACTACTTTGGCGATTTCTTTCTCGAGGTGAGAGTCGTGGTTTCATATATTTTTTTTTCATTAGGATTAATTCGTGCATCAGTATTAGTCTATTTATATTATTGCCAATTGACGATTGAATTAGTAAATATGATTATTGAATTGTCGTGATTGATTGTGTTTGGGGATGAGAATTTAAGTCTGGAATTGGATGGTGAATACGGGTCGGACTTGTTCGATGTATTGATGATCTGAACTTTGGATTCAATATATTGATGATCTGAACGGAATTTTATGTTTTCTGATCAGAGGAACTATATAATTTTAGTTTTCTTATTGAATATGCAACCATGCAGCTTTTATTTAATTGATGATCAAAGTTTGTCGATAAATACTATTTGTGATGGAGGTAATAGTAGTAGTCTATGAAACATATATACTCCCTCCGTCCCAAATTATAATGTCTGTTTACTATTCACAGGGTCAAATTTCATTCAATTTCTTTCTCTATTTTCGTTAGCAATTTGATAAAATAAAATATTATTGTCACTACTAGTTTTGTAGATCTTTTGATGTAATTTTTTAATATGTAATTTTTATTTTTTAATTCTATACCATTTGTCATATAAAATGGTTTGAAAATAGTTTCAGTCAAACATCGTAAACCGAAACATGCGTTATAAAATGGGACGGAGGTAGTACTATTTACAAGTATGTTAATGATTTTCTGACATTTTACTCTTTTTTTTGCAGCTACTTTGTATCTTGCAATGGGTGACACACACGAAACTGATACGAACATTGAGATGTGGAAAGTGAAAAACTTGATAAAGGGATTGGAAGCTGCTCGAGGCAATGGAACCAGCATGATCTCTCTGATCATTCCTCCGCGCGACCAAATCTCCCGGGTCACCAAGATGCTTGGAGATGAGTATGGAACTGCATCAAACATCAAAAGCAGAGTGAACCGCCAATCTGTTCTGGGCGCGATTACTTCTGCTCAGCAGAGGCTGAAACTCTACAACAAAGTCCCTCCAAACGGTCTGGTCATCTACACTGGAACTATTGTTACAGATGATGGGAAGGAGAAGAAAGTCACATTTGACTTTGAACCTTTCAAACCTATAAACGCTTCTCTGTACCTTTGTGACAACAGGTTTCACACGGAAGCTCTCAAAGAACTTTTGGAATCTAATGACAAGTTTGGGTTCATTGTCATGGACGGTAATGGAACCCTTTTTGGGACATTGTGTGGCAACACTAGGGAGATTCTTCACAAGTTTGGAGTTGACCTTCCTAAGAAACACGGGAGAGGAGGTCAATCAGCTCTTCGCTTTGCGCGTCTGAGAACGGAAAAGCGTCACAACTATGTGAGAAAGACGGCTGAACTTGCCACCCAATTCTTCATTAATCCTTCAACCAGTCAACCAAACGTTTCTGGACTCGTACTCGCCGGATCTGCTGACTTCAAGACTGAGCTTAGTCAGACTGATATGTTTGATATGCGTCTCAAAGCTAAAATCCTAAATATCGTGGATGTTTCTTATGGTGGGGAGAGTGGTTTCAACCAGGCAATTGAGCTGTCTTCTGAGGTATTGTCCAACGTGAAGTTTATTCAAGAAAAGAAACTGATAGGCAAGTACTTTGAGGAGATCAGTCAGGACACAGGTAAGTATGTGGTTGGCGTGGAGGATACGTTGAAAGCACTGGAGATGGGTGCTATTGAGACCCTTATTGTATGGGAAGATTTGGAAGTCATGAGATATGTTCTAAAGAACAGCACAACAGGAGAAATGATCATAAAACATCTCAACAAGGCACAAGACACAGATCAGAGTAACTTCCGCGATTCGGAAACCAATGCTGATTTGGAGGTTCAAGATAGGATGCCTTTGTTGGAGTGGTTTGCTTACGAGTATAAGCGGTTTGGTTGCTCGTTGGAATTTGTTTCCAATAAATCCCAAGAAGGGTCTCAGTTTTGCAGAGGGTTTGGTGGCATTGGGGGCATATTACGCTACCAGCTCGATCTTCGAGTTTTTGATGAGTTGGCTGATGATGGTGGAATTTATGAGGACTCGGATTAGCAATTAGTGGATCACTACACTGCCGGTGCAGGGATGAAGGAGCGGGGATCCTGCACCGCTGCGCGAGGGCTCGCCCCGTTCTAAACCCACTCGTGCATTTACACGAAACATTTCTTGAAGCTGCCAAGGTAAATTAGTTTCCCCTTTTATTTACCTGTCTATGTATTATTATAAGTAACTTTTCTGTCCCTAACACTATGTTCTCATTTTCTTTTCTTTTCACTTCTCTTTTCTTTGCCTCTCTAACCAAACACTTATAGTTACTCCAAACAAGAAAACAAGAAGAAAACAGTATTAACTACCTTATTTTTTCCCTGACAAACCACACTTACAATTGTCCTCAATGTGCTTCTGACCAGAAATGCTAAAGTGGTTTGAAGTATTTGGAGTGAAGAGATGCCTGGGGCTTTCTTCTCAATCTTGTACGAGGGCATTTTGGGCACACAATAAACTTCTCATTCCCATTTGTCTCCTGAAGGGCATATATCTGGATTCTGGTATAGCAGCTCTACATTTATACATACAATAAGTAGTATGTTTTCAGTGTTTGGAGGTGTAGAAGGTTTCTGCTCATCTAATCACATCTGAGAATGTACCTAATAATGATATACACACAGACACACACACTTCAAGTGTGTCACTACTATCTAATATCTATCTATATATGCATTACTACTAGAACCAGTTGAGTTTTACAGTTATAATAATGGTTTAATAGAACCATGACAATGGATCATGTGGAGTTGCTTTTATTGGCTGTTTTGCCTATTGTCATATCTCTAGTTGGTTCACTCTATGATGTTTGTTCATCCTATTTACAAATATTTTTGTTTGTTGGGATGTTTTTTGTTTGCAACACTTGCCTCATTGCGGGATTACGATTGCATGTTTACTCGGCTCTGAATGAATTTCCCCGCATATTCTAATTTATATCGTCCCAAACTTTTATCGAGAGTTTCATGTTGTAAAATCCATTTTGAATGTCAAAAAATGACACATTTTGTGGAAGAATTTGCTCTTCGTTAGATGACAAAATTTACATTATATGACATTATATGAGTACTCATTAGGGATTAATATATAATAAATTCTATGAAGAGAGTTGTTGGTTCCCATTTTTTCAAATCACAAGTATCAGAGATGTTCGATACTCTGTGTTAAATATGACTATTGACTAGTGGACAAATGGACAATAATTAAGGCCACAAAAATAAATGGGGCATTTTTTCAATTTAGGAGTAAACTTGGTAAAACAATACTTTTCTCTTTTACTTTATTCAAGACATTTGAATTGGTTGTTAATGTAAATAAGCTTAACACTCCGTAACATTACTCTAAATCAACTCCAATTCTATGTTTTCTAAATAAATGTTTTCCCAAATATTTTTCACTATTCATCAAGTACCTTTTCACTTTTAAATATTTTTCTTAAATTTCGTGAAATCAAATCATAAAGTTGATTTGAAGGTTGAAGGAGTTAGAGCTGACAAATTGGTCGGTCAAGTCGGATTTGAGTTACGCGGGTTCGGGTTGAAAACTACATGTTCATAACACAGATCAGGTTCGGGTCGATCCAACGGGTTACAAGTTACATTTTTAAAAAAAATTAGGTAATTTATATGAGTCAGTTTCAATATTATGAATAAAAAAATTAAATATGGAGACATTTTGAGAAAATGTAATATAATTATGCAATTTTATTAAAATTTTGTATGAAAAGATAAATTTATACACAAAAAACAAACAGTAAGCAAAGAAATATAATTAGAATCTTATTTTTGTAACATCATATTGCATATTAAAATATATGATTTTGAAATATTCTTACATTAGCAGATCGATTAGGTCGGGTTCGGGTTCATTCGGGTGTGATCCATTTTTAGCGAGTCATTTTGAGTTCGGTCAGCAAACCATTTGTTCAAAACTCAGTACTTTCCTGTCAGGTCTCGAGTCAAAAATAGGTTGGGTCCTTTTTTGCAAGGTCTAGGAGTTTTTTTTTGTAAATAGTCTTGTGGGGGCCTAAAAGTTGACACAAAATTGAATTCACCAAACACCAACACAAATGCATCTAAACTCTTAACATATGTTACACAAGCATTTCAAAATGGCAGTAATCGGAAATTAAAAAGATTGTGTATTTCCAATGAAAAAAAAGTAGTGTAAAACAAACAGGAATGAATGATTACACTTGTCCAAAGTCCAAAAATGGTTACAACAGATGTTTATTCTCTAAACTCTATATATTCTCCAGATTTATTGGCATTATTATTATTACACACTTTGAATGAATCTCCAAACCTGTGAAGTGGGAGCGTTATTGCACAATGGCTCCCCACCCAGCTTTGGTCTCTTACAACAAAACAAATTTCTTTCTTTTTTTTTCTTTCTCTTTGGGATACAAATATATATATGTTCTTACATGCCGCCGCCAGATGCACCGCCCGTCTCCGTCAACCTCTCGGCGTGATGTTCTAAATACTCTCTGCTGTTCATCTCTGTCAGCCTGCAATTCAACCGTTGATGTTTTTTCAATCCTTCGGGTACATTGGACTGACCCAAATAGTGAATTAGACCTAACATACACCCGGTCCACGGAGTTTTCATAAGACCCCAACTATCCTAGTGATTGAGGGAGTGATAGTTACCTACTAATGGTACGATCTTTTGCAAAGCCAAGCTCGTTGTCGACACAAAGGTCAATATCGTCCTTCTTGATTGACCTTGAAGACCTCGGAGCGATTTGATTCGCATCGGCTATGGTCACAATTCTCTCAAAAAGTTCTGCAGGGGAGCCCTCGGCTGTACCCAACAACCGTGCTTTATTTTCATAAAGCACCTGAAAATCAAGAAACATTAGTTGTGAACTACACACACACACACACACCCATCGTTGCACTGAAATTTGCAACCTTTAGTGTGATTTACACACAAAAGGTTGGCAAATTCCACCACGACAAAGGGAGTATATATGGTCAAACAAATATGGTGTATGACATATCGAGCGTCTTTTAAAAATCCACTTTTAGTCACACAATTTACCTAAATAGGACTAAAACATAATGACTTTCTCAATATAGGACCATATGTTTTTATTTCCCAATATAGGACCTTTGGTCATTATCTATTAGTCATTATTCAACTAAATGTCCAGCATCACTTGGACATTATTCTTCTCACTAGTCATTATTAAGTCCTATTTAGGAAATAAAAAAGTTTAAGTCCTACATTGGAAAATGACTTATGTTTTAGTCCTACTCCATGCAAATTTCACTATAATAAGTTCACAACACACACACACACATTAAATTTTTGAAGTAATTATAGAAGAGAAACAAACTAACATCAACCAAGGTAACGAACCGATATGCTGCAGTCCTATTGTGAAGTCCAAAAATGGGGACTCCGTCCAATGCCACCGTATGAAAGTTTTCTGTATAGAAGTAAAATATATCAAATGTGGATACGGAAAGAAGACAAACGTGGGATTAAATTACTTACTGCATAGCCCAAGATAGTCTGCGGCTCCAAGAGGTCTATCACAGAGCTCATCAAAAGGGAAATATGCACATCCATTGCCACCCAATGGCACCTGAAAGATCATTGCAGATTATGCAGAATTTTTTAGAGTAATAAATGATGATTTCTTATTGAAATCCTTTGCAAATTTAAAGGGAAAGATTTTTTTTCTTTCTGAGAGCAAAACCTGCAATTTCCTTCCCATAACAACTTCCACCTCTTGTGGAACGGCATCGTGCTGACCGACCAGCATTTGAAATTTTTGCATGATAAGGTCTGTCAAATCCTTTCCGATAAAATATGAACCTTCTTCTGCCTATATAATTTTATTTATATAAACATTAGAAAACATTATATAGTTGTTGAAAAAATAAAAATGATAATAACTCCAAATCTAAAACTTACCGAAGTCATTTTGCGATAATCCACGGATGAACCAATTTCATGTGCTACACATTTTTCCTACATGAGCCAATTAACATAACTTGGAAAAAATAATGAAATATCAAAATAATTGACCTTCAAACGCGAGTTTTCTGTTACTTGGAAAATGGGCAAAAGAAACAAGTCAAGGAAAAGTGGCTGGCCACCTTTAAAGTAGCAATGAATGGCAGGAAAAGATCCCTCTGCAATCCACCTTCATAAAGATTATCTGGAGCACGATTTGAAGTAGAAACAAGAATCTGTAGTTGTTTTAAAGCAACAGTTTAAACAAAAGAAAACAAACTACGCAGTATTTAGCATAGTTTTCCATTTTATCTTCACTTGAAAATTGAAATTTAAGAATGAGGAGTGATTGGATATACTAACAGCTCCATTACTAAACAGATGACCAAATAACCGGTTCAGAATCAATGCATCAGCAACATCAGTCACCTGCAGAGAGCATAAACTTAAATTTTCTTATAGGCAGCCCAAAGAAAGATATCAAACTCATCTTATTAAAAAAAACTGCAATCGTAAATTAATTAATAGCATACCATAAATTCATCAAGACATAACAGGATCGCTTCATCGCAGATCTCCCCAGCAACAACTTCAAGGGGATCTGCCACACCTTTGTGCTTCTGGTGTTAATCCTCAACATCAAATGTGGCATAAATTCATCACCAGAACAAATATTATACAATATGGTAAATCATAAATCTTGGAAGGAAAAAAATTAAACCCAGATTTCATACTTGCAATCTACTGTGGACATTCAACATGAAGTCGTGAAAATGAGTTCTCTTCTTTCTCCATTGGCAAGGCCTGAGAAAAAGAAACTTCATAAATTTCTTCAAGTCTTCAACTTAAGACAAGAACAAAACATGATATGCATGTAGTAAATTATAACGGTGCTTACAACTGATCAAAAAACAAGTCCATTAGCATAGTCTTCCCGGTTCCAACTCCTCCATAGAGGTACAACCCTTTCACGGGTGCATAACTCGACTGTGGAATAAAACGAGACCACAACCATCTACTCCTAAAAAATAATCCAAAAGCAAAGTGGCAAAGTGTGACTAGAAGAAAATTGTAGGGAAAAAAAAGGTTAACACTATGTAGAACTATGAGTTTCCAGCCCAAAACCAATTGGCTATGGGAGGAGTAACTCATATTTTTAGCCTGGGTGTTTGATGTAGGATTATATCCACAACACACTAAACCCAATAAGTACCTTCCAGCTTTGTCAGAAGCAGCATATCGGTCCAACCGGCAATCTACAGCTTTCTCATTCAGTTCATCGTAGAGTCTCTGAAGTTCTTGCAATGTGCCTACCTACAAAGGGCCATCAGAATAACCTTTCAAGAAGAAAAACAAAAATACCGCCAGGAGTATAGATGATTCATATGAACTGTTTATATTATCTTGCATCTTTATCATGATGTTCAGAATAAAAAAGAAAAACTTATCTCGGTAATTAATACTAAGGGTCTGTTTGGAACCTGTAAAAGACTTAGATATTTAATCACGTGTAAGAAGTTAAGATTAATAATACTTCATTATCCTTTGGACTCATCAAGGTAAATCCAAACACTTGGGGAAAAAAAACTTCCCTTAACATTAGTTTTTCCTCGCTAACATTTTATGGGGACCCAAACATACCCTAAGGGTCTTCACCTTACGCCAAATAAAACATATATCTAAAGCTCATATAGTTTAGCACTCTTGCCATATTTTAACAACTAAACTGATTTTTGAAAAGGAAAAAAAGGAACAATTCTTGAACTACGTTTCCATTTTCCAGTATTTCCCATTCTAGAGAATTCACGGTTTTCCCTTAAAATAATATATGCAAGAAGTAAATTAAACCAGATATAACACAGTAGCAACATTTGATGTACCTGGCAAGCATCCCCATCAAAAAGGTCACCAGAGGCAATTCTTCTTTCGTATTCTACAAGAGGCCCTCCTCTGTTCCCTTCTGCAATTAAATGAATTGGATGGAGAAAAAACATATATAAGATATATACACTCAGAAATTATCATCTTGCAACAAATAGGATAAGATAAATCCCATG
The DNA here is from genome assembly GCA_900332095.2 of Cuscuta campestris. Classification (NCBI taxonomy): domain Eukaryota; kingdom Viridiplantae; phylum Streptophyta; class Magnoliopsida; order Solanales; family Convolvulaceae; genus Cuscuta; species Cuscuta campestris. Next base: position 137,162 of record OOIL02005599.1, read on the forward strand.
ATGTCACCTTTACTTGCAACTCCAGCAGCATTAGTTATCATATATCTGAGTATCAAAGAAGATGGATTCTTGCAGATACTAATATCAGCAATACTAGAACTAGGGAGTTTGTACAGTGACCGGCTTCTAGAATCAATCCGACCATTCCGTTGAGCCACAAAACAAGCATTCCTAAATTGTCTTACCGATCGCAAAATCGCCCGCATTTTATTCAACACTCCTACAAAATCCAATTCTTTAAAAAAGGGATTTTTTTTTAATTTTTGCTTCTTCAATAGCCTATAAAGAAAACCCAAAGTTTCTTCAAGAAAATATACCCACTTCTAAGAAACCAAAAAAATTGAGCTTCTACCAATACCCATCACTCACAGAAATTCAATCTGCATAACACTATCAAACGAGCTAATCTTGAAATTCAGCCAAGAACAGGTTGAAATACATGGGAAAAGGAACATCACAAAAACAATAAATTCAATTAACTTAGCATATATAAATAAACCCAGCATTTAATAAACTTACTTTTTCGGTAAATCCCTTCAATTCCGGGTCAATGAACATTAATAAATCCCACTTAATTGTAAAACACATTAACATAATCTGATAATTGTACGTGGAGTAAACAAATTTCAAGAACCCATCTTTAAAATGGAAAAGGTACCTGATTAATTAGCTGAACGGGCAAAATCCAAATTGATCTCCCGAGAGTCAATTCCAATACACGAGTAAAATCTTTTCCACTGTCTGTAGGACTTCTTATGATTCCGAATAAAAAAAGATTATTATTCAGAAGAAAAAAAAGGAAAAGAAGATAACGTGTGGTGCACTAAAATCCAGAAAAAGACAGTTTTACTGTTTCCATGAGATGGATTTTTTACTTTTTCTTGGAATTATAATGGGTAGAGGGAAGAAAAGTTTGGGTGGGCGGCCGCGGCGAGCCGAACCGCGGGGCGGTTGGTTTTAATTTCACTTCGACCCCAAAAGATTTAGTGATATCATTTCGACCCCATCTGGTGTATTTTACGGAGTATATGTACGGAGTATTTCTTCTTTATTGGTTCATAAATTTCCTTTTTATTTTCTTTTAGGGAAAATACTAGGGGTACACCAAACCAAAAGTGTACCCCAAACATCCCCACCTCCTCCATCATCACACAAAAAAAGTAAGAAAAATTCAAAAAAAAGTAAAAATAAAAACAAAATAAAATGAATGGTAAAGAGGGGGGTGGTTAGGGGTGTAAACAGATATTAATCGGATCGGATGTACCATTGCCAAATCCGTATCCGTTTATTTTTGTCGGATATCGAATTCGGATACGGATCTTGACGGATACTGAAAATCAAAATCATATCCGCATCCGTCAGATATCGGTCGGATATCGGATATATCCGTATCCGTTTCCAATTTTAAAATCAAATTAAACAATACTTTAATTTTAAATTATGGGATAATTATTTTCTTTGTTTTCATGATTTATGATATTCTACGATAACTTCATATGATAAAAAGATATACACAGCAGACATATACGCATAATTTTATATGTCTGCACATATGTTTATGTGTCTACACATTTATTTTGTATATAAAAATGTATTATACTTTGAAATATCAATAGAGAAATAAAATATAAACATAAAAAAAATTAGGAAAAACTATATATAACGGATCGGATATGCGGATAAACGGTTATTTAAACGGATGCATATTCGGATCGGATTTTAAACGGATCGGATATACAATTACCAAATCCGCATCCGTTTAGTAATCGGATACGGATAATATTCGTTTAAAACGGATCCGGATATTTCCTCTTTAAACGGATACGGATGCGGACGGTAATCGAATTTTCGGCTATCCGTTAACAGCCCTAGGGGTGGTGTACATTTGGGGTACACCTTTGGTGTACCTCTAGCATATCCCTTCTTTTAATTGTAAAAAAATCCATTAGTTGAACGTCATTTATGCGACTTTGTTAAATGAGAAGTAACAAATTCAAATTCTAACCAAAACATCGACTTTCCATATTTCAATAGACTTCAAAAATATATTCCAATATTATAAAGTTAATGACACTCAAAAAAATTATTTTACTTAAACTCAATGATTACCCCAACCCAGCCCCCACCTTAGGAAACCTTTGGTCTAACAAAAAAAATTATCCACACACTTATTTTGCAGTTTGCACCCATATTTATCGGGATAACCAGCGCGCTTTAGCCAAAATCAATAACTTTGAAGTTATCTTTGTAAGTTTTAATTGCCTTTAACAAAATGCAACTAGTTCTTTTCTTTTGCTTGTAAGAACTTTGAATTCCACCTTAAAATTCTTCAAGTTATCGTTTCATTAAGAGATAAATCGAAGATACGGAGTATATATTTTATTGGTGTTTTATCTCTCTCACCTAGGACATTTCAAGTCCCATTAATTGTAATACCAATGACTCTTTAATTTAAGTTTGCAATATTAGGGTTTGAAGGGGTAGGTATCTCTCATTATGTGCCCATTGAATTTTGCAATTTGTGTTTCTTAAAATACTTCCTTTTTCATTTTTTTATTTTTTCAAAACACTTTCACTATCTATTAAAAACTCATTTTTACCCTTATTTTTTCTTAAACTACATATCGCATCATACTTTTTCACTAATAATCTATCTATCGCATCTTACTTTTACCTATCACATCAAGAGCAAAATTAAAAAGCAACCATAAATATACACATTCCTTATTTTGGCTAAAAGTCAAAATATAAATGGTTTATAGAAACGGCGACCAAGCATATTCCTAAATGATCAAGAAAAATGTGGACATTAAGACATGATCAAGTATCTGTCCCCCATGGAGTTTTAGTTTAATAAATGATCGAGAAAAATGTGCGAGGAAAGAAGGTATAACTCAATTTTTGAAATTGGTAGCTGAAATAAGGATATAAGAGGACAAAACATTATTGAAGCTTGTGACTCACAAAACATTTCTCAACATTAATTAAGACAAAAAAGGAAGTCATAAATTCAATCTTTATCATTCAAATGTCATCATCCCCCAACTATAATCCTTAGAAAACATGTTTGATCATTGTACTACACATAAGTGATAATGATGTTGGATCTTAGCATAAACAAGAACAAATGCAACGAGATACGGGCAATATAGTGAATGCAAAAATGGGAACGAAACCGTTTTTAGGAGAATTTGGAATGAAGCGTCCGGCTCAATGACAGGCAAAAGAGAGAGATTTACTCTTCCATGCGGTTATCTTGGGACTGTTGTGAGACCTTGACCTTGATGGGCAAAGTGAGAGAAGCATCTTGCCGAAGAGCGCTGGGTGCTTTGATCAGGTGGATGCTCTGCTCAAGTTCCTTTGCTGCTTCTTTGTTTTTCATTGCTTTCTTGGATCTAAATCTGAAGCGCGATTTCAAGTAACATATCATATAATTTTGTTTTGAAAAAAATGGATCAAGAAAAAGATGCAGATAGAGATAAATTGACAGAGAGAGGGGAAAAAAACCTGTTTTTGTGGTGACGAGCCTCCCTGGTGTCCCTGACTTTAATAATTGTCTTGATGGCCTTCAAAGTGTTCTCTGTTACATTCTTGTCATATCTTTCGGGCCTGTTTCGCTTCTTCTCGAATTCAAAGGTTGAGTCCTTCCGGTTTGAATATTACAATTTACAAGCAAAAAAAGAAAAGGTTAAGTATTATTACTGACATAACATTTTCCATCACCTTCATATGGAACCAAAGATTCAATATTTTTTTGGCTTTGAGGTATGTTGGAGTGAAGCAAAAAGGTTTTCAAATTGTTTGCACTTCTTTTAATAGTGAAGTAGCAGTTAGTCAATGCAACTTTCGATGCTCATTGTGATTTGTGAGTGATCAAATAAATAGTCGCTCCATGTTTTAAGCATGGGGATCGGGTTGCGTACATCCCACCCCCTACCCCACAATGGGTAGGGATAATGCTATTGTGGTTGTATCAGTAACATAACAGAAAAAAAGGAAGAGTTTTTGAGAAAAACAAAAATGCTGCCTGCCTGGGTCATGTCCTTTCCATGTAACCGTCTATAGGCCTTAGTCCACTTGACCTTGCGTGGATTCCTCTTCATCTTAAAGTTCTTATGACATTTAGATCTGCAGAACCTAAAAATCTGCAGATGAAGGAACCCATGGAATTTAATTAGCTAAGTTGAACATAAGCAAAACAAACATCCATCCAGTCATCCATATAATCATATCATAAACATATCATTCAACTATACAGAATACTAGGTGGGATCGGCCATTCACATATTCACATGCATCCAAAAAATAATTCTCAAAGCCAATGCCAATGGTAAAAGATAAACAAAACCATATTTAAGAGAACAACTACGTGCATAACAAAATTGTCTCTCATTATAAACAAGCCATCAGTAGAAGTAACTTATTCATTTAAACTTCTAAGATGGAAAACCTAAATTTCCAAATTATTGATACAAACCTGATATTTCTTTCAAAGGCCAATCATCCATAAGGCCACTACATAGCTTGACATGTAAATATACGTAGTACATTAAAAAATGAGCATATTACAAAAACCACTTACTGCTTGGCTCTACACGAATGCTACTTAGAGATGAAACTTAACATTTAAAACCACTCTCTAAAAAAGGTTGTTGAACCAGGGCTATGTCTTTGGACAGCGTGATTAAAAAAATATAGTTGTAATTGATAATTCATGTAGTGTCGAGGCTGACATGAGTCATGACTATGACTATCCTTTTAGGTTTTTTGCAACACTGTACACTCAAGGCACATTTAGGTCTTTTGCAACATTGTACACTCACTATCACACACTAAACAATTTGTATCTATTGAGAATATACACATATGCCAAGAAACATATGCATTTCATCTGAATCCGCTACTTGGAAGCACTACTTGGCCTGCTACATAAATATCATGTCTTTAAAATTTAAAGATTGCACTATACACTACTAAGCAATAGGTAATGAATTATGTGAATCCACGTCAAAGGCGACTAATTTGCAGTATGTGAATCATACTAAAGGACTGAATTTGCAAGCATGTATGTAACAAAAGCCAGTGAAACATCATTCCCTTTTAATATTTAAGCAAGTGGTATAAAAAGAAAATGATTGAAACTATCCTACCTTCGCATCATTCCGAACATACTGAATACCATGCCCAGGGTATATAGTGGATGAGCAAAACCAACACTTCTCCAACCTCATGATGCCTTCTTATGCTGCAAAGCCATTGAAGATGCATTAGGGGAAACAAAAGACCCATCTTAAAAGAAATCATTGAAAAGTTGAAGCTACTCTTTGTAGGAACTTCCAAAAGAATAGAATTCAAAGCCTCACTCTATCTACATACAGAAATACACTTTGATTTGCTAATTTTCCATGATAAATACCTCACTAAGAGTAACAAGACAAGAAAAAATAACAAAACAATCGTGGATCCTCTCTGGGAAGGGGCAGTCATAGGCCCTTCCATTGAATAACTAACCATTGCTTAGCACTTCATTCAAAATTTTGCAATACTTTTTTAGTTTTTTGTTGATTCCATTGAAACTACATGATTTCATGGCGATCGGAACCAGAAGTACCTGTTGATTAGGCTGATAGATGGGGATGAATCGGGGAAGAAGATGAGCGTCGAAGAAGAGACACCAGGGGAGGAGCGGCGCCACTTTAGGCTGGAAAAGCCCGGAGCCGAAGGGGAGAAGAGGCAATTGTTGGATGCCCTTATCAACGAACTGTGTTGGGCTTGCATCAACATTAAAAAATGGTTACCGGCCCAATTTATTAATCAAGGAAAGCTTTAAAATACGATATCCGGCCCACAGGGGCAGGGGGAGAAGCATTTGGATAAATTTTTAATATCCATTATTGACATGGAAAAACATAGAAAAAACGATTACAAAAACTATTGAATAGCATTTTCAAAAAAGTGACTTTCTCAATATGGTATCAAATAATATTTATCACAACTGGACATTGTTCAAACTTAATATCTATCATTACTGCATATTATTCTTACTACTAGACATTATTCAAGTATTATTTACATAATAAAAAAATTTTAAGTATTATTTTAGTATTATTTAGAACAAATTTCACTTTTCAAAACACTGAATCTAGACCTTAAAGTTACTCTCATACATAGTCAGAGTTTTTATTCTGAAAAGAATAACTTTATTCTTGTAACGATCATATTTAGTACACCTTTTATTATTATAGAAAAATGTGCCAAATAAATTGGAAGTGTTAGATGTAATTAAACTCTTTAATAAATATAAAGAGGAAGTCTAGAGTTACACCATCACAAATGTTGTAACTTCGTGATACCATTTCAATAGCGGTGTTCCGTTCATAAAATTAACGGTTTCTACCCTTTCTAATCTCCCTCATAAACCCCCATCTTGACCTTGCCCCCCTCACGACAACCCTAGTCTTTGCAATTGAAGCATATTAGTTTCTTTGACATTTTGGTCAAAATTTTGACCACAAAAGTCAACAAAATGTTTGAGGTGCAATTGAGATTTGAGAGGCTAGGGCGGTCGTGAGGGGACAAGAACTTTCAATTACGAACAGAGAACTATAGGTGTCTCATTTGAATTGGTGTCACCCAATTCCAGTATACGGGATAGTGTAACACTACATTTCCTCAAATTAAAAAGATATAACTACTCCATATATTTTGTTGATATTTTTAATTTTAGTTGTATTCTACTACTACTGTTCGGTATTTTACTACCTCAGATCAATTATAAAATGACATCTTATACAATGACACTTTGTAACTTGTGTGTCTATTGTGTCTGATGGACTTTATTTTGACACCATAAGAAAATCTATAATGATATTTAAACTTCAAACCCTAAGAATTTAGGGTGTGTATTTAATTAAGAGTTTGAATGATTGTTTTATATTGTACTTTAAAAGTCTATGAATAATTGATGTTGGAACCATCAATGAATTTCTAGATTTTAAATAAGTATATACAAACCCATTTTAGAATTAAAATATTTCGAGATAACAAAATTTTACATAACTCATGAACTAACATGTGTTTGGAAAATGCACTTCTAATTGAAATCAGATGTAATTGCATCCATACTTTTTCATTAGTCTCAAAATAAGATTCTTGTTTGATTTTTTACTATCTCCAATATAACATTTTGACTTATAATGTAAAAATCTTTTCTTCACTTAAAACAACAAATTTGAATTTTTAGGTTAAGTGACAATTTTTAGTTTAACTGACCATTTTAATTTAATTCCCCATTGTCTTACCCATACAATTTTAATATATTTAGAACTATATGAAAAAAGCACCCACACAAATGACAAGCCTCCATTCTTTTTTTTCTAACCATCTTCATTACTATAATTATTACCATCATCTTACATAGTGGGATTTATCATTTACTACATTTAACAAGCTTGATTACTTGTACTCATAATTGATGTAAAGAAGAAATGGAGTAATAATTGAAAGTGTGCATAATAATTATGGATCCTAAAACTTAAATAACTAATTAACAGGCAGCAGTAGCAGTTAATCCCTCAACCAGCTTGCTCAACTTCTTAGTCCTTAACCTCTCTCCATAAACCTCACCACCACCACTTTGGCATTTGTACCTGCATCCAATTAAAACCAAATCACTCTTCATTAAAATTGACCATTTCCACAAGACAACTCAATTAAATCGCATTAAAAGATTAAATCCGTTTGAGTGAAATCTGCACTAATAAATATGACTAAAACATAAGTCATTTCTCAACGTAGGACTTAAACTTTTTTAATCCCTAAATAGGACTTAATAATGTTTAGTGGAAGGAATAATGTCCATTGATGGTTGACATTTGCTTGAATAATGACTAATAGATAATGACCAATTACCTACATTAGAAGATAAAAACATATGGTCCTATACTGAGAAAGTCATTATGTTTTACTTCTATTTAGGTAAATTACCTTTCAGGAGCAGGTAAGGGTATCAAGGGGCTCAAGATTTGGGCAAGTCTAAGGGCATCTTCCTCGCAAGTAACGGTCCTATCGAAGCAGAAGTACCTCCCGCTAGTGGACGCGTCCTCAAAGGCCTGGACGTGAACGTCCGCAAGAAACCCAACATGAACAAATGCCAAAAGCCCGCTCTCGTACATCTCCGCCGCGCCTTGGAGATACGACAGCGTGGGGACCGGGTTCAGTTGGGCCACGCTCGGCCCAATAACCAGGCCCGCGTTGATGGACACCATGTCCACCACCATTCTGTCCATTGCTAGGGCCCATGCTGCCTGCTCACACTTTGTCTTTGCAAGGGCATACCATAGCTTCACACAAATTGAAATTAAACTCATTAAACATATTTATGATTAAAAAAAATGAGATTTGAAAATGAAAATAAATATTATTTCACAGAGAAAAGAAAAGAAAGAATGTTTGGTTTGGGGGCATATCAGACATACTTTGTTTTGAGTGCAGAAGAGTGTGTTGCTCCAAGAGGATTCATCCACATCCTTGAGAGAGGAGGAGGTGTTGTCAGTCCAAATGGCTGCTGTCAAAGATGATGTGAACACCACTTTGTGCATTGTCTCACTTTGTGCACATGCCTCCATCACATTTATTATTCCTCTAACCTCCAAATCCCCAACCACTTCCTACCAAGTTTCAAAACCCCCACACACACACTTATTATACAATACAAAATACCATAAAGATTCAATTTTTTTTAATGAGAATGCCAAACAACAACAAACCCAGTAAAATCCCACAAAAAATAGGGTCTGGTGAAGTGTGTGTGCAGAATATCGTGATGAAAACTAGGATCTTATCGAGTATATGACCTTAGATATGAACGTTTAGAGATTTCTAGGTATTTTTGGCAATTCACAAAGAATATAATCTTTTATTTGTTTTGAAAAATGAACAATTAGTTCTTGACCTGAAGATGAACAAAAAGAAGATGACTTACATCATAGCCATCTGGATTCTCCAGAGAAAGAAAAAGACCAGAGCATCCTCTAAGGGCTTCAACAATGCTTCTGTAACTCAACACATCCACACTGTATATCACCAGTCTCTCTTTCACTCTTCTCTGCAGTTCTTTGATTTTCTTCATTATCTCTTTCTCTCCTTCAAATAAAATGAAAAAAAAGAATCCCATTTATAAATATGTCAATACCAATCTCTGTGCACAGAAATAACTTCAACTATGTTCATCAAAAACTAAACTTTCTGACTGTGTGGCTCAAGTCAATGGAAAGAAGTAACCAAATATGGATAAAAATGCCATTTTTTTAAAGTAACCAAATGAATTCTCTCTGTTTTTTTTTTGAGTAGATGAATTAATTAAAGAAAGTTACCATTTTTCTGGACAGCAGCATGAACAGTGTAGCCTTTAAGGAGGAGTTTCTTGGAGATCCAATAGCCCACAAAGGTGGAAGCATCAAGCACACAAACTGTTTGTTGATTTTCCTCACCCACCAAAACAGCTTCTTCTACTTCTTCTTTATCCCACATTTTCATTCAACAGATGATGGATAGCTGCTAAACTCAGCTTTTTGACTCCAATTACTACTCACTTTGGTTAATTGATTGGTGTGTTCCAAACTGCCCTTTGTAATTCTTGAGACTTAGCTCCCACTTTCAATATATATATAGAGAGAGTAAAGTATTTGTTGTGATAACTTGGTTTGTAATCTTTTAAGAGAATAGAATGAATGATTTGAGAGGCATATATATGTGTGTGTGTACACACACCGGGAGAGACAGTGTAAAATTTAAAAAATAAATTTATATATTTGAAAATAATGCAAAAAATCTACATAACAAGAAAGATATGACTATATTATCTTGGGAAATATTGTACTTTATAATATACATGAATGAAAATATTTATAAAAAAAATTGTTTAAAGTTAATGGTAAGGAAATAAAGAAATCTAGCGGAAGGAATTTTGTATTTTTATTGTATGCATAGATGAGGTCATGAGTGAGGCAATATTAATTATGATCTAAGGGTAGAGAGGAGTTTGGTGAGCAATCCAACTTGATGATCTTGTCACCTACCACCTCATTGCATTTGTGTTTTCTTTAAATAATAATAAAAATATTTTTCAAGATGCTAGTTAATAATTATACATTTTTCAAATTAGTTTCGAAAATGAACTAATTACTAAGATGATAATTTCAAATTATTTTATTTATTTTGCAGTCTAGTACGTAAAGTCCTTACTGTGAAGGAGGCCTTTAAAGACTCAGAAGCTAATTTCAAGTTATTTCATCTATTGTAATCAACCCAAATATATTATAAATTTGGATTTAATTTTATTATTAATTTCATTCGAAACTTTGCATGTTTCCCGTCCGTTTGAACATGTAAGATCACATTTGTAACAATGAGTAGTAAACATGAGCCTTCATTGGGGATAATGGAACATTATTTAATCACGATAATTCCATAATTACGAACTCAATTTTAATTATTTGTTATTTAAATTAATTATTTGATGAATTTTATTTATTTGTTATTTAAATTAATTATTTGATAAATTTTGTTTATTGTTATTTAGAATAATTATTTGATAAAATATTCACAACTGCTTCTTTTATTCTTATAGTTGACCTTTGTAACAGAAGAGTAGAATTTATCAGCAGCCCAACCTTAATACTTCTAGAGAATTTGTTGGAAAAAGAAGTGCTTTTTTTTCTTGAAATTATTTTGTTTTAAAATTATATCAATTACTCATGTATTATACTTTGGATATCAAGATTCCGATTTTAGTTAATATTTTTTATACTCTAATCTAGATTCTAGTATTCAAATTTTAATTAAAATTATTACAATATGCAGATATCAATTTAAACTAAAATGAAAGGAATAAATTCCATGTTGTCTGGCCCAACTTAGCTTGTTTGTCCAAATTTTATTTACCGAGTACTTTATACTTAAAATTTGTTAACTTTAATAATAAAAACTCAAAAGTAAACAAATACTCGAAAACAAAGTTAATGCTTTCTCTGTCTCACAAAAGATTGCCTATTTTGAATAGTATTTGGTCAAACATTTTAAATAATATTTAATTTGGTCAAATTTTTATAACATTTCTTTATTTATACTCCCTCCGTCCCCAATTTGATTACAAATTGCGGGTTACGGAGTAAAATTTCCTATTTTTTGAAATCATTTTATTTACAAATTGGTATATCAATAAGATATAAAAATTAGATATTAAAAAACTACGTTAAAAGTTCTACAAAACAAGAGGTGACAAGAATATTTTATTTTATCAAATATTTAATGAAATCGAGTAAACAAACAAAAGTTATCGAGAGGAGAGAGAAAAAAAATTGTAATCCATTTAGGGACGGAGGGAGTATTATATTTAATTTATGATCAAAATGGATAATGTTTTGTGAGACCGAAAGAGTGAGTATTTTTTTAAAAAGAAACTAATTACTCCGTATTTCATAAATACGGTGTTGTCAATCTGGTTGAGATAGACTTGAACCCGTGACAAGTGCCAAATTAAAGAAAGCAAAGTAAACGTGTTTGCCTTTACGACTTTTTTCAATATTTTGTTGCCTCGAAATCATTGGCATCTAGAAAAAGAGTGTTCAAGGTTTTTATACTTGAGTCATCTTTAGCATTGAGATTTAAAAAAAAAGTGGAACATCCACTCCAGACGTTCCTACACTCTAGCATGACGGATTATGATAAAATAAATTACTCATTTCATCCCAAATTAAGTTGTATATTTATTGTTCACATAATCAAAGTTTATTCATTTTGTAGTCCTATTTTTGTTATCCGTTTGATAAAATAATACAATCATGTCACATTTTATTTCTAACAATCTTTGATGTAATTTTTTAAGAGTTAAGTGCACCGCTTACCCTCGTACTCTTTAGAAATTGCATGTTTTACCTTTGAACTTTAAAAAGTGCACCGATTACCCTTAAACTCATCGAAAATTGCACGATTTACCCCTACAGACTAAAAAATGCACCAAATACCCTTGAACAAATTAAAACGTTGCATCTTGGTCCTAAACTTTTAGATAGGGAGGGTGTTGCTTCCACGCACAAGAATTGCGAATATCATTCATCTGACCATTGTGAATTTTCCAAAGTACCTTTACCCAAAATTGTCTTCTTTATTTAAATGTTTAGGAGTAAACAATACAATTTTCGAAAAGTTCAGGGGTATTTGGTGCAATTTTTATTGTTCAGGGGTAAACCGTGCAATTTCTGAAAAATTCAGGAGTATTTGGTGCACTTTTTAATGTTCGAGGGTAAACCATGCAATTTTCAAAGGATTCGGGGATAAACGGTGCACTTAACTCAATTTTTTAATATTTAAATTTTACTAAATTTCAGTCCAATTTCTAAGTAAGTTGTATCGAAAATAACTTCAGTCAAATATCGTAAATCAAAGCAGACACTTTTTTTCACTCCGACGCGACTAAAGAGTGGGAAAATAAATCACAATATTATCTTAGGGTGGTGTATTGAACTTGGACTTTAAAGGATTTTTTTGGATTTTAAAATTCTATGGGTATTCAATTCAGATTTTTAAAAGTCATTTAAAATCTAAATGTATTCAATTCAAATTTTAAAAAGTCATTTAAAATTTGGTTGTATTGAATTTGGATTTTAAAAATTCTATCTAAATCTAAAGATATTCAACACTTAATGAATTTTTAAAGATTTATATTCTACATGGATTTTAATGGATTTGAAGATGGAAATTTCAATAAAAAGTCTATAAACAAATCCCTACTCCAAACCAAAGATTTTAAGAATCCGGCGGTCGTCACCCCATGGTCTCCGATCCTCTCTCTCTTTCTCTCAAGATCACAGTGTCCGGCGGCAGATCTGTAGGAGGAGCTTTCGGCCAGGAAGTGACGCACGCGATCAAGGGCCTCTCTGGATCTGGATCCGGAAGTTTCCTTGCTGAATTCGCACAAGATCGTCCAGAGGTTTGAATCGGCATCCACCTTCTTGGATCTGTCATCTTCTTCTATCCTCATGTCATCTTCTTCGGCTTCTCTCGATCTTTCATCTTCCGTCCTTCCACTCGCCAGTNGCCAGTCGGATTCTACATGGATTTTAAAGATTCCACAAAATTTTTAAATTCTCCATGGATTCTACAAAAAATCAACCAAATTCTACATGGATTTTACAAATTTTCCAAATCTACTAACTTTTTGAAATCTAAAAAAATCTAATAAAACCCTAATTGAATACACTCCCCTTAATTTAGTGTTTTCAAAAGTTGTCTTGTGCCCGGCACGGACGAGGAGGTAAATGTGGGCTAAGTCAAAAGTTGAAGAGGACAGATGATTTATTATTTATTAATGTCAAAAAGATGGGCCAAGAAATGGGGGAGCATAAGCTGTTATCTGGCAACAGGTCGGTGGTCAGTTTTAATTAGGCCTGCAAATCCCATTCGGTTTGGGGGCCGTCCATTTATTTTCGGGTTTGGGTTATTTTTGAGTCCGGAATGGTTGGTTTTATTATTTATGGAGGACATTTATTTTTTTTCTTCATTCTAAAATAAATTTAATATTTGTTTCATTTAATGTTGAAAAGAAATATAGGTCTCATTATATTTCTTTCTATTTTCAACAAATATAAATCATCTCCGTTTTATAATTCAATACTTTTCTTTAACTTTTTTTATATTTTTGAGACGGAGAGAGTAATAGCATAGAAAGAAAAACAAGAATGAAGTATTCACAACTCAAATAGAAGGTAACAAAAATATTTTATTTTATTAAATAATTGACGGAAGCATACAAATAAACTAAATTTTAACAACTTTTTTTATAATTTTTGAAAAGTGAATTGTGACATTCTTTAATTTTTTGAAACGAATGAATGAAGCATTATTATTATTATTTTTATTATTATTATTATTATTATTATTATTATTATTATTATTATTATTATTATTATTATTATTATTGTCACGCGGCACTCGTTAAGCTACTTGCAATATCATGCTTTCTTGTTTGCAAGTTAACGGTTATGAAGTGTCCATTTATTGAATATGGAAGATGTCATCCTTTCAATTATTAGTAAGGCTACCAAACTACAATTATGACATTCAAATTTCTCTTTAAATTTGTTCCCCAAAAAAAAGAATTATTTGTGAAAACAAATTGTTGCATGGTCTAGAAATAAATCCACTATGAGAGTTAATTACTCCCTATAATTCGTGGTATCAAACATAGATTATTGTACGGAGTAGCATAATGCTTAAGTGTCCGTTTGAGAATAGTGTTTTCGATTAACGTTACCGTTTTGAATAAAATTTTAACGGTGCAGATTAACTTTGAATAGATTAACGCTGCCTGTAAATATATAAATTGTTTAGAATGCTGACGTTATTCCCAAACAAGCTCTAATTATATCGCGGTAAAAATGAATCAATTGATTTTAATGTCTTGGGACTAACTAATTATATACTCCGTATAAGGCAAACTTTTTTCTTTTCTTTTTCACTTAGCTCCCTTTGTCCGATATGTACTCTGATCTCAATGATGATAATCAAGTTTGACTAAAAAAAAATTTACATCAATTTGTTTCAATGTTTTTGTGCTTTGTAATTAAAATTCAAAAATAGAAAGTTATATATATAAAAAAACCAGAACATCATAAAATCTATCCACCGGTGTATATAAAAAATAACAGGTTCCACGAATATACATCCAGCATTATTTTAACAAATATAATTAAAGAAAAAAAGTAAAGATTTAACATGTGAATGATGTCATGCATGAAACATTTTTTATGGGATAGATTTTTTTTATCATGAAGGTTCTAAATTAAAGCCAGTTGTCATAAACAAAAACAAAAAACACACACGCTTCAAAGAAATATACTCACGCTTTAATGAGTTGACCTTTTCATGAGACACTTGGAGTCTTGGACACGTATTTAATTAATTACAAGTGATTTCATTAAATTAATTAAATTCATAAAATTTGTAATTAAAAAATGTTTTATTTAGCTCCATCTGTCCCTTAAACTCCTTAAACTTCTCCTTTTTTTTGTCTCATAAACTTCTTTCTTATTCTATTAAAAAATCACTTTAACCTTTACTAATTATTATCTTACCTATCATATCATATCTTTTTACTAATAATCTATCCATCACATCAAAGATATTTTTGTAAAGTCAACACAAAAATATTCATTTTTTAAATTCTCAAAAAATCAATAAGGGAAGAACCTTAAGGAACATAGAAGGTATGTTATTTCAGAATAAAAACACTATACAAAACAAGGTTGGAATAAGCACTACATTGATTCAAAATGAATAATTGTTGGATATCAAACTCTAAATGCATTCAGATGTATAATATAAACTCTATATTAAACATGAGAACTGATTCAAAGAGACTAGTTTGTCACTTGACAGTGTTCATTTGCTCTCTAATTAAATCTCTCATCTTTTGCCCATACAACTAATGTAGGATAAGTCATATGCCTTGCAACAAGTTTTAATTTAGGGTGTGTTCTCTTCATCACCTAATGTGATTGGTGCTGATCAGATTGAAATAAATTCTGGTCTTGTCTGATTTGATTATAGTTATATGTAAAGTTAATTTTAATCTAATCTGCTTTCAATAAAAAATAATACTTCCTCTGCTCCTGAGTATTTTTCTACTTTTGACTTTTCGGTCAGAATTGGTAAATTTTGACTCTAAATTAAATAAAAACGTTATTAAATATTGATACAAAATTAGTTTTTTGTTAGATTTATTATATCAAATATTTTCAAAATATTATTTTATCTAATTAATATATAAAATATAGGGTATTTCAATTAATTATAGGTCAAATATTAAAAATGATTAACTGAAAAAAGTCAAAACCAAGACGGAGATAGTAAGTAATAAAAATAAATTGAAAACAAGTTATCTACGAAGTATAACATAAAATGATAAAATATGCATAGAAAACCAAAATGAGTAGTAGGTAGTTGGGTAGTACTAACTACTAAGGGGCTGTTTGTTTCAGCCTCTTAATGATTCAGATGTCTGAATGGTTCAGCACTTAATGGTTCAGACTGATTGTTTCAGCCTCTTAATGGTTCAGATGTCTGAATGGTTAAGACATTTGCCTCTGAATGGTTAAGTATTATACAGAGTCTGAATGGTTAAGACCTCTTATCTGAATTGATCAGACATTTGCCTCTGAATAGTTAAGCAATATACTAGCTCTTAATGGTTCAGACCTCTTACTGGTTCAGCACTTAATGGTTCAGACCTCTTACTCGTTCAGCACTTACCTATTCAGAAGTTGCCAAACAGCCCCTAAGTGAATTTGGAGGGTATTTTGATGTGCACCATAAAAATGCTATTGATGTGATTAGACAAGAGCAATAAATAACCGAAAGATTATTAGTTGTATTATACCAAGATAGTGAATTTGATTTTTATATTTTGTGAATGGCTAATATGATTCTTCTTTTAGTTCATGTAACTGACATCAACAACAAAGCCTTATCCCATTATGTGGAGTCGACTACAAAATTATTCCGGTTCGTCATTTAATGTTTTTCTTCATCATTTGGTTGTAGAACTTCTAACATTCTTGTTGCTTCTTTGCTGAATAATTGAAATTTTTATGTTCCTTAGAAAAAATTTACCCGGGTACGTGATTAATTGATGTTGATGCGTACCGGGTAAAAAAAAAAACCATCTCTTTGTCACAACTTGATTCTATGGTTACATTTGTCAAGAAGAACCACCGTTAAAATTGTGAATGATTATGAAGTATTCAAAACAAAGGTAATGATTATTATCTTGACAACAACCAACAAGGATGTACTCCGTATAATGCCAACTTGCTACATAAGATTGCAATATGCATGAAAATGATGCTTCTATCTTTCTTTCCTTTTTATTTAAATTTGGTTCAATTTATTTTTTTAAAGTAATCTTTTTCTATAAAATAAAAGAGTAAATTCCATAAATAATCCTTAATTTTGGAAAACTACTCCATAATTAGTTCTTTAGGCCAAATATGAGAGAATACTTTTTTTCAAAAATTGTCTTTGAAGGACCGATTATAGAATAGTTTTTAAGAATTGAGGATTATTTATGGAATACCTAATCATTAGAGTTGTATTCAATCTAGATTTTAAAAGTTTATGATAGATTTCAATTGTACATTTCTAAAATGCGAGTCTTTCAGTAATACTATCTTGATTTAGCTTCAAATAATAAAAACCATAGAGACAACAAATAACAAGGAAATGATGCAAAAGCTAAAGACTAACATTTATTTGAGGGGTAGCTTAGTAGAACCTGTGAATCTAAAGCCACCACCTATAAAATGGCACCAAAAGCGGCTACAGAGATAAGTAATGTCCTGGCTTAACCGACTCCACACGGCTCCGGCATCTTAGGACGCTCAATTCTTGAACAAGTCTGGTGAAACCTGCAGGAAAACATGAATTCTCAATTGAGTTTAAGTATGATAACATGTAAGTGTGAGGTAAACCTCACCTACAAAGATCATCTTGAGGTGAGTCAAGCCGAATTAAAAAACACTCGATTTATCTACAAGTTCAAAGTCTAAGCAATTTTCATACAACATGGAAGGAAACAATACCTTGACATGGTGAGGCAGTATTTTTATATCCGAAGGCACGTGAAGCCAGGCCTCAGGCAGATAGTACAGAAAGTTCTCGGGTTTACTGGTGTACACGTCGGCATATTGGTGGATGTGATAAGCAAAGGCTGATTCTTGACCGGAATCAGTGAGGAACGTAGCTCCAAATGACCTATTAAACATTTCTTTCATTGCAAATCGTGCTTTCTGTCTCTCATCATTGAGCTCCCAAAGAAGGGACTTGTATGCTTCACTGCTCTGGCAATTGACAACTGTAGCATGAAGCTTACCGAGAAGTTCTTGAATTATATGGAACTTTGCCTGTACCAAAAGCAAGAAAATGGAAAGAGATAGCACATAAGGATTATAAGCTTCCCGACCGTGAGCTAGCTAATAACACCACATGACAGACATTTGTTATCTTGATAACAAGAAAAAATACGGAAACCATGGTATACAAACCATTAGTTGCAAAGAAAAAAAAAGTTTAATCTAAAGCACAAAACCATTCATGCGTCTCTCATATATCCTTAAATGATTTTACATTTTCAGAAAGCAATATAAAAAAAGTCACAACACTCTAATGTCCATGTTGCCATGGTTATACTCTGTAAGATATAACTCAAAATAGATGTACCCATAGGATTTTTTGTGGCACTATTTAACATGAAATGAAGTTAATGAACTTTGAAGTTGATAAATGCTGGAACAAGTATCACCTTTTTCGAGTATTTTACATGCATGGGCTAAATACAACCAACAACATTGCCAAAATATTGAAGGAATCTACAAGGGTTGGGGTGGAATGAAAGTTACCTACTGCAAATGCAAAATAAATAGGAAACTTGTTGAGAAAAATGAAAATGTGACTATAAATTGAGAAGAATGCAGGCACCAAGTGCAAGTTATTAGATGAAAGCTAACAAATAAAAACCCTGTTTGGATTTGAAATGTTGTTTGTGGGTGTTGGAGTTGACAATTGACATGCACTGAGTAGATACACATACCATACAAATGCACGTTATAATACCCATATGGTACAAAACAGATGCAAATGTAAAGTTTACGGAACATTATTTCCAAAAACAAGTATCAATGTATATGTTCATTCCAAATCAAATACGGAGTATAGATAAAACTGCATGTAGGATACCTGTTCGAACCTGTAACTATCATCATTTTGAATAGTAATCTCATTCTGAAAAAAAACAAGACATGGAAAGAAAGTTATTGTAAAATGTTAAACAAAGATTGTGTGCATATACTCAAGCAACTAATATGGCATAATTTCCCATCAGCCCAAAACAACCTTTTTCTAGGGTTCTGTCCTAAATTTCCATCTAGGAAGATGGAATATCATTCATTGCAGGCACATCCTTTTATTGTGAGATACGTAAAACTAGTAATGTTATTGGCCTCAAATCAAAATGGGAAATGATAAAAGAAGGCATACTTCCAGTTCATGGATGATAGCAGCAGTGTGCCAACCAGCTTTTGAAGGCCCTCTCAGGTCACTGAATAGGTGATCCCCAAAATATATAACCTAAAATTGTACAGATAATTAATTAAGTAACTAAATAGAAGCAAAGAGGTAATGAGGATATTATATTAGTGGACAGACTCAAGTAAATAAAGAATACCTCTGGACCTTTCCACTTTGTGATTTGCAAGAACGTTTTAAGGCACCCATGGTAATAAACTCTGTCAGGAAGAAAAGAATCTACCTTTGAAAATGCTAATGTGTCCTCCTCAACATGATAACCTCTGCATTAAAAACCCGACACGAAAAACAAGCACATTTAGTATCCCATGCAGCCAAAAGAAATGCATAAAAAAGGCAACTGTATGCCCAATTTTAATGCTCACATTACTGAAATGAATATTTGTACACTGTTAGAAAGCTGGGGTAAATAGGTTGTTTTGGGTGATAGGGTGGAAGGCAGACAAATTTAATACAAATATCAACAAATAAGAATATTAGAGCTACAAACCTAAATGGATGCTCAGATGTGTAAAAATCTGGTTTTCTTGCTTTAGCAATCACAACATCAAAAAGTTCCCTCCACGAGTCTTGCTGACCCAACGAATCCTAATAAGACGTGAAGAACAAAACTAGTTTTAGAAACTTATAGGTTTGTGTTTTACTAGAGAAAAAAAGAAAGAAAGAAAAGATATTACAAGAATACTATAGGAGGAACATTCATGGAGTCAAGATTTGCTCTTTAATACATTGAAGAGACTGAAAATGCATGAACAGCAAAACCAGATGAATTTCATGTGTTTTGCAGTTGTGACTGTTGCATCATATGGCATTTTTACCTCATTAAAATCTAATTTTAAAATCATATTGTTGCATTTCAGTAGAACAAAAAATATATATAGCAGAAAACACCAAAGAAGTAGAAATCTGAGACAGAAATTTGTGGGTATACAGAAACAATTTCATAAGCTCACACTCTTTCTCAATCATTGACATGTTTTACTTAATGTATTGCAAAATAGCAAGCACTATCATATCTATCTATTTCAGAAAAAAATGAAATGAAAATGGTATTACTTTGAGCATATAACGCATTCCGCCATCCACAAAAAAGTAAGGAGAGTTGGTTAACAAGAAGAGTTTCTTCCCCTTCTCTTTTAGCTTCCTTAAAAAGCGAAGTAGCTGCCCCTGGATCATATGATCATAAACATATTGGGAAATGAAAGCAAGTCAATAGATCTGCAATAAACTCGACTGCAAGCATTATGAGTCAAAGAAGGTACTTGTACTTCACTTACATTCTTCACCAGATACTTCTGGGGATCAGAAAGAATTCCTCTATGAACCAAATGACTTTTGTGAACATGTTGTATAGCTCGGTTAACATCTTCATAGATATAAGCAGCATCAAATTCCAATTTAGCATCGACAAAATGTTGAACAATATCAGCTATAAGGCACGCCTGCAGGGGAAAATTTGCAAATGGAGAAATGTGAGGATGACAAACTTACTAAAAATGCATTACAATTTACCAATCCAAGCACCCGTTTACAATACAAGCAGTTGCTAGAACCAGTGTGGTATGCCTTCTGAATGTAGCACAAGAAAACCATCTAAAATCAAGATGATAATGTTGCCAATTTTCCATTAATATGTAAAACTAGATAGTTACATTAATATTTTATGTAATTCAGAATACATCAGTCTCAATTATATCGTATTTGTGTGGGCATTCACATTGGACAGGTTTAACTCACACCAGCATGTCTATGAAAAGTTCAAATACTGAATGAAACAGATTAACTTTTTTAGCATTTTGAATGAGCGTGTGTGTGCTTGCTTATTATTTATTTAATAATAAACAATCAATAATTAATAAGATGCTAAGAAAACTTCCTTAGAGGTACAATTACTAAGACACAAACCTCACTGAAACAGAAGAAGTCCATCAAGCCCACAAGTTCTCGTGCATGATCACGACCAATATGTCGGTTGCCATATATCTCATTAATCTCTTCATGACTAAGCTGCAATATAAAAACAATAGAAAACTATAACACTAGACAAGAACAAACCCATATGGGATTATACTGGGTCAAGATGTACTCTAGGATGATACATAATGAAGAGCATGATATACCAGATTCTATATAAATTCTTGAAAGTAAACACTACTATTAAGAAATAGACTTTATTAGGTTGTGTTGAAGCTTAAATCTTAAGAAAATGAAAGCAGACTTCACATACATTAAAGTATTGAACATAGACAAGACAAGTTTCTAGATGTGCAACCCTAAAGTGCAAGAGATGTGTAAAATTAATTGCATTTCAATTTTCAACAGAATGGTCATCCAAGAAAGTAGCATTGCAGTAAATATAAAATGCATAACTGATCCAAAAGCCTTAAAAGTTGTACCTTGCGCCTGCCAAAGTAGCAACTGCCAGGCTCAATTGATCCAAAAAAATCTAGCTTCATGAGGCACCCTTTTAGTTTGTCGTAATATAGCCCTCTAATGGGAAATGAAGCATCATACTTGAATGTAATGCATTTTTCAGGATATTTGAACTGAAGAAACAATAATTAACAGGATTACAATGCAGCTTTCAGCATTCCTCCTTTATCAAATAAGATAAATTTCATTAATAAGAAAAAAAATCGAGGACAATGGGGTAAAGAAACAAAGTCCGTGTCGAAACTAACTTACTAACCTCATTAACAAGATGCTGCTTTGCTAGGTCATATATCAAGGTCTGCAAATCAGAAGAGTAATGTGCCAACGTATAATCATAATCAAATCCATACACATCGATATTATCTAGCCGCAGGTTCTTATTGACGTATATTCCTATAATTGCATAAAAACAAACAGATTTTCAGTGTAATTCTCAACCACCAACAGATTATGTATGGAATGGAAAAAGAATAATGGAAAAGACCTTTCGGATTCATTTTTGGCATGTCTTTTAAAGCATCTGGTATTTTCAGAAACCTCTGTTTAGCATCATTGAATTGTTCCCGAATCTTAGTAATTTCACACTCAAATGTTGGGTCGCTTTCATCAGCTAACTTCTTTTGTTGGTCTTCCAATTTCAACAGCCTCTCCTTTGAAGATGCTATACTGCTGTATTTCCTTGAGTTGCTTCCTTCAAAATTCCAAGAGAAGGCATGCAATTGACACTCTGCATTCCCAACACGTTGCACATATGTAAGAACTACTCCCTCCGTCCCAATTTGTAGTGAACTTAATAAAGTTAATTACATAATACTTTCTACAAATGAAACATGCACAAAATATTGGGATGGACCAAGAACGAAAACAAACACAACTAGTGGCCCAATGAGTAATACACTAAGGACGAGCCATGTTATACTCCCTCTGTCCCAAAATAAACTATGCACTTCTCTCATTTGTGTTTAAGGAAATAATATGTGACTCACTGAATTTCTCTCTTTCTACTCAATTTCCATCCACACATTTTTCACTTCGCAATCTTTTTATCAATCTTGGTGAAACTAAAAAGTAGAGTACTTCACGACATGATAGAGTATTAGAGAGAGTAATCATCAATTGACAGAAGACATACCTTCTTGAAATCCAATACGAGAAATGCTCATTGTCTGCAACAAACAATAAAATTTCTATGTCGTCACATTACATTGCACAAATCTTCTACACAAAAGCGCCACACAATCTACAGTTCTACACGCGCATACTTCGAATTCAAATTATCAAAAAAAACTCAGAGAGAGAGAGAGAGATAGTACAGAAATGGAGGAGCGGATACGGAGAAGTTTGCGCGCGGAGGCCATGGAGTTCGGCTGGACAATGGGAGGTGGATCTGATACAGTTTGTTTAGGTTGTAGGAATTCGGAGAAATCAGAAAGTGTTGAGGTGTGGAAGAAGTGGTGGTTGAGCAGCGGCTGCCGCCACCGTCGACGGGAGGAGAAGCTTCAAACTTCCCGGAAGGATACGGTCCAGTCGGCCACTTCGTCAGCTTAAAAAATTGAACGAACGATTTTTATAATTATTGGCCGATGCATGTTTGCAAGTAAAATGACACCTTTAGGCTTTAGCACTTTTTTGTCTTTTTTAATGTAAACAAAAAGGCAGAAATTATCTTAAATAATCCTACATTTTTACGTTTTTTTTTAAATAATTCTCTTCTTACTGTTATTGGAAATAATCTCATTTTTCTAAATGGAATTAATTTTTTCCCACTTATAATGTTCTCAAACAGAATTGATTTTTCCATCCCGTTTATAATATTCTCAAACGATAATGATTTTTTCATGTTTATAATGAAATGGTACCTAGGGTTGTAAACGAACCGAATCGAAGCGAATATCATAATATTTGAATTTGTATTTGATTAATTTTTTCGAATACGAATCCAAATATGAATATAAAACGAATTAAAAATAAGATTTGTATTTGTATTTGATTAATATTCGAATAGTTAACAAATCGTAAACGAATATTTGAATAATCATACTCCGTAATTTATATGTCGATTTTGAATAATTTAACTAACAATATTTCTTATACCATATCTAAAAATATTAATACATCCGTGTCTTACACAAATTATATTTTAGAAAATATAACTATTAAAAATTTCATGCTTTAAATTTTTTTATTATGTTAATATCATGAAATCTTAGTAATTTAAATGTAATTTATATTATGGAGTACTAGTTTGCTTGATTACTAGTGTTGAAAACATGGTCTGTGTATATAAATATATTTGAATATTCGAATATCATCCAAATCGAATACACCTCTATTTGTATTTGTATTTGTTTAATATTCGAATCAAAACTAATATTTGAATTTGAATTTGTATTTGAATAACGTGAATTCGAATCATCATATTCGAATACAAATCACGAATCAAATTTAAAATATTTGATTTGTTTACATTCGTAATGGTACCGAATCGTTTATAATGTTCTCAAACGGGATTGTTTTTTTCTATCACGAACCGAAACTGAACTGATATCAAATGGAACCAGACCGTGACACAAATATTTAAAATTGATTATCACTGACTGTACAGTCTAACGCTATATACAGAGTACATATATCAAATAATTATGAAATACATGTCTATTTCACCTTATCGTATATAGAGTACTTCATATTTTATTATTCATTTTTTAAATACTTTTATTATTATTGTCGTTATTACACTTATTACTACTATTGACATTATTTTTTATAGTTATTAATAGTCTCATATTATATGAATTGACAAAAAACTATTTTTTAAAATTAGACTCGTTATCTTTTATTCTTTATGTTTATGATCCGTTAAATTTGAAATCAACACTTCTATTTGATAAAATTGTGTCTTTTTATACAAATTTTTACATTAAATTCAATATTCTTTGAGTAATGTACGTTCATTTTTTTGGCACGATTTGAGCATGGATATGGTATTGTATCGTTCTGTTTCAAAAATGAATGTACCGAATGGTTTTGGGATTCATTCCGTACTGAAACCGAACAGTTTAAATAAATGCAGTAGATTCTGGTAATTGGCAAGATTCTTTAATACGTTTTACTTCCAAACATGACCAGCAAGCTGGAATAGCTCAGTTGGTTAGAGCGTGTGGCTGTTAACCACAAGGTCGGAGGTTCAAGCCCTCCTTCTAGCGTTTTTAATTTGCTTTTTTACTTTTCATCTTTACCTTTTTTTTACTATCCCCGAAACTTAGCCATTTTTACTGCGCAGATCGACCTCACCTCAGTCACCTGCTCCATTCCCACCCTCTCTCGCGGCTAATTGCACTCTCAGATTCACAATTTTTTCTTCTTCGCCGCCTAGATTCTCAAGAATGTCCATGGAAGCCGCCGCCGCCACATCCTCCTCACCATCTCCGTCCTCCGCCATCGATTTTCTCACACTCTGCCACCGCCTCAAGGTACGCACATTCCATGAAATTTTAGAAATTGGTGTGGTTTTTGATAGGATTATATGTTCGAGGAGAATCCCGCCGGTTTCAAGGCGGCAACGTACTGTGAATTTCGCTACTATTTTCATGCTTGCCGAATCCGAAAGAATGAATTGTGCTCATGCTTCAATTCACTGAGTCACAAACGTGTTGTTGCCTGTTGGAGTGAACTAACGGTCTGGACTGTGTGAATTTACTGGGTTTATTGTTGTTTTTGAAACTTTACCGTTTGCTGAAGCTGGAATATTTCTTGAGTTTGAATTGCTATGTTTCGTGGCGTGCTTTAGAAATGATTACATATGTTCAAATTCTTGGTGGATAAACTTTCCTACTTCACATAAACTACAATGAGCTAAATTGAATGGGTTGAAGCTCTTAACAGACCACGAAGAGGACTGGTTGGGTATATAGAGGTGTGAAAGATCCGGAATCCATATCTGATCACATGTATCGTATGGGAGTGATGGCTCTTATATCCACTGACCTTCCTGGTGTGGATCGGGACAGGTGAGTCATATATTGTAGTTTATCTGTTCCTTTTTTTTCAACTTTTTTTGCATAAACCATTTCTTCCGATCTTCAACAGTTTCAAGTTTGTGTACTTTGCACCAATTGAACATTCTAATGTAAGATTCACTTTCAGGTGTGTAAAAATGGCTATAGTGCATGATATTGCTGAAGGTGAGAACTATTCTTTTGAGCCTTTTTGTCTATCATGTATTCATAGCCAGCCCACTAACATATAAAGAATGCTATATGCAAATCGATAAATTACCAAAATTTCACTCGCCCCTCCTCCATCAAGTCATTGCAACACATAGTAGTGCCGCTATAGTGCTATTTAGTATTTAACAGAGACTAGCATTGTATTGATAAAATAGAAGGAATAAAAATTTAAAGTAATTTTTTCCCAGAGAAAACTAGAAGGAATCAGATAATATTTTCCCATACTCAAGGCCATCCCATACAAACATGATATTTATGGACCAATCTCCTGGCTAGCGCTAGTCCTCTTTAAGTTTGGATCCAAATAAGAAAGAGTTGTTTTATGTAGTTTAGAAATGCCTCATTCCTGAACGTTATGAATTTTCACATTCTTGGTACTCTTTGATCAGTTTGATGTGAATTAAATGTGAATGATGTTCATGTTGCTTTACTTTTACTTATTCTCATGCTTCACTTTACTGTCTCATAAATGTTAGCATGTGCAATGTATGTTAAACAGCAATTGTTGGAGACATAACTCCTGCTGACGGGGTTTCAAAAACTGAAAAGAGCCGCCGGGAGAGGGAAGCTATAGAGGATATGTGCAAACTACTAGGCGGAGGTCCACGAGGTAAAAATAAAATTGTAACTTCACCACTAGTATTTCATCCAAGCAGTGAAATGGAGAGAAATTGACTCAACAAGCATTTTCTTCTATTATTTTGGGGCTTTTAGCTAATTGAGTTAGTTACATTAATGAAAGATGCTTTTCTTTGTGATACTTATGTTTTTAATTGCAGCTAAGGAAATAAAGGATTTGTGGCTGGAATATGAAGACTGTTCTTCACTGGAAGCTAAAGTTGTTAAAGATTTTGACAAGGTACCTTGCACATTAGTACTAATAAGTAAAACAAATGTATGCTGTGTTTGTCTCATGATGTCTTTTACAGTAATAATGAAAACTTTAAAATGGGCATGGACAAAACTTGAGTGTGTGTGACTTTCACTCTTTCTCAATAAACGAGTAAGCAACACCCACCCACCAACACACACACACACATGTTTGTCTAGGTACGAATGATAGATTTGGGTTGACACATAAGGTGATAAAAAGAGGGGTCAATATGTCCGAACATAGACAAACTATAGGGCCCTGACAGTTTTGGTTGAGAGTGACTACTAAGGGGCTGTTTGGCAACTTCTGAATAGGTAAGTGCTGAACCAGTAAGAGGTCTGAACCATTAAGTGCTGAACCAGTAAGAGGTCTGAACCATTAAGAGCTAGTATATTGCTTAACTATTCAGAGGCAAATGTCTGATCAATTCAGATAAGAGGTCTTAACCATTCAGACTCTGTATAATACTTAACCATTCAGAGGCAAATGTCTTAACCATTCAGACATCTGAACCATTAAGAGGCTGAAACAAACAGTCTGAACCATTAAGTGCTGAACCATTCAGACATCTGAACCATTAAGAGGCTGAAACAAACAGTCTGAACCATTAAGTGCTGAACCATTCAGACATCTGAACCATTAAGAGGCTGAAACAAACAGCCCCTAAATGTTTTAAGTTCTTATATCGTTGATAACTCATATATTGATGTTCTGAAACCTTTCGATCAACATCCATAAACTGTTGTGACTTCTTCTTTCTTATAGGTTGAGATGATACTTCAGGCTTTGGAATATGAAATAGGTATACACTTTCTTCCTTCTGTTTTTTCAATCCCAATCTAAAATTCCCATAAGAATTTGGCAGTTGGCACCAATTGTTAGGCACTGTTTAGAGCCAGAAATGGTTTGAAGTGGTGTGCCACCATTTTGGACGCACAAATGTTTAAAAGGAATGCGAACCTTATTGTGGGACATGCAAAAATGGCAAGTGGGAACATTATTTTGGGATATAGGGAGTACATGGTAATTTCAAATGTATCTTTCATTAGATTGCGATGATAATAATTGGACTTAAAACAACAACAACAAGCCCAATATAGTAGTCCCAACTCTATTGGAGTTTAGGGGGTCACAATGTACACAACCTCACATCCTCGCCCTTGTATAAAACAGAGAGGTGTTTTCCATTAGACCCTTGGTTTATAGCTTCATTTTCTAGCCCAAAACTTCATACAATACGAAGCAAGGGAAGTTGAAATGGGCATTTTGATTTAGTGCATTATTTACCGAAAGCTAAAACATTATCGGAAGTTGCTCTTTTAGCTTCAATGGGGTTACCTTAAAACTTAGACACATTACTTGAGTGTTTATTTTCCAACACATGTAATTTATAATACTAAAGACATGGTGCTTGTATGATAGAATAACAGCACCTGGTAGACGGTTTCCAATAAAATCTAATCCATCTTCCAGTGAGGGGAGTTAATAAACTACTGCATTTTCCTTCCATGATTACAAAACAAAAACAGTTATGATAGAAATGCTATTTTTATGTAAAATTGGGCCTAGTAACCAATAAATCAGCCAGTGTCTTGTTATAAGCTCAGTACAGTCCCCATCTTCCCAATGAGTTACATTGTAAGTTTAAAGGTCAACTACTAGTTACAGACCTTACAATCTTGACATAATGAAATAATATCTCATTTGTTTGTGGTTCATGCAGAGCAAGGAAAGGATTTGGATGAGTTTTTCCAGTCTACAGCAGGTTCCACATCTAACCTATCTTTGCTTCTTCTTCTGCAGTTT
Organism: Cuscuta campestris; assembly: GCA_900332095.2. Classification (NCBI taxonomy): domain Eukaryota; kingdom Viridiplantae; phylum Streptophyta; class Magnoliopsida; order Solanales; family Convolvulaceae; genus Cuscuta; species Cuscuta campestris. The sequence goes on from OOIL02005599.1 coordinate 165,644, forward strand.
CCATACTTTCTACCTTGTTAAGGAAGAGTGCAATTGCATTGTTCTTTACTCTCTCCAATTAGCTGAGCATTCTCATTAGATTTGTTTGAGAAATGCTAGTTTTATTGATGAAATGAAGCCTTCTTAATGTGATTCTTTATGAGAAGAAAGCCTTCTAAATGTAATTCTTTAAACAATAAAAAAATCATATAAATAGTTCCTTTTCTTTTGCTTTCTTGCTGTGTTTAAGAGAGCATGTGATTTCCCTGTGCAGGGAAATTTCAAACTGAAGTGGGTAAAGCTTGGGCTGCGGAGATTATATCAAGACGAACAAGCAAAAAATAAGTTCTAAAGTTATCGCCTCTAAGTTGCATTGGTGGCAACATATTCTTCATAGTTTTAGAGGTAAACATCAATGCCTCTGATTCTCATATCTTTCCTCTACTTGGGAAAATAGGATAGTTGATAACAAAGATTTGTGGAAAATGTGCTTCTTTTTCCCTTCTTTATGTGTACCTTGATTTTTCTTGTAATTTTTATTTTGCTTTTTACGCTGATTTAATTGAATGATACTTATTATGTTTAACTTGTTTTTACTTCTTTTTTCACAAATGTGAAAACGTGGCTTCATTTGTCTTTGTTTGGATATGCATTAGTTTAAATCAATTGGTGTAAGTTAATCATACCTATAAAAATAGTTTAGGAAAGGAGAAATTAAGTAATAAAATTTTGAGTGACATGGTGAATACCAGTAAAACAAAGATACCATAGCTTTAAGGCTTTTTTTTTAATTAGGGGGTGAGGATTTCTGGATTGAGGTTGTCTAATTTCGTCCTATTTTGATTGTGTAGTCGTTGAGGACTGTAAGGTCATTATGTCCGAGTTTGATTATGCTTCTGTTTCCTCTGTGCGTCGTACGTGAGTCGCAAGTTGACTAGGTGCAGGTTAATGGATGGTCTAAGAACACGAACTTCAAAATTGAAAACACCAACGGAGAGATCAATGAAATCAAGCATGCATATACATTTGATATATATACAAGGCATACATTATTTTATATTTAAATTAACCCTAATCACATATGATAAGATTAATTACTCATAAATACAACTACTAATTCTATTTCTTATTCACTAATTTCATATGCTCCCTGTGAGTTTTCCTCTTATCGCCCATCTTAGTGAACTTGAGAAAAAATCATTGAAAAACTCTAGGGTAATTTAAATTCTACTCCGCAATTTGTTAGCATGTGCCTTAGTAGAAAACTCTTCTTATTATATACTCAGTAGTACTCACTCAGGATATTTATTTCATTCATAACTTCACAAATCACAATACAAACTCGTACTAATTTACGTGATTATACACATTACTTATCACACGGTTCTTTTGGCATTCAATTCGAGTGCTATAATATGACACAAGGTTTTACGGTGCACCATTTATCCTGGAACCAGGTCTTATCCTATGTATCTCACCCCCACAAATCTAACCCTTACCCTCTTCTAGCCCGCCTCCCCTCCCCCACCAACATTTCGACAAAATGCTAGAGGGGGTTACAGAAGGGCAAGTAGTTGGGTTTGTGGGGTGAGTTAGGGATAATAGGAGCTAGTTTCGAGATCAGTATGACACCCAAAGGCCTCAGTGTTGTATTATGACACCGAGTCTTGATGTTCAAAGAACCGTGCTCTATTATTTAACTCAGACCGAGACGGTATGCTATATTAGCAAGATGGAAGCATCTTGCTAGTAGCCGCCGCCGCCGCTGCCATAACCTCCTCCATGGCCGCCACCATATCCGCCTCCACCACCATTTGAGCCGCCGCCAGCTCTTGACCCTGCATAAGACCCTGCTTCTGATCCAGCACTACTCTCACCACCACCACCACCACCGTGACTTGAGCTACTAGAGCTTGAACTCGAGCTAGAGCTAGAGCTTGAACCGCCTGCTCCCGAGCCCGATCCGGAACCTGACCCGGACCCGCCTAGGCCTATGCCTATGCCAGTGCCAATGCCTATGCCTATATTACCCAAGTCCAACCCCAAACCCTGAGTCTTCACCTTCTCACCCTTAATGATGTCTCGAGCTTGGGTTACCATAAAAACACTAGAAAAGGAAAGTAAGGCGACCGGAACAACTAGAGCCTTTAAATCCCTCATGCTTAATTAGAATATAAGCTCTCAGGAACAATATTGTGGCTAAGATGACAAAGTTTTGTAAATTTATTTGCTTCATTAGCTGCTATATATATAGTGCATGAGAGCTTTATTTTCGATAGTAGGCCCCTAAAAGTCTCAATTACTATTTCCTTTATTGTCATACTCCGTATTTATTTATTTATTTATTTCTGTTTCTAGTTTCTACTAATGATTCAATAAAATAGTATAGTCATGTTATTTTTTGTTTTCTAAAGAATAGAATTTTTTATGTAAATTTTAAATATGCATGTTTTACAAATTATGTCTTTTATTTTTATACCGATTTTCAAATAAAAGAAGTTTAAAAAACTTATATAAATCCCCGCCCAACTTTTATTTTTGGAGAACAGAGAGTATATATTGATTTTAGCCTAGTTTGCTCTACACCTTATCTCGTTTCATAGATACTTGTGTTGTCTCAAATTATTTGTTCAGGTTTTTTTTACCATTATCTGTGCTCTTTCCATTCCACAATAAATGTCTATTAAGGATTATAAAATATATTAGTTTTTGAATGAATATAGACTTAGGGCATGTTTGAAAATAGCGTTAGTGTTTTAGATAAAATTTTAATGTTGTAGATTACTTTGAAAATGCTAACGTTAAATGCCGCCCAACGCTATTTCCAAAAAGGTCATTACACATGTCTACATTCATTTCAGAATTAAATTCATGAAATATACTCCTTCCTTTTCCATCATCTCCGATGGAGCCAAAATTTCATCTGTTTTTGGCTTTGGGGTGTGATGGAATAAATCAAAATGGATATCTAAACTATTTGCGCTTCTTTAATTAATGAAGTAGCAGTTAGTCAAGCAATGCAACTTTCGACGTTGAGCCGGGGGTCTTTTTGGAAACAGCCTCTCTACTTTCGAGTAGGGGCAAGGTCTGCGTACACACACCCTCCCCAGACCCTACTCTTGTGGGATTTAACTGGGTTGTTGTTGTTGTTGTAATATACCCCTTCCATTCGACAGTTATTGCTGATGGAAGAAGCCTATTACGTGAATTTATTTTTAGAACACAATTTCTGGCCCGAGGATAATGCATGTTTGGTGAGAGGAAGATGGTAAGACTTTGTGCATTGTGGACCATTGTAATGATAATAAGGTATATGAGTGGAGAGCCCATTGAGATAGTCCAATCCATCTTGTGGCAGGCAAAATTTATAGAAGACGGTTTCTACCCCTAAACCCCTCCCCACTTGTACTATTGTATCTGTTCACGCATATATTTTTTCCAACTTAATATAGCTTTAGTGTCATCGCACGGGGTTCAAACGTGAGACTTTCTATTTTTTTTTTAAAAAAAAATGATAGTGATGTCGTTGGACAACAAACTTTTTTTTTTTGCGTGCATATAACACCTAATTTTAGGGTAAAAAAGAACCGACCTCAAAATTAAAATGCGTGAGAGAATTTTAATTTTGATGAGTTGCCTACCCACAAATTCCACTAACTACATATATGTAAGGTGTATATCCATATTGCTTTGCTTCACTAGTGGCTTGTGCATGCGGCATAAAATATACTCCGTATTTAGTATATAGACCATTGTTGTCAGTTTGTGTCTGTAACACACTGATGTATATATCTAGCATTCGACATGGATAACATATCTACCTAATTTTAATTGCTTAATATTTTCTTAAAAGTGATTTACTTTTATAAAATATTATAATTATTAGGGACTAACCGAGTAATGAACTTAGATAATTCTTATATACTTTGGTATATACCAAATATTTTTGTATTGAAATTGTCTTCATCAATTTCTATTATGACATGTTTGATAATTTGAAATTTTAAATTTAGATTTGCATCAAATTCCATATTTGAGAATCTTAAAAAATTTGGATTTTTGGCAAATTATTTTACTCCGTAATTCACAACAAAACCTAATCACAAATTCATATATGAAATTCATATTTTAGAATTGGAAAGAAAGAAACGAAATCAATACTCGTTCTTAAATATCCTTTAGATAATTATACAGAGTATCAAAATGCCTGAAGTATAAGTTACTCGTATTATATTTTCAATGACATTATTTATATGTAATACAAGTACTTCGTATTAGGCCTAATCAAAGTCTGGGCGGGACCGGGTTTTGTGCTGAGCCGAGACTCTACATTACAAGGATTTTCTAGGCATGAGTTTGGTCCAGTCCGTATAACGCGCCTAACAATTGAAGCCCGAGCCCCGTCCGCACGACAAAAGTTTTAAATAGTAAATAAATAACTTCTTTAAAAAAAATTAATGGGTTAATATATATTAGATCTTTGAAGTATTAATGTCTGTTTATAATAATTTGAAATAGTAGAGTTGTTATTTTTATTATTATTATTATTAATGTTGTCATTTGTTATAATTATACTAATAATATAAAATTTTAATTTCTTCGGGTTGGGTGGCCCATGAGTTTGAGCCTAAAATTTAAGCCCAGTGCTAAAATATTTAGACCGTCATTTATAAAGTCCAAGCCTGACCCGTGGTCTAATTGTCAAGATCAAGCCTTCTATTTTACGGGCGGGCCGGATACCCGGCCCGTGATGAGCTCTGCTCCCTGTATAAAATTTGATGAAATGAATATTGAGTATAGTTTTAATTAAATATAATTAATATAGTTTTAAGCAAATAAATATTATACTTAACGTTTATTATTCAAAACAATTAGATATCCCTTTTTTATAATATGTGATCAATTTTATAAAATTTGATAAAAAAAAATCAAATCAATTTTTAAAGGCAGAACTCAGGAGGCCGTCCGCTGCGAATCCTGCGATTCATGTGATTTTTTTTCTAATTTAACCCTCCGTAAAACACAGATATGACAGAATCCTCTGGAAAGATCCAGAAGAGACTCCCAAAGTGATCCTTCTTGTCGCCGCCGGCCGTACTCCGGTCAGGTGTATCCGGTCAAACGCACCTTACCGGGATCGTCCCACCGGCGATTTCTCTCCAGGTTTAGCGTATTCGTGCTTCCGATCACTCCCCTACTGATTCTTACGTTATGCTGCCTGTTGCACATCGCCATGCGGATCATCTTCGTCCCGAAATTTTGGAGAACAAATTAGCGTCTCAGAGAGAAGAGATAGAGCAGCTTGTTGCAGATAACCACCAACTGGCATCTACTCATGTGGCCTTGAAGCAAGATCTCGCCGCGGCTCTGGAAGAAATCGAGAGAATCAAAGAGCATATTAGGAGCATTCGGACGGAAAGCGATATCCAGATTCGGCTCATTTCGGACAAGATGGCGAAGAAGGAAGGGGACATTCAAGCTTCTGAGAGAGTCCGGAAGGAGCTGCAACATTCTATTAACGAGGCGAAACAGTTGGCCACCACTATTCGGGAGCTGAGTGCTAAAATTACCCATGCTACTGGAGAATTGGAGAAAGCTCGCTCTGAGGTGAAGAATTTGCCACAAATGCAAGCTGAACTTGACAAATTGCAGAAAGAGCACCAAAAATTACGGTAAAAAGCTTTGATGTTTGATGCTTTCTTACTCATTTTATTGCTTCTATTATGTTCGGCCTTGTTTGGATTGGTTAGGTCACTTAGGTGATAGGAGTGGAATTTCAGGGAAGTAGATGTACACATTGTTAGCAACCTATTCATAGGTTCGGGAAGAGGATAGAATTAGGCAATCTCCCCTCCCAAGTCCCATCCCACCCCTATTATTTCCAAATGCAAAGGATTAAACCTATCTAAATGAGTGATGGGGGCTGAAAATGTGCATTATTGGACGAACCACATAATCTACTGCAGCGGATGTGCCATCAAGATCATTGGATGAAATAAAGTAGCATACCTTCCAATCAAAATATTTCAGGCCATTCTTATTGAGTCTTTTTTTCTTTCATGCACTATGTGTTGAATTCTTGAATGACCACAAGCATTCATCACATTTTGTAATGCCTTTGCATGAGCCTTGTGTTTGATATTGCGCTCTTTGAGCATTACTAGATGTTAAGAGTAATTCCACGTTCTTGTCCAAGTTTACCATTTGGATTTAGCCTCATTTTATGTGATTACGAAATTTAATGTAATTGAAACAATTTTACCACTCAAATGTCATACTTGTGTTGAATGTGGAGGTGGATGTGACGGCGACATTACTTTACTGTTAACCATACCGGTTGCTATTTCATCATACATAGTTGTTGAGATTTGCATCTGATTATTCAGTCTTCATATATGTTTTGACTTTGACGAGGCTTTAGTCAATTGAGTCACAATCTTCAATGCCTGTTGTGTTCTTGATTGAATGCCCATAAATATTCATCACATTGTAATATAAGGTTTTGCCCAGGCCTTGAATTCTGCATTGTTCCTTTTGACCATTATATGATGCTTAAATAATTCCAAGTTCCCATCCAAGCTTGCCATCTTGGATTACATGTTGGGAAATTTTACCCTCTTTTTATGGAATTGGCAAATTTCATGTAAAACTACTTTACCAGTAAAATGTCATCCTTGTGTTGAACCTGGAAATGGATGACTAGATGTCTATGTGACTGTGGCATTTCTTAAATGTTAACCATACCTATTGCTATTTACCATGCTTAATACTGGGTTGAGATGCCCATCTTTCAAACTCACAGTTATCATCATGCATTCTTTGACTATGAGGATGCTTTAGAGTATTGAATTTTTGCATGTGTCTAAACACGTGTCTCATCACTCTTGAATGTTTTTATTGGGTTCTTTTTATGCGTGTGTTTTATTTTTAATCTATAAGTAAAATGTAGCTCAGGTTCTCTATACTGAACTTTTTTTTCATTTGTTTAATTGGTGCCAAAAGCAAGACATTTGAGTATGAGAAAGGTCTAAACATAGCGCAAGTTGAAGAAATGAAACTCATGGAGCTCGACCTGGTTGGAAAGTCAAGTGAATTGGAAAGATTACAGGCTGAGTTGTCAAATGCTGAGAGGAAAGTTCAACAAGGTAACAAGCCATGTGCCACTTCCAAAAGAATCTTCCATGTTATTTTTTGTCCAAAAAAAGTCATACTTGAACTAAAGCAACTAAGTTTCATAATAAGTATTTTAAATGCACTTACACACCCAAATATATTTCAAAACATAGCTTGAACTCTTGATTTCTGGTTGCTGCGCCGGACTAAAATAAGTTAAACCTTGGGGAAACATTACTTTTGTTGGGGGTTGGGGGTGAACAACAATAAAGTATTATAAATATAAATGTATTGATTCGAGCAAATGTTTTGTTCCCTCCCAAACATTTTATTTCTTTCCGGATTTTCCTTGTGTCGTACTGTTTTCCATAAAATGTTACGAGCGAGTTCCAAACAGACCCTGACTATTACTGCTATCTGTGCAGCAAATGAGGCATACAGTCAACATTTAACGCACCAAATTCATCCTCCAGTGCACAATGCCATGAGTTTTCCGGATGGTTTTGGAAGGCCTACGGAAGGGTCAATTCCCTATGGAACTGCTCATGCTGGGCCTGGACTTGGAAGTGCAAACTTTGCCTGGCCACAACAAGGACCTTATTAGGCTTCTTCACATGGTAGGTTGTAAATTGCATTTCCCTTTAGACCCGGGTTCCTTTACTAACTACTGAAAAAAGTACTGGTGGCAGTAATTTACGTTTACCATGTGAATTCCATCCCTTTTGCTTCTGTTAGCCTTATAGGAACCCAAACTCTTATCATTATGTTCTGGCCATTTCCTTATAATGTAGGGCATGGTTACTTGAATCATATCCCAATCTATGGATTAGCAGCATTTTGTAGGGTTGTTTCAGTTGCTTGTTTTATACCCCTAACAGTCCTCATTAGTCCTGCTTATGGTGCGTTTGGTTAGGGAGTGGTTGTGATCAATTAAGGGAGATTGCATTGTTCAAAACATTTTTACAGTTTTACTGCAAGGGGACTTGCAACTTGGGTTAACGAAGGGCCTGAAGGTGAATGTTTCTTCACTTTGTTGTTTGAATAGGAATGCAACACTCAAATATACTCTGTGTTTGTTATCAAATCGTTTGGGGTACCCAGCCCATATCATCTTACTCGAAACAAAGGACCTGAAGGTGAAAGTCTTATGCTGGAATATAAGAGGTCTGTGTAACTGTGTAAGGCCTCAAAACAAAGTTATTTTGCAAAGGTTTAATAATTGAGAAATTTAACTAAATAGAACTAAAACATAATGGCTTTCCCAACATAGTATCATATGTTTTTATTTCTCAATTTAGGACTTTTGGTCATTATCAAGTAGTCATTATTCAACTAAATGTCTATCATTACTGGACATTATTTCTTCCACTAAGTCATTATTAAGTCCTATTTAGGAAATAAAAAAATTTAAGTCCTACATTAGGAAAATTATTATGTTTTAGTCTTATTTAGTGCAAATTTCATTATCTCGAATTTTGTATAGAATAAACCTAGGGCTACACCAAAATGAGGTACCTCATTTGTACATCAGATAAACACAGATATTAAGTATCTGTGTTTGCCTGGTGTAGAAAGATTTAGAAATGAGGTATCTGATTTTGATTCCTAGCATGCCCCTTTTGTATATATAGACCCCTCTATATTCTTAAAAAAAGACTAATCAATTTTCATGGAAGGGATCAGACTTTAAGCATTCCATCGCTGATGTATTGAGGCTATATCATAAAATATCAAATAGCTTTAAGTCCTTAATAATTCTAATTAACTTAAAAAGAATATTCCAAACAAAAGATCCACAAACCATGCGCTACCTCGTCTTTCAATAAACTTTATATTAAAATTTATAATATTTATTTAAATATTGATGTAAAATTTGAAGAAAAAAAATCTAAATAAAAGGTACGGTCATGTAAATTTTAATATTTTTTTTTGAATATCTTAAATAATTAATTTCATTCATTTTTTAGCAATGAAAATGTGATTCACAAGTTTTTCTTCTCATTTAAATAAATTTTATAAATACTTTTTATTTTTAAATATTTGTCTTACTTTCGTAAAAGTTAATTGTTTTTTGGGACGGAAATAGTATAATAAATGATTGAAACAATAAAGAATAGTTCAAAAATGAATATTCAATTACTCAGAAATAAGTTTTCTGTTACTCAAAAATAAATATTCAAATACTCAAAAATAAGTATCAATGTGGATGTACAAGAAACACTATACATCCAGACTTATGATATAAGTAATCTTTTTAGTTAAAACTTATCGAGTAAAAGAAAACAAAAGATTAAAAGTATATTTGGTGAGTTTTGAAGATATGATAAGATATGAATTATGAAATCTAGGAAAAATGAAATGAGTTTTGAAATTTGAGGCTAATTTGTTTGAAAAGATTTAAAATTATTTAATCATTGATAAGTGGGGAATACCGGCAACAAGGCTGGTCGGCGGTGACAATGTAGCCGGTGACGTAGAATGATCAATGATTGAGAGAAATATCAAACCTCATATTTATTTCAATCAAATTCGGTAGATATCAAAACTTCTATTTAAAAGATTTATAAAATCTGAAAATATCAAATTCGATATTTTTTTTGCTTCACCAAATATTCAAAAAAAAACAATTCTACTCCGTAATATTTAAAGATATCAAAAAATCATATCTCATCGGTCACCAAAGTGACCAAACACTAAAAAAATTAATTTCTTACTTATTCAAATTTTGTTTTAAGACCGTATATACGCAGATCTCAGAAGAAAAATCATAGAGCGCTTCAACGCCGCTGCATTTTCGTATTGGCTGCGAATCCAGGAAGATATAGCACTTTCCTCATCGCATCAAGTCTACTATGGCCGACGAGGTATTCCAATCGCATCACTATTTCCTTTTTGGCTCTGTGTGTTTCCCCTATTAGCCTACGAAATCAATGTTTTTCCGCTGTTTTTCCCCTTCGTCTTCCTTACTTGGATGATCTGCAAGTTTTTTGGTGGTGATCTGAATTACATGTGATTTGGCTGTGTTGATTCGGATCCTTTCATGAAATGGGGTTATAGGAATCTGAAGCGGTCATTTAATTGAATAGTGATGTATGATCTGATAATTATAAAACGCTGATCAATCAGGTCGCAAAACGCATTGAGAAGGTAGCGAACCGAGTTGATAGGGTCTCATAACTTTGATACTTTTTTTATTGGTGCTTACGGAGTGTATGGTTCAAGGGAAGGTAGGAGGGAGTTTTTGTGTATCGTTATTCGATACGGAGTAGTTCTGAGGAAAATAGAATCATAGAAGGGAAAATGATGATGAACTTCCTCGCCTTACTATTTTGGAGAATAAGAAATTTATGATCCTACTGAACCAGAGATGTTCATATTTGTTAGATGGAGTAGAGGTTGAAGGAGCACCCCCCTCCCCTCCCCGGTTTTTCTAATTAAAAGTAACCTGATCAGTTCACAGGTCCATGTGCGGTAGTTCATGAACCATCATATTATTCACATCACATTTGCTGAATTGGGATAGTTTTAGTTTGGGAAATGAAACTAGATTAGTCTTTGTTTTTTGTTGTTTCAACATTGCCAATTTTAGCATAAAGGCTGACAGTATGTATGTGTGTGTGTGTATAATTATGAAGATTAATTTCCAATATATAATATGATCAATAGAGAAGAGTGGCCAGACACAAAACAGGAAGTTAGATGGCTTTTACAACACAATGGAAGAACAATGTTATATATTCTAGTAAATAGTAAGTGAATAATTGAGTCATTAATAAAACCTACATACAATGATGTTCTTTTGTACTTATTCTATTTTTATAATGAAATCTGATTTGAATTTTATGTTGGTATGATATTCTGATTTCTGTATATATTGAGTACTCCAAGTTTAGTACTCGATTGCAATTGACATCCATGGGATGATATAATTTGTGTAAGAAGTCACAGGCTTTGAAAGGTTATTGTTTTTCTATTTTTTGGCTTATTACGACGACAACAACAATCCAGTAGAATCCGACAAAAGTAGGGTCTCGGGAGGAGGCGTGTACGCAGACTTTACCCCTGCTTGGATAGTAGAGAGGCTGTTTTCAGGAGATCCCAACTTGAGAAACATAGACAATACATAACACCAAAAGCATAAAAAGAATTATGTTGTCAATACTTGAACCCGGGTCTTTTGGGTGAGAGAACATTGTTATTTCAACTAAAATGACCCTTGGAATAGGTGCCTGACTTAGAGCAAATCTATTTAGTTTCACCATGCCTCACAAAGTAGAATTATCTGCATCAAACTCTGAAATCTATCAAATTTCACAAGAATCAACCAGTTGATGACATGATTGACATCTTTCTGCAGATTGAACTGAAGACTGCTCCAGCTGATTTTCGATTTCCTACAACAAATCAGACCAGGCATTGTTTCACACGCTATGTTGAATTTCACAGGTGTAACTCCATGCTTTAGTTTGCTCTACTGCCTTTCGTTTTATTGCTTGAATGCACTTCTAATACTATCAATAATTTTTTTTATGTTTTCCCTCAAATTGCCTTACAATACACACTTGTCAGTTTCTGCCCATTGGCAACAATATTCTAATAGAAGAACAAAAAATCATGGGTAATTGATTTCATATGGGTATAGACAGATGTTAAATGGATTGGATGTGGCATTACCATATCCACATTTAGTTATAATAGATCTAACAGGTCAAATATATGGCATTAACAGCCGCTATAAATCATAATAGATAAAAATACATGAAATACATGGATAAGCGGTTACCTAAATGAAAGTACTTTCCGATCGGATTTTAAATAGATCAGATCTAAGATTACCAAATCGGTATCCGTTAACCAATGAGATGATCTTAATTGGATACAGACAATAATCGTTTTAAAGGTTTGCGGATATTTTCTGCATAAATGGATACATTTAACATATGCAGACATTAGTTGAATTTTCGGTTATCTATTTACAGCCTTATGATTTCATATGCTATCTTGTGATTTTTTAATTTGTTTTAAAGTATCCCAGGAAATACACTTCTCATAAGGTGGTGATAAATGGTAATTTCCCGATATGCCTTTCTTAATGATAATCACTCACACTAGTCGGGCTCTGAATATTTAAATTTAAATGAACCTAGCCATTTAAAGTTAAGTCGCATTCTCTCATGCTCATAATCAATATAGGACATGTGTATAATGTCAACAATTGAACTTGCATGTGATGAGAGTTTTTCCAATCCCCGTAGGCAATCTAGGCATGCAAGGTTAAAGACTATTTAGAATAGTCATATGGGTTTGAGTTCATCAGGCTCTTGTGTTATGTAATCCTGGGGGGTTATGATCATTAATCTCTTGCTAAAAGTGTTGACTCGCCTTATTTGCACAATGATATGTCTTATTCATTTTATATTGTATTTACTTTAGGTGTGTGGCTGCAAAAGGAGATGATGCTGACTGTGGAAAATTTGCAAAGTACTACCGAGCACTTTGCCCGGGTGAATGGGTTAGTGAAAATTAGCCAATTAAGTAATCAATTTTTATAATAATAGTGTGACAATTTATGGTACTCAAAAGAAGTGTGACAAATTGTGTGTTCTTTTTTTTTTTGAACAAAAGTACCAATATATTTCACCTCAACCAGAGTTTAGTACAAGATCAGTATAGCTCCTAGCTAATTACATTTTCTTTTTGTACTCAGTATAACTATTAAGAGTAAAATTAATATAGTCTATAGTATTCTGCTCGGTGATGTTCTTCTGGTGAATGATCCCATTACGTGCTCTCCATATGCCATAGCATCCTATCGCCCATGCTGCCAAAACTTCCCTGCGTTTTGTTCTCCGTTTGTTGATCGTCTCACCAAAGTCCACAATACTTTGTGGATCATACCGTATATTGTATGGTTGCAGAACAGCATTAAGAACCCTTCTTGTGTACCCACAGTCACAGAACAGATGCTTATTGTCCTCCAATTCATCCCCACAAAGGCTACACTCAGTATTAGTTACACACCATTTAGCCATTCTTGCCTTGGTTAATAATCTGTCTCTCATTAGCAACCAAAATATAAATTGCACCTTATGGGGGGTAGTCTTATTCCATACCCATTTTGCCCAGCCAACCTTCTGTAAGTTCCCCTGAAGCCATTCATAACCCTTTCTCACCTCAAAACTCCCATCTGACTGCATCTCCCTAAACCTATCCCTTACTTTTACCTTCTGTAATTGTGTGTTCCTCTCAATTAGATTATAGATGTATATTGTATAGCTAAGAGATCAGTCAAAGCATTAGGATGTTTTGCAATATCATTGCTAATAATTTTACTCAAAATATTATCTTTGAATCGTCCTCTTCCTGAATGAGCGCATTTTTTAAGACTTAAACATGAAGGGCATTTCTACATCTAATGTACCACGGGGAAAAATGTTTATTTAGGTTGCAAGGATTAATCTCTTTCTTTTCTTCTACTGTGTGCCTATATACTTAACATTCCTGCCTAGGTCCCTAGAACATTTTAGGGCATTGCAGTGGAACTGCTAGTATGTTCAACATATCTACCTCTTCTCTTTCATTGTGTTTTCATTTTTCTTATACATCTTCTGGGCCATACACATTTACTAAATTTGGTGTTCGATACTTTGGGTCTCAATAGAATTTCATAAAGCAGTGTACTAAATGTGGAATATCTTCGAATATAGAGCATCATTTGTTGAATTCACTCTGTTTTTATTCTTTCTGGACTTATTTATTTATTGAGTTGCGGTTTACAGGTCGAGAGATGGAACGAGCAGAGGGAGAACGGAACATTCCCTGGGCCCCTTTAAACTCTTGTGTGAATGAAATCTTAGGCCGTTGCTCTTCGCCCGGAATTGGCCTTTGTGGTTTCTGTTCCAAAGTCAAATGGTTTAATAAGAAAAACGTTATATTGGACTGCCTTTTCGAGACCTTTTTCATAATTCAGCTTATCTTTTTGTTTGTTTTTTTTACTTTGCTAATTAATTGTCTCATTCATAATGTGAGGGGGAGCACTCTATTCAAGTCTTTATTCGTTCATTTTGTCAGGCTTTTGTTTTAGAGCCCTTTTGGTGGTTCCACCCTATTTACATTATGTTTGGTTCAAGGATTTTGAAAGGAAAAGAAAAGAAAATAATTTTCTCTCATTTTTCTCACCAAAATGGGAGGATTTTGGTTTTCCCTCTGGTTAGTACATTTGTCTTCTCATTTTCTTTTTCTTCCACATTTCCTCTCCAACCAAACATAAAAAACTGTTTTCCAATTCATTTTCTTTTCTTTTCCCTTTCAAATTCCTTGAACCAAACATAGTGTTAAAGTTTGTCTGAAAAAAGAGCCCATCCATTATTTTTCGTTAGACACTGAATGGATAAATAGTTTTAACTTATAAATTCCGTATTAAAGTATTTTTGTAAAATGAATTAAAAGAGAGAGAAATCATTTTGGAATATTAAAAGGTTAAACATAGTTTAGCAAATGATTTGATTAAAACTAAAAAAAACATAAAAAATGGATTTAAAAATAAGTGGGTGTCTTTCTGTGTTTATAAGTGACATATTTTGACTAATATAAATTAGGTAACATTGTTGTTGTAGCAAACGAGTTTCAGGACTTTCAAAAATCTCCCGGAATTACCTGCATCAAAATGGGATAAATTTGTCATTGTAAATACAACTAATCAAGACAAATTGGGTGCTTTACAAAATATAATAAATCTACTAGTACTCCAAAAATGATACCACATAGTGTACTATAAAAGTTTACACTTATATTTTGTATTAATATAATTGTGAGATTGATGACTTATATTGATACAAAATGTCAGTATAAAATGTTACAGTCGTACAAATTTTGTGTCAATATAAGCCGTTAAAATGTATCTGTAATCTTTTGGGACACATTTTAAAGTATACTTTTTGGGGTATAATTGTAAAAAGTATACTCAAAATCTAGACATGGGTTTCAAAAAGGCGACTAAAAAGGAGTAATAGAATACCGTAAATTTTAAAAAAGCTAGACACGCTTTTTTTTATTATTGAAATTGAATTCTACAAAATTTTACTTCAATACGGAGTCGAATTCTTTTTGTCTATCTCCAAAAGAAAAAAATGGAATACCGCGTACTCCTTTTAACCGGCAAAGTTGCATTAAGACCGCATATTACTTTAGAAAATGAGTATACACAAAAAAAATTATTCCCCCCCCCCCCCGTCTTTATTTTGATTACGAAATACGGAGTATGAATTACTCCCTCCGTCCCAAAGTATTTGCAACGTTTGCTTTTTCAGTAGTTGCGGGAACTTTTGTTTATTTCTACGTTTTTATTGGTTATTTGATAAAGTAAAATATTCTTGACACCTCTTATTTCGAAGAACTTTTCATGTAGTTTTTTGATACGTAAATTTTATTTTTTATTTCTCTACCAATATGTAAATAAAATGAATTGAAAAAACATGATATTTTGCCTCGGGAATACAAATGTGGCAAATATTTAGGGACGGAGGGAGTACGATATAAGATCTCACCATTTTTTAAATTATTTTATTTACAAATTGGTACATTAATAAAAAATAAAAATTATATATTAAAAAACTACGTTCAAAGTTTTAAAAAACATGAGATGACAAAATTATTTTATTTTATCAAATAATCAATGAAAACACACAAATAAACAAAAGTTATTGGGAGCAGAGAGAAAAATAAAATTCTAATCAAAATGGGGACGGAAGAGTAAACAAAGTTTATATTCAAAAATAATAAATATAATATGGAGAATGTTTTTAGGACGGAGAAAATACTTAAAATATTACAATACTTTTAAGATTAATTTTAAATCAAATTACTTCAAATTAAATCAGATCAAATTGATTCATATTTAATCAGATTTATTTAGATGGAATATATCCATTCATATTACTCCGTTTAGATTACACAAGATTTTGAACGTGACAATAGATAACCTTTTCAAAACACCAACGCTGATACAAAACAAGACCTACATGTGTCTATGAGTAATTTGATGTCATAATATGATTCGGTGAATATTCATCCGTCTCGAAATAGATTATAATCTTTTTTCCCCTCATTTCGATAATTTTTATTTATTTGTATGTTTTTATTGATTATTTGATTATAAAAAATATTCTTGTCACCTCTTATTTTGTAAAAATTTTGACATAAATTTTTAATATGTAATTTTTATTTTATATGACGTACCAATTTATAAATAAAATAATTTTTAAAAACGATAGTTTTTTGCTTGTAACTCTCAATTTGTAACAAAATACCCGAAGTGTAAAAAGTTTTTTCGAAGGGGGAGCAGCATATGGGGAAGTACTACTAGTCTACTACTAATACATGCATCACCAAACAAACAAAACAAAAAAAAACTAACTAAACGCAGTCTGCAATTCAATTTCTTCTTCTTTTTTTTTCCCTCAAATTTCTCCAGTTTTTCACACTGCCGGTTCAATCACAACCGCCGATCTCCGGCCAGTCTCCCCAGAAATGGTGAAATTCAGCAACAAACTGCTAAGGCTCCTCAACTTCGTCTCCCTCCTGTTCGCGATCGCGAGCATCGGCGGCGGCGTCTGGCTCGCCAACTCCTCCAGCTCCGACTGCGAGCGCTTCCTCGACAAGCCGCTGATAGCCGCCGGAGCGATCCTCCTGCTCCTCTCACTCGCCGGCTTCGTCGGCGCGCGCCGCAAGCACTACTGCTTTCTCTGGATCTACCTCGCCGGAGTCGCCGCCCTCATCGTCCTCATCGTCGGATTCACCATCTTCGCCTTCGTGGTCACCAACAAAGGCGCCGGGGAGGTGGTTTCCGGCAGGGGATACAGAGAGTACAGGCTGGGAGATTACTCCCACTGGTTGCAGAAGAAGGTGGATAAGAATTGGGCAAGTATCAGGAGCTGCCTGGAGGACAGTAAGATTTGCCAGAGATTGATTGATGATGACAATAACACGGTTGCTGATGATTTCTACAAAATACACCTTTCTGCTCTTCAGGTCTCTTCTGTTTTTTTTTCTTTTCTAGAGATTTGAATAATTACGGCCACTCTTAGTCTTTCAAGTTTTAAAACTCCATAAATAGTCTTTCAACTTTATAAGTTATGCATGATTGGTCTTTCAAATTTTTCAAAAGTCCAAATGTAGTCCTTCAAGTACCCTTCAGCTGAGGTCTTTTTGACAATAAACGTTAAAAGCTAAATGAAATACTAGCTCCATATAATACAAAGTAGTTGTACATACTGGAATTTATTCATATTATATGAGCTAGTATTTCATTTAGTTTTTAACGCTTACTGCCAAAAAGACTTTATCTGGAGGGCTGACCTGTACCTGAAGAACTACCTATGAACTTTTGAAACTTGAAGCACCAATCGTGCACAACTCATAAAGTTGAAGGACTATTTGCGAGCTTTTGAAACTTGAAAGACCAATCGTGCACAACTCATAAAGTTGAAGGACAAATGGTGGATTTTAGCCAATAATTAATGTGGTAATGTAACTAGTACATATATATATATATATATATATATATATATATATATATATATAGACACACACACATATATATAAATATGACTAGTATTTAACCCGTGCAACGCACGGGGTCGAACGCATGTTATTTTAACTCTGCTAAGTTTTTGTTTTAAGTAAATAATAAAAAAATAAATGCAAATAAACATAGTATGCTAACTTAAATTCATGTATATAAAAAATTGAAAAGAACATATAAATGTATCAATTAAATCCAAATTTTTTGGAAAACTTCAGGGTAAACCACATTTTTCGTGCAATTGCATGAGTTACCGTTGTCATCTCAAACCAACACTTTCAATTCTTTCTTAGTTTTCACTCGTGAAACTGCAACATAAAGTTGACCGTGAGTGAATATCGATTTGGTCAAGAATAATCCAACAAATGATAATGTTTGGCCATGACTCTTATTGGTTGTCATGCCAAAACATAAAGATATTAGAAACTATGTTCTTTGAAACTTAAACGGTAATCCAGGATCTGACGGTACCAAATTCATTCTTTGTAATAAGGTATTTTTCAAAAGTAATTTTATCATGAAAACATGACTAATGCATTCCTTTATATTTGAGATATGTTTCCTAATTACTCTTTTATATTTGATCTCGTGTTTTCCAGATTTTTTTATGAATAAGATCTACTTTCCACTATAAGTACAAAAAAAAAGAGCACTTATCAATAATTTCGATAAAAAGATAGCGGAAATAAACCCTATTTAAGTATCATCCTTTTATCTATTTTACACTTTTATTAATTATAAGTCTAAGAGAAATAATTTCATTTGGAAAATAGTTTAATTTAAGACATTTTTCATGCATGAAATCAGTACAATAGTTTCATTCTATTGCATGCTATGCAATACTCTGATTTTCAATCATGGGAAAAATATATTTAGTTATGATATAAAGTAGGGGTTGTATGAATAATAATTTAAATTACATCAAATTTTGACTACATTTTATTATATATATGTCTTTCTAATTTTTTTTCAAAACATTACATATATTGGGAAAAAATGTATTGTATTTATTAAAAGAGGTCATTGTAGATTCACATTACCAAATAAAATTTATATTATTAGTTCATCATCTTAACTTCGTATAATTTATTTTGTCTGTTAAAACTTCATAAATATAAGTAAATAATAAGCAATTTTCCTTTATTAAGTGTTCAATTATAAGTTATTTCATCAATAGGCATTAATTTATGAAGAATATTCCTCAAAGAGTCCTGTGAACTCCTCGCTTAAATGAATTTCGAGATTTTTCGCAAAATTTATTTTTGAAATAAGTTTTTTTCCAAAAGTATTCTTATCTTGAAAACATGACTAATTTGTTCATTTATATTTGAGATATTTTCCCTAAAAATTACGTTGCATTTGAAATGTGTTCCCCTGATTTTTTAATAAGGAGATCTATTTTTCACTATAGATACTCAAAAAATATTTTTATTATTTATTACTACCTTAGATAAAAAAACATGAAAATACCCTATATCTAAGCATCATTTTTTTCATTTTACACTTTTATTCAATTATGCGTCTACAGTTAAACATTATTAATGTTAAATAGTTTAAATTGAGACATTTTTTCATGGATGAAATTAGTAAGTAATTTCATTCTATTGCCAATTGCGTAATACTTTAATTTTCAATAATGGAATCAATATATTTAGTTATAAGAAAAAAAATCACATGAAGAAAATTTTATATATATATATATATATATATATATATATATAGACACACACACACATACATATATATATATATAGACACACACACACATATATATATAAATATGATGATGATGCAGTCGGGTTGCTGCAAGCCATCAAACGACTGCAACTTCACGTACGTGAGCCCAACGGAGTGGATCGCCACGGCGGCGCAGCCCAACAACAACACGGATTGCGATAAATGGAGCAATGACCCGAAGAAACTGTGTTATGGCTGCGAATCGTGCAAAGCCGGGCTGATCGACAACATCAGATCCGACTGGAGGAAGGTGGCCCAACTCAACATCGTCGTCCTCTTCATTCTCATCATTGTCTATTCAATTGGATGTTGCGCTTTCCACAACAGAAAAAAAAGCTGCTGTTAGAAGAAGCCTTTGCTAGCTTCATATATCTCATTCCCTACAAGAAAATTTGTATTACAGGGCACAATTTGAAATGTTATGTTTGCATACTTTTATTCTTTACATTATGTTTGGTTCAAGGAATTTGAGAATATAAATAAGATAGAAATCAATTTTTATTACTCTGTATTTGGTTAGAGAGGGAAAAAATGAACAAAAGAAAAAAAAATGAAAAGGAGTCAAAATGTACTAAGAAGAAGATAAATAAAAAATCTTCTTTTCTGAAGATGAAATTAGAGAATTGAAAACCATTGTTTTTCCTTTCAAATTCTTTAAAGAAAATATAGTGTTGAGATGAACGGGACATTTCTTTGTTTTGGTTAGAGATGAACGAAAAACTGAATTAAAATGGTACCGAACTGAACCATAATGATACTTTACTGTTTGTTCTCTTTTGAAATGGGATTTTGTTTTTCCCATCTTGAACCGATCACGAACCGCGATCAAATGGACAGGACCGTGATCCAAAAATATAAAACCGATTATTTATCTGGGTTGTTTAAAATACTCTATGGGCATGTTTGATGAGCAAAAAAGAAATAGATTCTGATATCTCCAATATCAAGTTTCTAATTTTAGTATTTGGTAAATTTGTGTGGCAACAAAAGGAGAGGATGCTGACTGAGGAAAATTTGCAAAGTACTACCGAGCACTTTGCCCAGGTGAATGGGTAAGTGAAAATTAGCCCATTTAAGTAAATTCTTTTTTATAATAATAGCGTGACAATTTATGGTACTAAAATAAAGTGACACTTTTTGTGTTCCTGTCAAATTAGATTGTAGATTTATAGCTAAGAGATCAGTCAAAGCATTAGGAAGTTTTGCAATATTATTGCTAATAAATTTAGTTAAATTATTATCTTTGATTCATCCTCTGACTGAATGAGAGCATTTCTTAGAGCACTGGTAATACGTTTGAAGCCCCGGGGCTTCAAACCGGGGATTCAAACTTTCTCTCTCTGCCACGTCAGCTTTAACTTACACCCAAAATTCACTGGAAATGGTTTTGAAGCCCCGGGGCTTCAAACTGGGGCTTCAAACCTTCATTTTTTACATTTTTAAATATACATCTTCTAAATTTAAATTTATAAATTTAAATTAATTTATTATTTTAATTAATCGCAGTGACACTATTGCATAAAAAAAATTAAATTCATTATAAAAAAATTTTTACATTCATAAAAAAAACATTAAAAAAATTAGATAAAAAAACAACAGTACAAAGAAATCACTAATTATTCGAACGACTAAAGATATGCTCGATCAAATCCGCCGTTAGTGCATTGTGAATCTCTCGGCTTCGAATTTCTTGGTGGTTGCGTCGCTTCTTTTCTTCGGTGATTTCTTCGTACATAGGCACCTCCTCGTCCGGGTTGTATTCACAAATCGCAGACCCGTTATCCTCTATGATCATATTATGAAGAATAATAC
>OOIL02005599.1:187667-278588 GCA_900332095.2 Cuscuta campestris
CGTCCCGTACGCCAACTGACGAAGCGCGGCAGTGCACTTTTGGACGCTACTAAACCCGCGTCGGCCTCTCGCATCAAACCGTTGTCTGAACCAAGGAACTTCGCGTTCAACATCGGCGAGTATGCGTAAGAACAGAGGACGACTCATCCGAAAACGATTACTAAAATCCTCCGGTGTATAAACACACGGATTATTAAAGTAGTCGTTTAGAAGTGAATCGTGGGCGGCCGCTCGATCCCGGTTAAGACGTTGGCGTCGGGTCCGTCGTCGGGAGGATTCGGCTTCTTCTTGGCCATCTTCCCACCATTGAATACAATTCGTCGCGAAACAACGAAAAAATAAAGCTCTTCTTTCATCGTCGGAAGATGAACCCATTTTTAAACTATATTTTATAAATATTTATAATAAATAATAAATTTTTTTGAGAGAATATATAGTAATAAAAAGAGATTTATTAGAGAGAGGTGTGAGGAAGATGTATGAGAAGGGTGGATTTTATAGGTTTTTTTTTAAATTTAAAATTTTTTTTTTAATTAGGGGGGGGGGGGGTTAACGGCATTATAGCCGTTGGGAACAAAAAACGGCTCTCACGCCGCGTCAAACAAATGACGCAGGCGCCCTCACGCCCTTTTCACGCCGGCGGGGGGCGGTGTTTCACGCCCCGTAACGCCGGTGGGCGTGAGGTGTATACCGTGTGCTCTTAAGACTTGCACACAAATGGCATTTCTACATGCATCTAAAGTACAACAGAAAAAAAATGTTCATTTAGGTTTGAAGGATTAAGCTCTTTCTTTTCCTCTACTGTGTGCCTATAAACTAGACATTCCTGCCTAGGTCCCACACTCCCACCTGGTCCTAGATCATTTTTAGGGCATTGCAGTGGAATGCTAGTATGTTCAATATACCTCTCCTCTTCTTTCCCTGTCTTTTCATTTTTTCTTATACATCTTCTGCAGATTTGTTGATAGAAGTGGTCCTTTTTTTATATAAAAAAAAGAGCCAATTCTTAAACGATCAAGTTCTTGTAGAAATAATACAGCGGTAAAAGAAAAAAAATTAATTAATCCGAACTTATAACATGTTTGAATTTTACAACGAAAAATAAAAAAATAAGTACAAGAAGTCGTCGATGGTCGGAAAACGAACGGAGAAGGGAAAAAAACAGAGTCGCCCGAGCTTTCCTTAAGGTAGTATCGCCCGCCTCCCGCACTGGCAACAACGTGGACGATCTCCTCCCAGGGTAAAAAAGTAATGTAAGACAATTTTATAAAAAGAAGTGTACTATTAGAGCATCACTACCCACATGTTGTAGCCTAACCCTAATAGTTAGGGTCAAAATTGAGGTATCAAAGCATATGAAGAAGACAAAACTATTCCAAAGGAAGGGACAACAATCTCCCAAAAATTAAACAAATATCATGTAAAAAGGCTCAACTATGAATAACCGGCCAAACAATTTACTTCAGATTCAAGGATTTAGGTTTCTCTTAGTATTTGGTTCGTCTAGCAAGCAACTCAACCAACATGCCTCAATCAAATTAAGTGATCCCATGCTAAGGTTCCATTTACAAGTGATAAAATTAGACAAATAAAAGGTTGGATTTGCGTTTTATAGTACACCCAAACCCCAACAACATAGATCTAAAATTTCTCAAAAGCAAGCGAAAATATCCAACACTAGTTTGAATTCAAATTTCTCAAGCTTGGTTTAGGAGTACCTCTGCAGTAAAGATTTATCAGCACAAAAAATTAAAGAAACTAGAAAAAATTGCCGATGCTTTGGTTAGAAGTGATTCAAGAATGAGCCGACGCTTTGGTTGAAGTCATTCTGGTTGATCATGTAGTGGCGTGGAAATTCTAGATCGTCAGGTGGAGATAATTTTGGAGAAAGGGGAGGTCAATATAAAACTCTGTGCCCCGTACGTAGCTCCAGATGTAGGACCTCTTCAACGATTTGCTTGTGATGTTTGCGTAGAACTCACAAACAAGTTCTGGGAGTGAGAATGGCGGCCCATCCAAGGGTGGCAAAGGCATTGGAGAGCTTAAAGTGGTTGTCAATGGCGGGGTGAATTGTTTTCTTGATGATAAACATTGTGTTCTTTCGAGATTCCCACCAAGCTTTGTTTTCGACTGAAATGAACCGGCGAGGTGGTTGGCTTGACGACTTGCCATTTGGACGACGCTTCATTGCAATTTTGGCTTTGTTTTCGGCTGAAGTGAATCGGCAGGGTGGTTGACTTGACGACTTGCCATTGGGACGATGTTTCATTGCGATTTTGGCTTTTTTGATGGTGGTCATGGTAAATCATCATCATGACTCACTTCAAGTTTATTTACAAAACGAAAACTTTAAGCAAACTACAAGTCATCATAGCACTTTTTTAGACTACTTTAGTTAATCAAACACTATAAAGGGTAGGTAATAGTCATTACAATGTGATTGGCCGATACCTGATGGGCGGCCCAAGTCCTCACCCAAAGGCGCTGAGTCGGCCATGGGCCAACCCAAAGCCTCGGCCCTAAACTGACCCGAACCGGAGCGGCGTGGAAACTCCATCTTCGAGAAGGAGACGCGGCTAGGTTGCGAAAAAGGAGCCCAAGGAAGAGGATCCCGCAAATCTCGGGATTCGTTCCCATAAACCGTAAATTACCTTAATCATGTAAAGGAGCATGTATAAATAGAGAGGATCCAAACGGAAAACCTCAAGCTAAACCTAGCGTATAATTTCATAATTCTCGAGTTCTCATTTCTTGATTATTCTTATGATCCGCCTTTCAAATTGGATTATTTGGTGGATTTATTGTCCATCACAATGCATTCAATCATAAACAGAAAAGCCATGCAAAAGTGAGATTTTTTCTCAAAAACAAAAAAGACATGCAAAAGTGAGATTCATCTCAGTAATATGGGAGTAACCTACATCATAAAAAAAGACAAAAGTTAAGAGCCATTCATTACAAATTTACAATTAATTATAAATGAAAAAAGCCAAGTTTTTCTTTCTTATATACCCTATTTAACTCAGCATCTTCATTCCTTGCCTTGGATGAATCAAAATAAGACAAGAGGATTGAGAGTTTGTACGTGCAAAAAACAAAGATTAGTATACATGATATACTACAATAAAACAAATCGTAAGTTTCAAGAATTTTACGCATTAAAATGTGGGTCCACTCCGAGCATTTGTTCTAAGGCTTCTTTCAGTCCACCCACTATATTTTCAAAATCTTTTCGAAACCTTTGGTATGTGAGGAGTCTTCCCTATTTTGTAATACATAAAAATGACTCAAATGGGAGGGAAAAAATAAACTCAAAAGTGAAACTAAACATTAAATTGACCAAGGATTAAACTCACTCGCAAATTTGTATAATGTTCTAAAGTGTTTCTCAAATGCCTTATAACATCACATCTTGGCACATAACCAGTTGTCCTCACACCATGAAGCAGGCTATTGTCGGTTTTTTGAACCTAAGTCATAAGCATGGGGTAGTAACCGGCTGAATTCCAGATCACATCATCAACTTGTATTTGACCATATACCTTCTTGTTGAAGAGGGCAGTATGGAGCATGCAGATTTAACCTTTCTAATGTGTTGTAGAACAGTGAGTTATCTAAGATAATACGTGTATCATCGAAACTAAAATTATACGTGCACACACACACCACACGGTTAGATAGTCTAGAATTGCACTTTATTGTATAATAAAAAGCCGAGCTTATCTAACACGTCCGGGAAACAGCTAGACACATGAATTACAATGAACAAAGGTATTTGATTAATAGATACAGTACCTTACACAACTGCTTGAATTAAGAATATGTATGATGTTTCCCAAGGACCCGATCACGCCCAATGATATTGGATGACCTGGGACATTGAAGACCCCTACGATCAAATTCCCCAAGTCCCACAGACCTGCTGTGTTCTTTGATGGACATCATTTTAAAAACAAAGCATGTTTCTGGCCTTGTGGGATGATGATATGTATATCCCATCTTCCAGGTTTGAATGGGTGATGCTTTGGGAGTATAAAAACCTCAAGGCCTGACAAACATAATTAAAATACATTTAAAATTAGTAAATAAAGTTATAAAATGTGAAAATAAAATGTAAAGAAGAAAAATACTTAATGAAAAGATATAAATCTTGCTCGATGAGTGAGAACCACTCCTAGAAGGACTTGGGGGAGGTTTCATGGCATTTTTTAATGAAAGAACCTAGGAGGGAGATTTCAAAGGATTTGACACCTAGGGTGTCATGTTTACCATCCTTGAAATGGATTTGATGGACCGGAGAGGATGTTGAAATATTTGTGTTCCATTTGCTTAGCGGTTTTTTTAAATAGACACGAGATAATCTTTCTCATACGCATCGCATGAGAAGAGTGGGCAGTTTTTATCGTTGGTGTAAGACAAAGAGACACGAGAAATAAACTGGTTATACCATGATGAGGATCCAAAGATTCACAAATCTCCTTATTTCTAATCAAAAAACACATTTAAGTGTTTTATTCATGTCGTTCCATTGAAGATCCACGCCGAGCCAGAACCACCAAATAAGTTTGCTTCTCGTGTCTCTCTCTTACTCTAACGACAAAAACTATCCACTCTTCTCATGCCACGCGTATGACAAAGATTATCCCATGTACATTTTGAAAAAAGAAACCGCTTAGCAAATGGAACACAAACATTCCAACTTCCTCTTTGTATGTCTTTTAAATCCATTTCGAGGATGGTAAACATGACACCCTAGGTGTCGAACCCTTCGAAAACTCTCTCATAGGTTATTTCATTCAAAAATGCCATGAAACCTCCCCAAAGTCCTTCTATTAGTGGTTCTCACTCATCGAGCAAGATTTATATCTTTTAATTAGGTATTCTTCTTCTTTATATTTTATTTTCACATTTTATAGCTTTATTTACTAATTTTAAATGTAGTTTAATTATGCTTGTCAGGCAAACACCCATGGCCTTACAGTTTTAATACTCCCACAGCATCACCCATTCCATTCAAACCTGGAAGACGGGATATACATAACATCATCCCACACGGCCAAGATTGGAAACATGCTTTGTCTTCAAAATGACGTCCATCAAAGAATACGACAGGATTTGTGGGACTTAGGGAATTTGATCGTAGGGGTCCTCAACATCCCAGGTCATCCAATATCACTGAGTGTGATGGGGTCCTTGGGGAACTTCATACATATTCTTAATTCAAGCAGTTATGTCAGGTACTGTATCTATTAATCCAACACCTTTGTTCATTGTAATTCATGTTTCTAGCTGTTTCCCGGACGTGTTAGTTAAGCTCGACTGTTTATTATACAATAAAGTGCAATTCTCGACTATCTAACCATGTGGTGTGTGTGTGCGTACGTGTATAATTTTAGTTTCGATGATACACGTATTATCTTAGATAACTCACTATTCTAGAACACATTAGAAGGGTTAAATCTGCACGAAAAGCTCCATACTTCCCTCTTCGACAAGAAGGTATATGATCAAGTACAGGTTGATCATGTGATCTGGAATTCAGCCACTTACTACCCCATGCTTATGACTTGGGTTCAGAAGACCAACAATAGTCTGCTTCATGGTGTGAGGATAACTGGGTATGTGCCAGGATGTGATGTTATAAGGCATTTGAGAAACACTTTAGAACACAATACAAATTTGCCAGTGAGTTTAATCTTTGGTCCATTTAATATTTAGTTTCATTTTTTAGTTTATTTTTTTCCTCCCATTTGAGTCATTTTTATGTATTACTAAATAGAGAAGACTTCTCACATACCAAGGTTTCAAATAGAGTTTGGAAATATAGTGGGTGAGCTGAAAGAAGCCTTAGAACAAATGCTCCAAGTGGATCCACGTTTTAATGCATAAAATTAATAAAACTCACTATTTGTTTGATTGTAGGCCTATTGTATATCATCTATACTAACTTTTGTTTTTTGCAGACACGAACTCTCAATCCTCTTGGTTTATTTCGATTCATCCAAGGCAAGGAATGAAGATGTTGAGATAAATAAGGTATATAAAAAAGAAAGAAAAAAACTTGGCTTTTTACATATATAATTAATTGTAATGAATGGCTCCTAACTTTCTTCTTTTTTATGTCGTAGGTTACTCCCCTATTAACAAGAGGAATCTCACTTTTGCATGGCTTTCATGTTTATGAGAAAAATCGGACTTTTGCATGGCTATTCTGTTTATGATTGAATATATTGTAATGACTATTACCTACCCTTTGTAGTATTTGATTAACTAAGGTAGTCTAAAAGTGCTACGATGACTTGTAGTCTGCTTAAAGTACTCGTTTTGTAAATAAACTTGAAGCGAGTCATGTGATGATGATGACGATTGACAATTTCCAGTCGTAATTGAAAAACGAAAAATGTTGTTTTCACAATGTTAAATAGAGGCCGGTTCCCATATCATTGGGAACCAATGTCATGGGATGACCTGAGGGTGCTCTGGTGCCCCATTCGTAAAAATTGACGGTTCCTACCTCCCATAACCCTCCGAAAACCCCCCACCTGCCACCACACCCCGGCCCAAACACCCCCCCCCCGCCCACCCCCTTCAATTGCTAAGCTGCACAGGTCAAAAATGACCTTCTGAGTCTGACCACCTAGAGCCTATGTTTTTCTACGACCCGCTAAAACGGAAAAGGTCATTTTTGACCGGCACCATTTAAGTTATTGATTTGTGCACGCACCATGAATGAATCTACGATGAATGTAGGCGGTGAAGGGCATTTGTGCCCTTAGCCGTCTACGTTGTTATTTAAACAACCACCTCCCCTTCCTTCTCTCTTTCTCACTTGCTCTCTCGTTCTCACTCTCACTCTCCCTCTCCTTCTCCGGTCGACACCGCCACTCTTCTCACTCTCTCCCTCCTCCTTTCTTCTTCTTCTTCCCTTCCTCCTCTTTCGAACTTTAGCAATTGGGCCTAGGGTTTGCTTCTTTCATTTTCTTTTCTTTTGAGTGTGTGTGTTTTTTCATTGCCTTTTTCTTGAAATATTTAGGTTTGTGATGCATCTAGGTTGATTATTTGCTTGAATTGTTGTGAAATTGTGCCCAAATTGCTTCACTTTTGAAAACCCCCAAACTAGCTATTTCTTCCCCCAATTTCAAAATCTGCATTTTTTCGCAGTATATGCTCTTCTCATATTAGGTAGTCATCTGATTACCATTTTCGCTTACTTCATAATTTTTCCAAAATTTTACATTGGCCTATTTTACAACATTTATTTGTGATTTGTTCTTGCAGGTACCATGGCACCAAAGGCCACCACCAAAAAAGGCAAACCCGCAATGAAATATCGTCCCAATGGCAAGTCGTCAAGCCAACCACCCTGCCAGTTCACTTCAGCCAAAAAAAAGCTTGGTGGGAACCTCGGAAGAACACTTCCAATTATTTTTTTTTTGAAAACAATATTTTTTTGTTAAATGGTTCATTTAAATCTTGGCCAAATTCTTTTTTTCTACCACAGAGTTTTTTTGAATCACTACATCTATTACCTAAAGAATTAAAAAGCCAATCTATTTTTTTTAAATCAAGAGTAAGCAATTCAATTCAACCCTTTTAATATCAAAATACTATACATTTTTCTTTTAGAACAAAGTAGTTATTGAAAGTTACTCATAAGCTTTTTTGGAAATGCATTATCTTTTTTAAGAAAAGTTAGAAGTAAGCAATTTAACTTCAACTTTTAAAAACCAAAATACTACACTTTGTAACAAGGTACCTTTTTTTTTACAACATTTATTCTTAATCACTTGTTTTTAAAAGAAAACCATTTTTGGTTATACCCATTATCATCCTTGTTTGATACTGAAATAAAACACCCTTATTCGTCATGGTCTGCATTATTTCTGAAATAAAATTCAAATTCATATATTTTACTACTTAGAAAAATCAAATATGGAAAAGCAAGCAAATAAATTCATACTCCGTATATCATAAACTCATATCAATTGATTCAATTCGTCATTTTTTCAGTTTTTTTCTTTTTCAGTTTTCAATGTTTTTATATACGGAGTATATCTTAAATTCAAGTCAATATATTAATTTTTCAGTTTTTTTTAGGTTTTCAGTTTTCAGTTTTTATATATATATATCATAAATTCAAATCAATTCATCCAAATCAAATAAAGAATATATGGAACCATTAATTCATTCATATTTCATAGCAATTAGCAAAGATTTCAAACTAAAAATTAATAATTAACCCTATATTTTAAATCCGAAGAATGAAACAATGAAAGAAAGAAAATTAGAAAAAAATTACTAAATTGGAAAGATAGTGAATACGAAATACCTGGATGGTGCAACGGCGTCTGGAGGCAGCGGCGGCGGCGTCTCTCTACCGGCGGTGTTCTCAACAGTCGGCACTCTCTTTCCGATTGGGTTTCGGCAGTAGGCTTCGTCTCCAGCTTCTTCTTCTGAGCCTCGCGTTAGTTGTCTACGAAGTAGGAAGGGATGGGGCAGCTAATGAGGTGGGCTTTTGAAATATTTGGGCTGGGCTTCTTATATACATTACATACTCCCCCTGTCCAGAAATATTCTTTCCCGTGTTGACTTGGCACGCTTATTAAGGAATAGTAAAAAAAATGCAAAATTTTCAAAAATGCACATTCTATAAATTTTTAAATCTCCTTTTATTATTAAAAAAGTACTAAAAAAGTAGATTTGTGATAAAATAGAAGGGTATTATTGATATTTATCCTTAAAAAGTATACTAAAAAAGGAAATGGGAAGGATATTTCCGGACAGACCAAAAAAGAAAGTGGAAAGAATATTTCCAGACGGAGGGAGTATAATATTAAAAAAAATTGGGCTCCTTATAACATGGGCCCGGTTCGGATAGAATGTTTGTCCCGCTATTGGGCCGGCCCTGATTTGAGTAAGATTATTTAGGAAAGACTATCTTGGGAATACATCTCAATTATAGAAGACCATGTAGGTAATTAAAGTTATAGAGAACTGAATTAGAAAAAATACTTTATTACAAAAGACCATTTTAAAAATTTACTCTAAAAAATTTGAATTATTTTTGAAAGATCGAACAAAACTGGCATTGTTTTCAATGCTTTGGATAATTTTTGTAAGTTAAAATCGTTACACGTAATATGGATGCAATACCAAACAATTGCCGTTTCTTTGCCGTGTAGTCCTTCAGTCTTGTAGTATTCGTCCAGTTTTGACTCATCAAATTCTCTCAATGTGTAAGTCTAAATATAGTCATATGTGATCTTGTTTGATTTGTCTTAACATATAGATTATTAATATATAATTTCTATAATTTTTTAATATACAAATTACTCTATACAAGATAAAATAAATTAAAGAAATGTACTGAATGGTGTGTAAAAATGAAAGCAGACAAAATACTCTGGAACGCAGGTAGTACTAATTAATACGGATTAATTTTCAACTTAGGGACAAAAACAAGCCAACCAAACGCGGTCTGGCAATTCACTCGATCGAACCGTCATCGGTTACAACTTCCAACCTTCTTCCTCCCAATATTACGGTTATTACCCCTCCACCACTCACAAAGCAAATAAAGTACGGAGTAAGAAACGAAAAGAAAAAAAAACAAGAAAAGAAAAAGCCTCTCCCCTTTTTTCTCAACAAATTCTTTCTTCTTCTTCTTCAACCAACTTTCTCCCAACTTTCCCCGCCGCACGTGTTCCAATCACCCCAATCGTCGATCGATCCTCAGAGAAATGGTGAAACTCAGCAACAATCTGCTCGGGATCCTCAACGTGATCTCCCTCCTGATCTCGATCCCGATCATCGCCGGCGGCGTCTGGCTCTCCAGGCAGTCCAACACCGACTGCGAGCGCTACTTCGAGAAGCCGGTGATAGCCGTCGGAGTCATCCTCCTGCTCTTCTCACTCGCCGGCGTCATCGGCGCGTGCTGCCGAGTCTCCTGGCTTCTCTGGATCTACCTCGCCGGAGTCTTCGTCCTCATCGTCGTCCTCTTCGGATTCACCATCTTCGCCTTCGTGGTCACCAACAAGGGCGCCGGCGAGGCGATTTCCGGCAGAGGATATAAGGAGTACAGGTTCGGAGATTACTCCCACTGGTTGCAGAAGAAGGTCGATCACAACTGGGGAAGGATCCGGAGCTGTCTCGAGGACAGTAAGATCTGCCAGAAATTGATCGATGATGCCAATAATAATAAGATTGTTGCTGATATTTTCTACAAACAACACCTCTCTGCTCTTCAGGTCTGTTTCTTTTATGCCCCTTTTCAATCCCTGATTAGTTGAAGTTTTGAGATCCATGATACTACGTATTCTGTTTCAAGAGAAATGAGATGTGATCTATGAGTATTCGAACTTTGAAGAACGAATCTGTTTATCCTCATCTAATTTTGTCAAAAAATGTGATGTTTATTTATACATTTTGTATTCAATCTAGAACACTTGAAAAATGTTATTCCCTCTCTTACAAATTATTTGTAACATTTGGTTAGAACTCGTGACTCCTTGATTAATAAACTTTAGATACGTGTTGAAAGAAACCAACTCAATCCCAAGTTGTAGGTTCAGAAAAAGTTTTCATATTCACACGAGTAACACTTGTTGTGTTTAAGTATTTCACATTTTAGAATCACATGTTCCAACTTTTAGTTGAATTGTTTCTTTTAACAGTTTAACATATTATCGATGCTTTGCAAAGTTCAGATTTAAAAATAACCAAGTTCGAACTTCTCCGTCACTCAACATTTTTTAAAATTAAGTTAAATGCAACTTAGAACTCCAAAGTTGAACTATTTGGTTGAATTGGTTCGTGTAGTTAGTTTAATACGGAGTACTTGGTATTTTCATGATGAGATTTGAAGAATGTGGTAACAAACTAGTTTGTATCTATTATGCAGTCCGGTTGCTGCAAGCCATCGAACGACTGCAACTTCACGTACGTGAGCCCAACGAACTGGATCAAGATGGGGCAGCCCATCAGGCCCAACACGGACTGTGATCTTTGGGGCAATGACCCGAACAGGTTGTGCTACAGCTGCCAGTCATGCAAAGCCGGGCTGATCGACAACATCAAGTCCAACTGGAAGAAGGTGGCCAAACTCAACATCGCATTCCTCGTCATCCTCGTAGTCGTCTACTCTGTCGGATGTTGCGCTTTCCGCAACAACCGCGAGGAACGACACCGCTCTTCTTGGAAGCCTTAGTTGCTTTTATATATATATATATATATATATATATATATATATATATATATATATATATATATATATATATATATATATATATATATATTCTCTATTTTAGCAGATGCTTTTATTGTACAGTATAATATTCCTATTTTTAGTACTCCGTGTTTTTGCTTTTTTTACTCCTAATATTCCTAGGAGTATGTTTCTTGCCTCTTTGTGACTATTGTTCAGTACTTAGTTGGTGCTCTTGTGTGTGCTTTGTTTGCGTTTCTGTATTTGAACTGGGTTCACTAGTACTATTTTCAAGTCAGCGTGCACATATTTTGCCAGACCCAACGTTTTGTGGAGTTTTAGTTTGGCAGATTTATGGTTTTGATTTTTTGAGTTTTCTTTACAGTAAAAAAAATGTGTTCTACTCTTTAATACCCGCCCTGATCCATATATACTTATCTAACCATACATTTTTCTCGAACTTTTCTTATTTTTCCATATAAGAGCATTTGCAGTGGCGAGGAGAATAACCTCCACGCACTGCCACATCAGCACCAGACTTGTTTCTCCTCGCATGTAATTTGTTTTTTGCCTCTTTCTGCGAGTATTGGCCGAGGCATGGAATGGCTTGTGGAGCAGCTACTGGGAGGAAGAGCATATTTTGTTTAATTTGTATTATAATTTTTAAATTTGTTAATTTGATTATTTAATATGAAATATTTTTATTTTTACTTTCAATTTCTATTTTTATATAAAAAACTTTTTCTTTAAACGTAATAGAAATACCGAGTATTTGTATATTAAAAGAGATGATAAAAATAATTTTTATTAGTTAATATACAACAACAAAAAATAAAAAAAAAAGAAGAAAGCAATGTCTTGCCATTGTAGAACTTGCCACTCCACTCATTTACCACTCTATGACTGGACCTGTTTTAATTGGTTGAAATATGCTCCGTCATCGTGTGACATTCTATTTCTTTACTTGTCATTGCTCATGCTCTAAATCTAAAATTATATTGTGTAGAGAGTATGAGATACAGCTTGCCATATTCCGAACTTTTTGAAATTAAAAAGGGAGTACGTAATTTTACTTTATTTTGAAGATAAAATTACTCAAACTAACTCGTATTTTATTGATGAGAATACCCAAAACCATTATTTTAAAAGTAATTATAGGTTTAAATTTATTGATTTGTTGATTGAATATGTTTGTGTATTTAAGTACGGAGTATTTTACAAGATGTGAATGTGCCCCAGCCCTGATTATCACACGTCAAAATTTTAAATATAACATCTCTCTTCCTTGATTTTGTTATCTTTATCTTGTTAAATGAATTCAGTTTTTTAATTATAATAATATACTGTACATTACAAAAAAATTAAGGCCTACTGTTCTTCTAATTTGATACAAAAAAACTTAATATGAATAAATACACTAAAACAAAAGAAATATACTTCTTCGATCTTAAAACTTTTTCTCTGTTTTGATTTTTTAGTCAAGTACTAACTCTTTTTTACCATAAATTTAACATAATCTACATAAATAAATATTATAAAAAATTGATACGAAGCATATCAATTTGTAAATAAAGTAATTTATAAAATTTAGAGATTTTGCCTCGTAATTCATAATTTGTTATCAAATTAGAGACGAAGGGAGTACTATTTGACCAAAAAATGTCAAGATATGATAAATTTTTAAGACTAGAGAAATATATTTTACTTAAAAGATAATCATACTTTGATTTTGTTTTAGTTTAAGTATGGCCGCTTTTGAACGCAAGTTATGAAAAAGTATATTAGTTTTAATGTAAATTTATTAAAATTGAATTTATTTGACAATATAATTTTAAATTATCAAAGTTTTATAGTAATATATATTTCATGATAGAAAATGGTACAACTTGACCAAAAAATATTTTTTTTGAAGGAATTTGACCAAAAAATATAAAATGAAGAAAGTAATAAAAAAAGGTCAAATTAAATTAATATTTTAAGTGATGTGAACACCCTAAAGGCAATAAAATAGTGGGACATGGATAAATGATACTATCTCGAAGGCGTGACTGAGCGAGACACATCCAGCGGGGTCCGGAGGTGACGTCTGCTGGTGGGTAGTTGAGTGGGCCGTTTAACCCCCTATATTTTTCTATTTAAAAGTAAAAAAAAAGATTATTCTTGTTCCCGAAGGTTCCCTCATACCCGGTAGGATCACTTAAAGGAGGTAAATTAAATTTTTATCGTAGATTAGTACTCCCTCCGTCCTATAATGATCTTCCTGATTCGCAAAACGAAGAAAAATCCCAAATTTTTTCAATCTATTTTATTTAAATATTGGTATAGAAATAAAAAATAAAACATACATATTTAAAAACTACACCAAAAGTTCAACAAAACAAGTGGTGACAAAAATATTTTATTTTATCATATAGGCCATGAAAAAACACAAATAAATATAAATTCCCGTGAAGTTAGAATAGTGCTCTGGGAAGATCATTATATGACGGAGGGAGTAATAAACAGTGAAATCTGCTCTTGATATTTGCAGAAATCATATGCTTAGCATATTTGCCTCTAGCATATTTGCATGCCCTATATTTTTCTATCAACTATAGTAGCGATATACTCCCTCCGTCTCCTAGTTTTTGTCCACTTTTGACTTTTGGAGCTGTTCATTTAAGCACTTTGACTTATCAAATTCTCTCAATGTGTAAGCCTAAATATAGTCACGTGTGATCTTGTTTGATTTGTCTTAACATATAAATTATTAATATATAATTTCTATAATTTTTTAATATACAAATTACAAGATAAAATGGATTAAAGAAGTGCATTAGATGATGTGTAAAAATGAAAGTGGACAAATACTTTGGGACGGAAGAAATACCAAAAAGTGTATCCCGAATTTTACTTCAAAGAAATTTATTGATATTTTAACGATTTAAACTGGTACAAAATATAATTTAATTAAAAATTTTGTACTGATATTTTTTTGTCAATATAAACCTAAACACTAGCATTACATTAATACAAAATGTCTATGCATGTCTTTGAGATACTCTCTACAAGTTTGGAGGTACAAATAGTTTAATTCTTTTCTCATTATCCTCATTTCTCCCACTCCCTCCCATCATCATCATCCTCTCATTCAATTCTTTTCATTTCACACCCATAGAGAAATATAATTGAAAAAATCCATAGAGAAGAGATAGATGGGAAATTGCCAGGCTGTGGACGCGGCGGCGCTGGTCATACAACACCCCAGCGGAAAGCTGGAGCGGATGTACTGGCCGCTCACCGCCGGCGAAGTCATGAAACTCAATCCCGGCCACCACGTGTCCCTCATCATCCCCCTTCCCGCTCCCGACGAAGACGCCGGGGCCGTGCGCTTCACCCGCGTCAAACTCCTCCGGCCCACGGACACCCTGGTTCTCGGCAGAGCTTATCGGCTGATCACCAATCAAGGTTTTCCAATTGCTTGTTATTTAATTTCATCTACTATATGTATACACACATGCGTTTTTTTAAGCTCAATTTTGGCGATTATTATTAATTGCAGAGGTGATGAAGGTTTTGAAGGCTAAAAAGAGTGCAAAGATGAAGAAGAAGATTTCATCAGAGAATCTGCAGCAGCAAAGACCATGTGGGGAAGAAGAAGAAGATGAAGCTCTCAAGTCAGGACCGGCCGAGAGGATTAATCAGGTAATTAAATTCATTATTAAGCGATTAATAATTGCATTTATGGGCTCTGTATGTCATGATTGCTATGCCAATTTTTGACTTAATTGGTTTAATTACCCACCTCAATCATACGTAGTAAAAAATCAAAATTGAAGTTTACTCGGGTAATAATTTAAATTTGAATGTTATTTGTGAAAAGTGTTGGATTTACTATTGAGTTGAACTAAAAAGCTAAGTAAAGTTAGCACCTAGAGGCTAGAGGGGCTCCTGGGAGGACGGGTGGGATACGTTCAAACGTTCACCGTCAAATGTGCACCGTGTACTCTTGAATTCTTTGAAAATTGTACAATTTACCCTGAATATTCATAAATAATTTGGTCCTAATATGCTAGATAGGGAGTGTGTTGTTCTCAT
This sequence comes from Cuscuta campestris, assembly GCA_900332095.2. Classification (NCBI taxonomy): domain Eukaryota; kingdom Viridiplantae; phylum Streptophyta; class Magnoliopsida; order Solanales; family Convolvulaceae; genus Cuscuta; species Cuscuta campestris. The sequence goes on from OOIL02005599.1 coordinate 202,948, forward strand.
GTACATAAATTGAGTGTATGATTCATCTAGCCTTTGTGAACTCTCCAAAATACCCTTTTCCAAAATTATCGTTTTTATTTAAACGTTCAGAGGTAAACCGTGCAATTTCTGAAGAGTTCAGGGGTATTTGGTGCGCTTTTTAATGTTGACGGGTAAATTGTAGAATTTCTGAAGAATTCGAGAGTATATGGTTCACTTTTTAATGATCATGGATAAACCGTGTAATTTTCAAGGAATTTGGGGATAAACAGTGCACTTTTCTGATTTATAAAGGATTTAATTTGGATGTCGGGACATCTCCAAGTGTTCAAATGGGACATTTTCGGGAACATGATGTGCCACTTATATGAAGAATCCGTATAACATAGCTAAAAAGTATTGAAATGAACACAACTTAAAATCCAGTAGGAGTATTGAACTGCATTTACTTGAAAAAAATTGGAACTTGAAAGAACTGGAGGCTCATACAATGAGTCATACCATTGTCTTATCATGATATATTCCATGCATCTAGAGCAGTGAACACCCCTATAACACTGACAATTTTGAAATTTCATGTATCATTCCTTCTTCTTTTTTTGAACACTTTCATGCCCAACGAATCTAACGTCGTGAAATAAATTTCACAATTGACTGGACATAGTTACTAATAAAGGTGAAATCGCATGATTAAGTTCGATGAACCCACAATTCAATCCTCAAAAGGACATGATTTTACAAAAGAGACATGTTTAAACCATTTTGCAGGACATATATATTACTGGCGGTTAAATGCTTTGAATAAACTCATTTTGGTTAGGGTGACTTATGGTTTGTTCTTTTCAATGATGTGAGAATGGACACATTGAACTGAACTCATAGTTAATTGCTTACTCAGAACTGCTCAAGCTGAACTGAACTGAACTGAAATGTGAATGAACTCATGAATTGAATTGAAAATAAACAATATCTATAATTTACAAAGATTGAAAGGCTTTCTCTCCAATCCAACATCCACCTTAGCCAACAAAAGTTATGGTTTGGGACTATCTCCTCAACAAACTCAGACATCTTATTAATCAGTTAATTTTCTCTAAGTTTCCGTTGTGTGATATTCTAGCATCTCATTCAAGTAGACAACCAACCAGATCATTTTGAATGTAACTCGTTGAGGAATATGTTGTAACTAATTGAGTAAATTTCCAGGCCAAAAGATGTGAAAGACAACGGGCGAGGTCTGGGCAACCAAGCAATGCTGCAGGAGGCAGCTCTAAACAGTGGCGTCCTTCCTTGCAAAGCATTTCCGAATCCGTGAGCTGACGTACAACTCACTGAGTTGAGCAAAAAAATCAAATTTTCAAGACGATTTGCAGGTTTGTTCTAATGATCGATGATGAAGCTAGTAATTGCGCGCGTTACCCTACTTTTGTGTATAGTTCGAAGAGAAAGCATGCTTGCAATTAAAAAGACATGTTTGCTCCTTGGAAAATTTCCCACTGAGTGATGATGAATCTTCAATGTTACTTATACATCTGATAGTCATCTATTGATACAAGCTTATATATATGCTTGGGACTAAACCCACTACACCATAAATTTGCAAAATCAACTCCCACTTATAAAGAATTTGATGTGTGTCATTCCATACACTAGGATGTGATTAGTGTTTAAGGTCATGTTTTCCTTGACTTATTTTTTATTATTTATAATTATTAAAATCAGTCCTGAAATAGTTTAAAATATAACTATATATAATTAGAATAGACTAGTTTATATGAGAACTTATTTTAATCACATTAGAACTAATCAGTTATCAGATCGAACAAAGAAGATCTCTTCCTTTGGTTGATATCTATAAAAATATATTGTTCATATTCATACTGCCACTGAAGCCAATGCCCAACGAAAAATTCCATTCACCATTATTTTTTATATTATCTTCGGTCCAATATTGACTTTAATGAAGTTTAAGAAATACTCCATCCGTTTTAAAAAACTAATCATATATAATGATTTTTTTCAAATTAGTCAATTTTCGATGTAAAAACTCATTAAATATGAAAAATCGAAGCAAGATTTTTGCCTATTATGAATTCTGAGAAATGAATATTTAATTATCATATAAATTGAGGATACTTAGAGCATCTCCAACCATTGAGTTTTGACTTGTTAATTGTCATTATTTGACAATTCCTTTTGATTTTTGTGCTCCAAGGGGCTTGCTATGTTATAACATACTCCGTATTTGGTAAATTTTAACTTTGGATTGTTATATATAACAAGCCTTTCAAAATATTGCAAACTATGATATTAATTACTACATATTCAGTATTTGATTTCTCTCCTCTTTTCTCTCATTCTCCTCAAAATATGTAGTTACTCCTACTCTCTAATTTTTTATTTTTTGTAAAGTTTTTTTCTCTACTCTTTAATTGATATTTATTAAATATTCAAAATAATTCTATGTATACTCCCACCGTCCCACTTTTTTTGTCCACTTTCATTTTTGCACACCATCCAATGCATTTCTTTAACCCATTTTATCTTGTAATTTGTATATTAAAAAATTATAAAAATTATATATTAATAATCTATATGTTAAGACGAATCAAACAAGATCACACATGACTATTTTTAGGCTTACACATTGAGAGAATTTGATGAGTCAAAGTGTTTAGATGAACAGTTCCAAAAGTCAAAACTGGACAAAAAGAGTGGGACGGAGGTAGTATACATAGAATTATTTTCCCTAAGTTAAAAGAATACTCCGTATCTTTTTTTGAAATTATTATTTTATAAATTACATACTTATTACTAAATTTTAATGATATAAAATAATAATTGAATGATTATTAAAAAGAGTGTATTATACTAGTGAAAACAATATAATGTAATTGTTAGCTAAATTATAACAAGTGAAGGTTAGAGATGACAATATAAAATGACTTACTATACTATTATTCACATGCTAAAAAAAAGACTTTAGCAAGCCATATTTAGCCATTGTGGTTGGAGATACTCTTAAGTTCCATTTTAGTTGTTTGGTTTAGTATAATTTCCATGTGGCTCGAAGTAATGCCGGACCAAGGGGTGTTTATTATCGGGTCTAAACATGGATTGATTCTGTAACGCCTTAAAATATATCCTAAAAATTATATTGAATTATTATTCAATTATACAAATATATTTTCATCAAAATAAAGGCCTTTGACAAAAATAAAATATGTTTTAATATCTAATATCACAGTTTGAATAAATCTCTTGGAAATAAATATAATATGTTGACTAATTGTGTAATCTTGATTGAGAACCAGAGTAAAGATGCAAAATAAAGAATAAATAAAGAATTGTTGATTGATGTAAACTATTGAGATGATTTATTAAAATAAATCGTTGGAGTAAACAAAATGATAGTCTTTTGAATAAAAGATTAATTAAATCAATTTTGATTCTGTCAAAATCAAACACTCAAAATATGATTTCGGAAAAAATATTTCAAATAAATATAAAAATTATATCGTTTGATAGAGTTTAATTGTACAAACTACAAACGCAACAGTATAATCGGAATTCAATTCAGAAAAAGTTGGTTCAAAACGTGTACTACGACTGGGATTAAATTAAGTCCCAATCAATGAAGAAGCATGCTAAATTCCCCTAAACCATGCTATAGCCGAACGTAAGAGCAGAGTGTGGGAATCCTACACAGCAACAACTCTAACAATTGTCTTCTTCTTCACATTCACTATATAAGGGAAACTAACTCTCCCTATTCTTCACCAAGCCCTTCAACTCTTCCTTCTATTCTGTTCCTGAGATTGTGTGGAATACAATGGTGCTGACCGGAGAGCCTGAGGTCTCCAGAGGAAACCATGGTAGTCGTTGGAAGTTTTGTTGTTCAATTGTTGGAATCTTTGTTAAGCTTCGATGTAAGCCCTTAGATATATCTAGTGATTAGAATGTTCATATAGATCATTTCCATGTTAATAAATGACCATTTGGTTAAGTTTTGTGTTTGACGTGCTTGAAGAACCAAGAATTATAAATCTTGAATTTGTTGTTAAAACTTCGATTTGACGATTTTAAAATGATCTGCGAACCTTGAAAAACATTTCTATATGGTTTAGTTGAATTTTGGTGACTCAAATTGGAGTTTGAGAAAAATGGGTTTAAGGTTGAAGATGACGAATAATGACTTACATTTCTCTTTGCGCATATACAGTAATTACATACCGTTTAACAGTACCAAGGTACCGTGTCACGATACCGAGATGCCGTGTTAAGGTATCGTACGACTGCATTTGGTCTAGACTGGTATGATCGACCATTCAGACTCAATGGTCTACCATTACAAACATTTTTAAGTTCAAAAATGTTGATTTTGAAGCTATAAATCCTATTTTTGATACATTTGATTATGACCAAAATGGAAATGATTTTTATAATTAAGTATGATGTTTTTGACAAATAAAGAATCTTGTGTGATGTACAATGGTAAGTTAGGTTATGCTAGGCCACTAGTTGTTGTATAGCATTGTGAGGATCATTGATTATGATTTCATGATTAACGTACTATTTATATTAAAAATGATTTTATTGTATATACTCCGTAGTTAGTTATGATTATGATGCTTTGTGGGATAATGAATAAAATGATTTTATTTTTTCCAATATTACTTTTTTGTTTTGCATCATCATAACTTATGTTTTTCACCTAACTTTTCGGTGTAGTCTTTGGCCTAAGAAATGTCACTTATTCTGTTTTCAGTCTGGTGCGGGTTTGGATCGTGCACACTCCTAGCCAGGATTGTGTTTTTGAAATATTGAAAGCAGGACAGATGGGCCGCATCACCCGGCCCAACCTTCTCAAATCCATAGCCGAGATGACAGAGTAGATCTTAAGACTATCGAGCCCACACTCGCCGTTGCTCCATACTCTATCCTCGCCCGAGTCGCCGCCTGTCTCCGGCGGGCGGTGACCTCCCTCTTCTCAGCTTTGTTTTCGGTCGAGACGGGAATTCATATCGCTGGTTTTGGCTGATTTCAACGGATTTGCGAGTACTTGTTCTGCACTGGTATTTTTACACAATATACTTGTTTCCTTTGGAATCCTTTGTTTTTCACCTGTTTTTTTTTTCTATGAATGATTTGAGAGGGAACATTCAATTCCAAGAAAACGAGTGAATCCTTATATTCTATACTTCTATTACACATATCTACATGTTTACAGGTTTAATTGTGCATTCTGTTCTTTGTGGATCTAAGGGGATTAGTTTTTCTTTAGTAAACAGTGAAATTTACTACACATATTTCTTCTTCTTTAGAAACATTATCTATACATGTTGTTTATTAAAAAATACTATAATTGGAGTGGAATATGCCATCATGAGGCTATAGCTAGCCAGGTCTGTCCTATACACCCATTTCTAGAACTGCCACAGTTGTTGCTTTGCTCAATGCTACGTTTATCATCATGAAATGCTTGACCTTTTTGCTTACTAGACTCCGTTAATACAATCTAAAGTTCTGTGTTAGACCGTGTTAATCCAATAAACATTGAAAGATTTTGCTAGAACATAGACACTAAATGCTTGACCTTTTTCTGTGTTAGACCTTTTTGCTTACTAGACTCCATTAATACATTGAAGGATCTAAGGGGATTAGATTTTGCTTACTAGAAGAATTCATGCAAAGATTTTTCTAGTTGTCTTGAACCGAAAGATTCCAACCCTTTATATTCCTTCATTGATATTGGGTTTGAATTGTGGTATTTGTGGATGTTTAATCTTTGCATGAATTCTTCTACACAAGCATCATCTCCGATGGAGCCAAAATCTCACCATTTTTTGGCTTTGGGGTGTGATGGAATAAATCAAAATGGATCTCTAAACTGTCTGTGCTTCTTTAATTAATGAAGTAGCAGTTAGTCAAGCAATGCAACTTTCGACGTTGAGCCGGGGGTCTCTTTGGAAACAGCCTCTCTACTTTCGAGTAAGGGTAATGTCTACGTACACACACCCTCCCCAAACCCTACTCTTGTGGGATTTAACTGGGTTGTTGTTGTTGTCTTCTACGCAAGCACTAAAATAAAAGCTCACAACATCATTTTGTAAGTTCAAGGATTTTTGGTGCCTTAAACTGTGTATACATTGCTTATGTTTATAGATTTTATGTTAAATTCTATGTTTTTTTCCATAGATGTTTCGGAAATATTTCTACTACATTTGCATTAGTTTACGGGAAACTTCTATCGTAACTTGCTCTTTGTCCCATTCAAAAATGAGTTTAGACCCGAAAGTTTTAAACTGAAGTCCCAAAATTATTATCACCGTTTGGAAATGATAGTTTGGAATCAATTTCTGAACAGGTATGTGTTGTATTCCCCTTCCATCAATACAATGAAGATTTGCCGTATATTTATTTTGGCTCATAAGAAAGTGAATTCTCATTGTGGTTGACAGCTTTGCAAGCCCCCAAATTCCCTGCAGGAATTATTTTTGATTCGCTATTGCAACAGCTTTGCCGGAGAAAATGTAAGAATTCTTCTGTTTGTGTATTTGAATAACTTTTACACTATGTTTGGTCAAGGAATTTTGAAGGAAAAGAAAATAAAAATGGTTTTCTCTCATTTTTCTCACAAAAATGGGAGGAATTTGAATTTTCCTCTACTTGGGACATTTTGCTTTCTCATTCTCTTTTCCTTCCACTTTTCCTTTTTAACCAAACAAGAAAACCTATTTTCCAATTCATTTTCTTTTCTTTTCTCTTTTGAATTCCTTGAACCAAACATAGTGTTAGTGTTGTATATGATGAAAAAAATATTCTTAAAGAAGTATTCAAAGAGTGTTTTTTAAAAAACTTATACTTTGTAATCTAACATTTTTACATACATTTAACTTTCAAACTCTATACTCGTATATTCTTAAAAACATATTATGGGTATTTTATTTTATGGCAAAGCCCATTTGAGATACAAAGCTACTTTGATAAATCTTAAAAGAAATATTTCTGCTTATTTGGAAAAGATTTTTGAAATATATACACGTGTGTTTGATAAATTATTAGAATTTTCTATTGGAGTGATTTCTTCAATATCTTAAGGTAACAACCTCTAACAATTTTTCATTGTGTATCCTTCATTATATACTATGTGTCTATGCCACTTAAGGAAATTGTTTAATTTGTAGGATTCAAACCAAATAAGTTATTATTATGTGTTAAAAAAATTTATTATTGTGTGCTCGTCAGAATCACTTCTCTATTACATTTAAAGGTAACACACTAACTCTATTATCAACGATTGTGTCTTTATCAATCTGTTTAGATGTCAAATGTTCATCACACCTCAACTAATGTGCATGTTGTTTCTAATGAACGTAAAATTAAAAGAAATCATTAATAAGTGTATTTTTCTTGAATCTTGTAGGATATATGGTCTAGTTTTGATATGGCAGCATGATACTCTTGAAATAATATTTCTTGAATTACAAAGAAAGTTTGCTTTTAATGAACATATGCACCGATATCTTCACTTCATTCATTTAACTATTTTATAACTTTTCAAAGCGATTTTTTTTTCAATTCCATGTGTCAACTAGATCTAAAAATCTAGATTCAAAATCATAATCGCAAGGTTGGATGTTGAATCTTGACAATGAATAGGATATTATTCATATTTCATCCATACATGTGATTTTTTGTAAACAACAATAAGAAACACAACTTTTCTAAGAACTCAGAATTACAAGTTAACCATGTGAAATGGATGAAGTTGTACTATGGATTGCGAGTAGTGAAGGATTACCTCCTTGTCATAAATGACAATTTGTTCAATTGTGAGCACAAAGTATCTTTTAGCCTGTTTCGCATTTGAAATCATTTTTCTTGTCCTCTGAACCTAAAAAATAATCTGCAATTAACATTATTCAAAAAAATAGTTGGAATAATCTCCACAATAAACAATGTCACAATTGTCCTGAAAGTTGTATTTAGGCCAAATATGAATTAATTAAAAGTCTATATTTCTATCTTTTCTAGGTACTCCGTATAAAACATGAATTAATTGCGTCTTACTTCATATTGTTTTAAAGTTAATGTAATGGGAACATGTAATTATTTTTTGTAATTCTTTGGGTTTTAACATTGCAGGTAAGCTTATTCCTACACATGATCCTTAAAATGTCTTTGTTCACAAAAGCCCTTAGGTTTCTCTCTACTAAAGTAGTTCTTGATTTTTATCGTAAAATTAAACGCAATGCGAATAACTTTATCTCAAAACATTTCATAGGAAATTTTCTTCCTTCTTCAAGTCCTCCTCAATTTTGGTCTTGACCATCAATTTGCATATTAAGAATGGACATGTATGCAATTTTAAAACAAACTCTTACATAACATATTGTCTTGGTGTTTGCCTTCTTGAGAAGTAAAGAAGTTGAAGTAGATTATTTAGACTAGTCCCAAAAGTTGAAGTCTTCTGTCATTGTTCAATACTCTCCCACATGCTTCCAAACACCTTCCTTTGATGAGTATCAAGTTGTGTTATATATTGATGCTTCGGGATAGGAGAACAAGACATTTACCTTCTTTGTAGGCATATGTCTTTTATTTTTATGGTAAGCTGTGGGTGAGAGAGAAGTTTGCAAAAAATATCACTACTACTAGTGTTTCTCAGGCAGAATCTATTGCCTCGTGGGAGGGTCTTCAAGTTCTTTTGCAGAAGAACTTATATATGAAAAGATGTTGTTTTTGTGTGATTCTGACGTCCATTTTCAAAGAGTTACGAAGTTCTTGATGACCCCTCAGGTTGACTTATTTCAGTTTTAGAAGTAAAAATAACTTAGAAACATAATGCATTATGTTTCTAAGTTATTTTACCTCTAAAATTGAAATGCATAATGTTTCTAAGTTATTTTATCTCTAAAACTGAATAAGTAAACTTGAGGAGTCATCACGAACTTCTTAACTCTTTAAAAGTGGACGTCAGAATCACACAAATGTAACACCTTTTTCATATATAAGTTCTTCTGCTAAAGAACTTGAAGACCCTCCCACGAGACTATATATTCTGCGTGAGAAACACAAGTAGTAGTGATCTCTTTTGCAAACTTCTCTCCTATCCACTGCTTACCATCAAAATGAAAGACAACTATGCCTACAAAGAATGTAGATGTCTTGCTCTCCTATCCCTAAGCATTAGTATATAAAACAACTTGATACTCATCAAAAGAGGGTGCTTGGAAGCATCTGGCGGGTATTGGACAATGATAGAAGACTTCAACTTATGGGAGTAGTCTAAATAATCTACTTCAACTTCTTTACTTCTTAAGAAGTCAAACACCAAGGCAAAGTGTTGTGTGGGAGTTTGTTTTAAAATTCCATATATGTCCACTTTTGATATGTAAATTGGTGGTCTAGACCTAGGTTGAGAAGGACTTAAAGAAGTGAGGAGATTCCCTGTGGGTTGCTTTGTGATAAAGTAGTCCATAATGCATTTAATGATAAGATTTTTACGATAAAATTCAAGAACTACTCTAATAGAGAAAAACCTAAGGGCTTTTGTGAACAAAGACATTTTAAGGGTCAAACGTAGGAATGAGCTTACCTGCAATGTTAAAACCCGAAGAATTTAAAAAAATAACTAGATGTTTTCATTACATTAACTTCAAAACAATATGAAGCAGAGGCGGATCTAGGATTTTACAACTATGGGATCCTCCACCTCTCATTCTCATCTCAAACTACTTCATAACTCTTAACATTTAACAATAAATTAAAACTAATATTTAAAAAGAACCATAATTAATACATAGAAATAAAGTCATACGAAAATAATATTACTTACATAAATTAGATATAAAATGAACATTAATACTTATCCCTTGCAATCCTAAATTAATTTTTTATTGAAGAAAAATCTTTGATTCTTTAACGAATCAATAATGAATAAAAAATAAAATTTATAAATTATTATATATTTATATATTACTAATCATATATCAAACTTAAAATTAATTGCAGATTATTTTTTAAGTTCAGAGATAAGAACAATGATTTCAAGTGTGAAGCAGGCTAAAACATACTCCGCACTCACAACTTGAACAAATTGTCATTCATGACCAGGAGGTAATTCTTCACTACTTAAATTGGAATTCTGATTTCTTAGAAAAGTCGTGTTAACTTATTGTTGTTTACAGAAATTCACATGTATGGATGAAATATGAATCCTATCATATTCATTGTCAAGATTCAACATCCAACCTTGTTATTATATTATGAATTTGGATATATATTTTTGAACCCGTTTGACACATGGAATTGAAAAAAATATATATTTGGCTTTGAAAAGTTACAAAATAATTAAATGAATGGAGAAAAGTTAAGATATGGGTGCACATATTCATTAAAAGAAAAATTTCTTTGTAGTCCAAGAAATATTTTATTGAGAGTCATGCAGCAATATCAAAACTAGATCGTATATTCTACAAGATTCAAGAAAAATACACTTATTAATGATTTCTTTAAATTTTACGTTCATTAGAAACAGCTTGCACATTAGTTGAGGTGTGATGAATATTTGACATCTAAACATGTGTTATAAAGACACAATTGTTGATAATAGAGTTAGTGTGTTACATTTAATAGAGATTCTGACGAGCACATAATAATAAATTTTTTAACATATAATACTAATTTATTTGGTCTGAATCCTAAAAATTAATCAACTCTCTTAAATAGCATAGACACATAGTGTATAATGTAGGATCCTTTTGGAGTTTGTAGAAAGGCAGGTGAAATGTTGTAATGGGCTGGACAAAAGCACACCTATCAAACTATTCAGCTAATGTTAGAGTAATTCGTGTTTAGCAAGTTCGACCACATACAAAAGGAGACAATACATTGTAAGTCATATACCATGATGAAAATAATGCATATTTTAAAGATTGCTCATGTGAAAATAATGTATGGCTAAACTCGAATGAAGTTATAAAATTCGAAAACCTTGACACCAAATTTGATATTAGGATCCTTGTGTGTGTGTGTGTAATTGACTTCGTTCAAATGACAAGTTTTGGTGAGATGTTTTGGTGAGATGACATGTAGATAACACAAAGCTCACCACTATCAACTCCAAAGTTCACCTAAGGTAACTACAAAGCTTACCAAGTCGAAAAATAATAATCGTGGACTTTGACCGCTGACTGCCGCATGTCGTCGGTTTGTTGCTGCCAGTCATCGACGGTCTACCACCGTCGTCGATCATCAAAGTCAGTCATCGACATGCTGCCATAGCCATGTCAATAGTCTCTTACCCTGCTTAATTATAGAATAAATTCTACATGAGATTTTTCATATTTAGTCAATTATTATCAAGGATTACTTCCTTGGGTTTTCTTACATAGGTATCTTTCCATATTTAGTGTTTTTTTGATCTTCTGTCATATTGATGTTAATTTGAGGACTAAAAGTATAATTTCACGTCGACCTTATGTCTAATCATTTATTCTGATGTTTGTTTAACGGATAACAAAATAATAATAAGTATGGTTGTGGACTAGGATTCTGATGAGAGATGACATTTGTAAACCATGGTTGCAATGAAAATGACTCCAGCTAACAAACATCACATCAGTAGCGACCTCTTGCATTGGTTATGCGACCTCTTGTATTGGTTATGACAAGGACATGAGGTCGATGTGAAAATATATTTTTAGCTTTGAAATTGATACCAACATGACGGAATGTCAAAAAAACTAAATATGGAAAGATACTCATATAAAAAGGGTTACAAAGGTAATATTTGTTAATAATGGACTAGATATGAAAACTCCCTATTATACAAGATTAATTATAGAATTTACTCTTAATTATACTAGCACTAACTTGGGGTGTTGAGCTCATGTTTGTCGGCTAAAATGGCAACTCTTATGTTTTCAAGCAAATCCCTCCACTCGATTGAAAGATTCCTAAACTTAAGAGAGTTTAACCATCCAAAACTCTTTTGTCACAAAGTAATACTTTCTCCGTCCTGAAATAGATCCTAATCTCTTTATCTTTTCTCACGATAACTTCTGTATATTTGTGTATTTTCATTGATTATTTATTAAAATAAAATATTTTTGTTTCCTCTCGTTTCATATGATTTTTGACATACTTTTTAATATGTAATTTTTATGTCTTACTGATGTATCAATCTATTAATAAAATGATTTCAAAAACGAAATGTTTTGACTTGTAAGTCTTAATGTAGAATCAAAATAGGAACGGGGGAGTATAACTCTTATTTTTCACATGTTTAAAGACTTGACATGTTTCAATAATATACTCCCTTCGTCTTCCTTTTAGTGCATTGTTGGAATTGCTGAAAATTATTGAACGCTTCGAGAGCAATACGATGAGAGAGCCGGTCCAGATTCATAGCGAAGAATTGGATATGTTGTTTATTATAAAATGGGCTTTTCATGCATTTGAGGCATTAAGCCCAAATGAGAACCAAATCATAGGAGTGAGCAAGTATCGAACCAATAAAAAAAATTCCTTAAAAACCAAATGATCGATTTGGAATTTGGGAATGATACGAGATAATTTTCCATATCAAAAATCTCAAACCGAATATACATAAGAATTTATTATAAATATAATACGGGGTAATCTTGTAAATTTTCTTCATTAGGTAATAAGATTATTTTGAAATCTCATTCAAATTTTATTGTGCATACATTGTAGCTTAGTTCAATTTTCAATTTTTTGTAGATGAATTTAAAAATGTTAACACACATTTGAAAATACCATTTTGTTATCATTCATTCTCTTGAGTTTGTGAAATATAAATTGAGTTTCATAATCATTTGTTGCATTTGATGGTTAATTTTTTTTGGTTTTTTATGTTTCTTTATTAAAATGTAATTTTTATTTTTCAAAAATGAAATTTTTTTTATGGCATTTTCAAATTTAAATTGGACACGGATATATTTATCGCTATTTGTATCGAAACTGATACACCACCAGAGTTGCACCAAAATAACTATGAATACCATAGTATACTGTGTGAGTGTGTGTGTATTACCAGACAAACCCCTCCCCTTGGAACGAATTTGCAACTCAAAGCCAGCTTTAATTGTAGTGGCGTTATGGAATTCCTTTTTCCACGAGGAAGCCCAATAAAAAAAACAACATATATCTTATTGTACTTATAGTACCCACACACACACACACAGTAATGACAAAAAAATAATTATCTTCGATTCATTTGGTTGTTTTTATTTTTTGGGATTTTTAAGAATTATTTTGTGACCACCTCCAAGAAAAAAATGCAGAGGATTGTGATTAAATGACCCCAAGATCCTCCTCCCAATTTGATCTTAATCCGACGATGATGGGCTGTTATGGATTAGTTTCCTTCTTTTATGAGAAGGGGACAATGATGCGTCGTCGCTAGACGATGATGAACCAGCCCAGGCCATGACTCGAACCTCGGGCAAAACTTTTGGAAATCTATTTGCTCTTATTTCAATGGGAACTTTCTTCATTGATTGGCAGCAACTAATGATGGTTTCCTGCAACACATAGTAAGTTTTTATTAGTACTAATACCTTTACGCATAGCAAGTTTTCTTACAATTGTGCTAGGTTTACACCAACATGGGGTACATCATGTTTTGCACTGGCACACACTGACACAAAATGCATGTGTTGCACGTACATTTTGGGCTAGTGTGTGTCCCACGCACGGACATTTTGTACTAGTGTGTGCCGCATGTTGGTGTGAGTGGCATTTTTTTATTTTCTTACCTTTACGAGTCCAAAGCACCACGATTCAACGTGCTCAGCATTGACGAAAGCAAAATTTGGTAGATCGTTGGCCGCGCAAAGCATTGTTGCAGCAGCAATGCATGAAGGCCAGTACCCAAGAAAGCTAGCCTCTTTAACATTTATAGATCTTATATTATCGTCATGACCAACATTTTATAAATGAATCTAATGATAATGCTCCCATTCATCAAACGTGTCCGACCAACACAGATTGGTCAAACATGTCTTATGAGACCATTGGTTTGATATGGAGTGTACGATGACTAATTGTGTGCACGTATGTACCTTGTATGTTTGACAAAATAAGGTCAATGGCTTTTGAGATGAAGAAACCCGTATATGTCCCAGTGGGATCGAGTTTGTAGGCAAAGAAGGGGAGGAAGCTGAAGGGTGTAATGGTTCTTAGCCTCCAATCCAACACGGTAAGCACGTGAAGCTCCATTCTCCGTATCGTTTTTGGCTCAAACATGTATTTCACACCTTCAACCTATATGTTCCATAATTCATGTTCATGAGTTTATATGTTAATGTTTAATTGATGTTAGTTTTAATCTAGGCTTAAAAGAGTTAATTACGGAGTACGTACTAATTAATACCTGAAGTTGGGATAGAGATGGCACCAGAGATTCCTCCATCTTAGCAGCTAATGATAGACAAGCAATGGACAGTAGTTGCACCGGCCAACCATTCTTTAACTGTGATTAAACAAATTCATAATGGTTTAAGAACCATGGCTACAAGATGAAAAACATTATCTTGTTATTCAACTAGGTAGAGTTCATCATTAGAGAGCTGAGAATCAAGTCTTACAATTGGGATCTTAAGAGTCAAAAAGTTAAGTGTAGGCAGACCTTACCCTATATATACATACATATATGTATAAATAGGTATATAGACATATTTTGTTTGTTTCGTTTTGGTGTCAAATGTTTGATTAGGTATATACAATAAATTAAAATATAAAAAAATATACCAAATTATTGGTATCAAGAAATATTTTAAATATAATAATTTTTTGGTAAATATTTAAAAGATATTACTGTTCAAACATTGAGATCGAAAAACGAATGGGACAGATAAAAATGAAGTACTCCGTATTATATATGTGTGTGTTTATGAGATGTGGTGTCAAAGGTGGGGTTGTGTTTACTATTTCGTTTAGAGAATCCAAGTAAATCAGATAAAGGACAAAAAAAGATACATTGGTGTCACCTTGAGAGGGCACGCACTATGGTTGTCATGATACGAAAGATAATGGGCAATAAAGAAATGTGCTGTGACCCCCCACACTAACGTTACACTCTTCCCTATCCACCTAGAGACTATTACTTCTCTCATAAAAGGTTAAAAATAATAAAAGTGTACCCAAAGAAATGTACTGACATTTTAACGGTTCATACTGGCAAAAAATGTTAGTTCAATTGAAAAAAATTGTAATGACATTTTTTGTCCATGTAAATCATCATACTAGCACAAAATGTCGGTACATGCCTTTGAGATACAAAATTAGTACTTCCTCCGTCCCCCTGTATTTGTCCACTTTCATTTTTACACACCATCCAATGCACTTCTTTAATTCATTTTATCTTGTAATTTGTATATTAAAAAATTATAAAAATTATATATTAATAATCTATATGTTAAGACAAATCAAACAAGATCACACATGACTATATTTAGACTTACACATTGAAAGAATTTGATGAGTCAAAGTGCTTAAATGAACAGTTCCAAAAGTCAAATGTGGACAAATACAGGGGCGGAGGGAGTACAAATTTTGGTATACAAATAGGTTAATGCTAAAAATACTTAGTGGGACACTCATGGAATAGTAAAGTCCATTTCATAGTCTTTAAAAAAGTCAAAACGTCTTTGTTTTTAAATTTATTCCTTCGG
Organism: Cuscuta campestris; assembly: GCA_900332095.2. Classification (NCBI taxonomy): domain Eukaryota; kingdom Viridiplantae; phylum Streptophyta; class Magnoliopsida; order Solanales; family Convolvulaceae; genus Cuscuta; species Cuscuta campestris. The sequence continues at coordinate 218,631 of OOIL02005599.1, forward strand.
TCTCTAAAACAAAGTCAGTGTTCCATCAATTCCCCATTTTATAAGTGTGGGTTTCATTTTTGGTTTTCACACTTTATTTTTCTCTTTGAAATGCATTGATCACATGTTGTTAGTTGTTGTAAAGCTTACCTACTATAGGGATCCAAATTCCTAAGAATAATAAGAATAATACTAGAGTGACTAAGTATTCAAGATCAAACTTTATAATCTTTATTTCCCACGCTTTATTTTTATTACTTTTTTATTAAAATCATATCCCGTGTAATTATGTCAACTCGTGTTTTAGTAGATCTTTTGGACGAAAGGATCAACAACAACAAAAACTTTGATACTCCTTATAAAAAAATTATTCAATATTCACATGATAAAATTTTATACATTTGTTGACTAATTTCATTACTTATTTAATAAAATATCATAGTCATATAATTCATTTGTTGAATAATGTATAAAATTTTATACATTTGTTGAATAATGTATAAAATTTTATACATTTGTTGAATAATGCATAAGTAATGAAATTAGTCAACAAATGTATAAATTCTTTTTTTTTAAAGAGTCTCTTTTACCTTTACCCATTACTCTCTTTCTAAATAAAAGATCACTATGAGGGGAAAATACCTCGTAATTAAATGATGAAAAATGTATGCCTAATAATTGAAAACAAAATGAAAATTAATTTTGTAATGAACAAAAAAAAAGTGTATATATAATTTTATAAACACTCATCCATATTATCCCTTTTTCTAAGTGAAATTAAAAACGAAAACGCTTGAGAGATACTCCCTCCGTCCCCAATTTGATTACAAATTGCGTGTTACGGAGTGAAATTTTCTATTTTTTGAAATCATTTTATTTGTAAATTGGTATATCAATAAAATATAAAAATTACATATTAAAAAACTATGTCAAAAGTTCTACAAAACAAGAGGTGACAAGAATATTTTATTTTATCAAATACTTAATAAAATCGCGTAAACAAACAAAAGTTATCGAGAGGAGAGAGAAAAAAAATTGTAATCTATTTAGGGAGGGAGGGAGTATTAATTTACCGGTAGGCGGCGAGCGTAGATGAAACGATCAAAGTAATTGACGGCAAGGTACGCCGTGAGTGGCTGGAAACCGTAGCGTTGCTGCACCTGCGCGGAACAGTTAAAGTGTCAAACGGCGTTTAATAACTAACAGATTTCGGTGTGTAAAACCGCCGGCGGAACCGAGCGTTCTAAAACGCGCCGCCTGAACAGTGAACAGACCGAAGATATACTGATATACGAAATCAATGGCGTATTTCATACGCGGGAGTCCGGCGGCGCGTTACATTCAGAGCTTCTGATGTTCAGAAAGCGCGCGTAGTATAATCCATCGCGAATTGATATTCAGTTATTCTATAGTCTATAGTCTATACCTTCAGAATCCAATTGACGGAGTCGCCTCTGGCGGCGGCGGCGTCAATTGATTGAGAATGGAATCGCTCGGCGTAGTCAATTCCAGGGACGAAATTTCGCTCGTCGTTAATTAGACCAGCGATGGATTCGTCGAGATCGGGATCGGCAAGAGGAGATTCTGTAAGATCCGATGATGAGTACTCCGGCGACTCTCCAACGCCTCCAGAGAAGACGCTACCGGAATCCTCTCCGCAGAGCAGATCGGAGAAGATGTCAGGGCAGGAGACTGGCATGATGATTGAACTTTGACGATTCTCCTCCTCATTCTATACTGGTCATCGCCGATAGATTACTGATTTTGGCCATAGAGATGGTTGGGTAGAGATCGGATAGTCGCCGGAATTTTTGACGCGGTGGAGGGATAACGAATTAGTCACCGGCCTGTTTTCTCTGGATATTTCCAATTTCCAAGTACTATTATACAGCATGGAGGAAGGAAAGGATACGCATACTGAAGTTTTTACTGGAGTATGTATACGGTAACATTTGTGACGGTGGAAAATGTTTTTCAAATACTGGTAGGAATACCTCATTGACTGTTAGTGAATTATGGTAGTATTTTTAAATCATTTAATATAAAAATGGTATAGAATTAAAAAAAATTATAAATTATATATTTAAAACTATATCAATAGATTTTCAAAATTCGAGACAAGACTGTATATTTTATCAAATAGGCAACAAAAATTGACCAACAAAATGAAAAAAAAATTGACCCCATGAATAGTCAACGAAAAGATAATTACTCCGTATTAGACAAAAGGAATATCTTTTTTTATTTGGTGTATAAATAAGTTATCTACTACCCCGTAGTATTAGATTTTGATATACTCTTTGGTTTTTTTGTTTGGTGTATAAATAAGTTATCTACTATTAGCATTATCATTTTTTTCACACATTTAGGCGTTATTTGCTTTTCCTTTTTCATATTTCTTCTATCTAAAAAAGAATGACACAATTTACTACTCTCTATTAAACAAATATTGAAATTTTTGTTTATTTATATGTTTTTATCGATTATTTGATAAAATAAAATATTTTTATCGTTTCTTATTTCTGAAAAACTTTTGACTAGTTTTAGATATATAAATTTTATTTTTCTTATTTTTTGCATCAATTTTTAAATAAAAAATTAAAAAATTAAAAATTTTATTTTATTTTACGTAATGTGACAAATATTTGGGACGAAAAGAGTATCTAAAGTTACGTAAACATTTACGTACCATCTATTTTTATTACATTTTATAAGTCGGGGTATTTTTATCACATTCATGCTGTAAATTTCTTCCCACATTTTTTAGTGGCCTTAACCTTTTATGTTAATTTCCTTTTATTAAAAGATTTTTTAATGATTGATACTCCGTATTATTTACTCTTTACTCTGTATTTCAGTTTTAAATAAAGATAAAATTAACTAGGTCAAGCAAGTACGTGGTAACATTCATAGTAGAATTATAACAATATATCAAGTAATATTATACTCTTTCCGTCGCATAAAATTTTTTTATTTACTACTCCCTCCGTTCCACAAAACCCTTCCGGTTTTGACTTTAGGAGAAAATAAGAAAAATGAAATTTTAGTTGACTTTTCAATTTTGCCCCTGATGTGATGGGAAAAAGTAAGAACTTATAGTTTAGTTATTAGTGAAAAAGTATGATGTGATAGGTAGGGTATGAAAAAGTAGGGTTAAAAGTGATTTTTTAATAGAAAGTGAAAGTGTTTTGTGGAAAGCAAAAAAAACGAAAAAGGAAGGATTTTGTGGAACGGATGGAGTTTTAGTCTATTAGAGTTGATCAATAATGCTTATTTGTATGCATGTTTCATTGATCATTTGGTAAGATAAAATATCTTTTTCACATATTACTTTGTAGAGTTTTTTTATTTAGTTTGTAAATATAAGTTTTTTGTTTTTTATTTCTTTACATATTTGTAAATATAATCATCTTGAATTTTATGTAGTTTTACACATTATATTGGTCAAAATAGTGTATAAATATAATGCCAGATTAGTTCCAACGGCTACAAACAAAAAATACAAATTTCTTATAGGCATGTGCCATTGTTGCAAGAATGACCACGGAGTACATTTTTTGGTAGATAGAATGGCTACCATTTTCAATGCTTTTACAATAGCTAGTTAGTTACTAAGTTGCCATTTTCAACATGTTCTATTGGATTGATTTGATTTGAATTATTTCATTTCTTAAATATTTATGTTCTGATTTCATTATAATTAGAATTGTATATGTGTTTGACCTAATAAAGTTTGATTTGATATGATTTTTTAGTCTCATTTAATTTTTATATTTAATCTAATCTATTTCAAAATAAATACTAAGTTGAAGAAAACATGTCTTTAAAAGAAGTGAATTAAGTGTTTCATACTCCCTCAATAAAAATATTACTCCCTCCGTCCCAGTGTATTTGTCCAGTTTGACTTTTCCTAGTTAAACTGGATAAAGTTTGAGCTTCAATTAAATAAAAATTGTAATGTATTTTAACATAAAAATGACTTTATTGGATTTATCGTATTGAGAACTTTCAAAATTGTATTTCATTATGGTAATATGCAATATAAAATAAGAGTAATTGGAATTCAAAGTTTGTTCAGTTTGACTCAAAAAAGTCAAACTGGACAAATACACAGGGACGGAGGTAGTAGATTACATATATGACCATGTTCCTATAAATTTTTACAGTACAAAAACATCCAAAAACAAATTTACAACTGTTTGATTTTTTAGTCAAAGGTATAACTAATGTTTTAATCATAAATTAAATATACTTAAAATACTTAAATGTTATAAAAATTTGACTAATCAAAACTATACCAAAAAATGTAGCCAATTTTTTAAATTTACATTCTAATTAAATATACTTTTTCTACTTTTTTTGTTACTATACTCCCTCCGTCCCACTCTTTTTGTCCACTTTCATTTTTGCACACCATCCAATGCACTTCTTTAATCCATTTTATCTTGTAATTTGTATATTAAAAAATTATAAAAATTATATATTAATAATCTATATATTAAGACAAATCAAACAAGATCACACATGACTATTTTTAGACTTACACATTGAGAGAATTTGATGAGTCAAAGTGCTTAGATGAACAGTTCCAAAAGTCNGTCCACTTTCATTTTTGCACACCATCCAATGCACTTCTTTAATCCATTTTATCTTGTAATTTGTATATTAAAAAATTATAAAAATTATATATTAATAATCTATATATTAAGACAAATCAAACAAGATCACACATGACTATTTTTAGACTTACACATTGAGAGAATTTGATGAGTCAAAGTGCTTAGATGAACAGTTCCAAAAGTCAAAACTGGACAAAAAGAGTGGGACGTATTACACATTTTGACTAAAAAAAATTAAATAGTAGACTTTATACTAAATTATTACGGAGTAAGTTGCTTTATAGTTTATACTCCGTGTTTCAATACCTTTTTTTGTCCCATAATTATAAAAAGTTCACATTACAATTCAATACTTCCTCCGTCCCATAAAGTGTTACCCATTTTGACTAAAGTAGAAATTAAGAGAGAGATAATTTTGTGTTGACTTTCCAAAAATACCCTTGATGTGATGGGTAAAAGTAGGAAGTGATGTGTAGATTATTAGGAAAAAATGTATGATGTGATAGGTAGGGTTTGAAAAAGTAAGGGGTAAAAGTGGTTTTTTAATAGAAATGGGTAGAAGATTGTGGGACACAATTTTTTTGAAAGGTGTAAATCTTTTTGGGACGGAGGGAGTACTTTTTATGACCCATATACTACGTGTTTATTTTTCCTCTTTGAGAGGTGCTAGAGTCACAAATATTTTGGTCATAAAATACACAAACTTACTATTTATATATTTAAATGTCTACTTTTTAATTATTTATCATTATTTTATTCACTTGGTAAGGTTTTTTCAAATTTTTCTTTCAAATATGTCAATTTGATAAACACCAAATGACATTGAACATTAATGTCATAGGATGACCCGGGGCCGCTCCGGTGCCCCATTGGTAAAATTGACGGTTCCTACCCCCCCTAACCCCCGGTAAACCCCCCACCCCGGCCCCGACCCGAGTTGATTTTGATTTTGGAATCAAAATTTGACTCCAAAGTCAAAATCAACTTGTAGGGTGCAGTTGAAGGGGGTGGGGGGTGTGTTCGGGTCGGGGCCGGGGTGGGGGGTTTATCGGGGGGTTAGGGGGAGTAGGAATCGTCAATTTCACCAACGGGGTACTGGAGCGGCCCCGGGTCATCCTATGACATTAAGGTTCAATGTCATTTGAACATTTCCCTTTGATAAAACATACTCCCTCATTAGCAAAGAAGGTTCTTACTTTGACTTGGAGACAAAATAAACAATTACTCGTATTAAATTATATGGACTAATTAATTTCTAATTTTGCTCATGATGTGATAGGTAACAGTAAGATGTAATGTATAGATTATTAAAGAAAAAATATGATGTGATATGTTGGGTATGAAAAAATAAAGATAACAGTGATTTTTAATATAAAGTGGAAGTATTTTGTTGGAAATCAAAAAAATGAGATATAAAGTATTTTTGAAAACGAATGGAGTAATAAAATCCCTTTTATGGAGAGTGTTTTTCTCAAAGAATGAAATCTCTTTTGAAGACCCGTTATTCTTAAATTGGAACCATAGAGCTTGTTAACTTTAGTATTCAAAAAGAAAAAAAGCTTTAACTTTACACAGCCACACTACCCCAACTCTCTAACCATCTGAAACTTTCTGCCTCCTTTGTTTAAGAATTGGCATATATTCCCCTTTATAAAATTCTCCTTGTTAAAAGGAAAAAAAATTTCAAAGCCCAAAAGAAAAGAGGTTCCCCCAAATTTTATAATTCCCTTGTTCTTAAATATTTGTCACATTTGTATTTTCAAAATAAAATATTAGGTTTTTAATTCATTTTATTTACATATTGATATAAAAATAAAAAATAAAATTTATATATCAAAAAATTACATGAAAAGTTCTTTAAAATAAGAGGTGTCAAGAGTATTTTATTTTATCAAATAACTAATGAAAACGTAGAAATAAATAAAAATTCTTGCGGCGGCTGAAAAAGCAAACACCGCAAATATTTTGGGACAGAGTGTGTGTGTGTGTGTATAAACTCCCTCCGTTTCAAAGTCTTAACTTTTTTTACATCCTATAAAATACTTCTATACTACCTAAAATATCTAAAATATCTTCAAACTTTTATCCATAATAAACTATATAATGAAGTGTATTTTATGTACATTTTAGATGTGATTAGAACAGATTTAGAAGTAATTAATGAGTACGCAAAAAATTAGGGAGAAGGATTTTGTGAAAAAAGAGGGCATGCATGATAAGATTTTGTTATTAGCTGATATTGACGGCATTATTCGTGAGTAAATTTACGGAGTATTCTAGTGTTACTGGTAACGTGTTAAAGTAATTACGGAGTATTTCTTTAAAAATTTCAAAAGTAAAGGAGGTTCAAATTTTAGGATGGATAGCTCATGCCGCAAAATTAGATTTCATTTTTAAAACTTATTTTAACATTAAATAAGTTTTATTTGACACTTTTTATATAAAATTACAAATATGTATACTTGAGTTATATACTCTCTCGGTCTCTCCGTCCCTGAGTGTTTGTCCACTTTCATTTTTGCACACCATCCAATGCACTTCTTTAATCTATTTTATCTTGTAATTTGTATATTAAAAAATTATAAAAATTATGTAGTATATATTAATAATCTACTCTCTCCGTCCCACTGTGTTTGTCCACTTACCTTTTGACACACCATCCAATGCACTTCTTTAATCCATTTTATCTTGTAATTTGTATATTAAAAAATTATAAAAATTATATATTAATAATATATATGTTAAGACGAATCAAACAAGATCACACATGACTATTTTTAGGCTTACACATTGAGAGAATTTGATGAGTCAAAGTGCTTAGATGAACAGTTCCAAAAGTCAAAACTGGACAAAGACAATGGGACGGAGGTAGTATATGTTAAGACGAATCAAACAAGATCACACATGACTATTTTTAGGCTTACACATTGAGAGAATTTGATGAGTCAAAGTACTTAGATCAACAGTTCCTAAAGTCAAAAGTGGACAAACACTCAGGGACGGACCAAATTTGTGTTAAAGAGTATCCCATATCGGAACATGAAGTGAAAATAAACCGGTATATACGCCCTTGAGTTGAACTAACTAATCGATTGGATTCAATCTTTTAATGTGGTTCAGCCCAAGTGTCCATACCCATCTCAAATTCAAACTTGGTATTAGAAAAGGTTTTTGGCCCACCTTGTTTGTCAAGGTGTCCGTCTAAACGTTCATTCCTAGCGGTCTGTTTGTCTTTATCCCAGTTGTCCGTATGGAGTATGTATTCAACGGCTCGTTGCCCGTTTAACACGATTGCTCGTCTAAGTCCATATCCAGCGGCTCGTGGTCATTTAGGTGTTGGCGCTCAAAAAATAAAAAGTTAAGGGAATGGGAGTACATTTGCATGTGGTCAACCGGTTAGATTCAAAATGGCCCGATTGTTCACTTGAGCGGGAGTATCATACATCGGAACTTGAAGAGAAAATAAACCGGTATATAATCCCTTGAGTTGAGCCAACTAATCAATTGGATTTAATATTTTAATGTGATTCAGCCCAAGTGTCTTATAACTCAATCTAATTGTCCATACCCATCTCAAATTCTAACTGGAGTGTATGTTATCAGTAGACTTGATCAAAGTGTGAGTGGGATCGGACTAAGAATATGCTATATTATGAGAAATTTCTAGACTTGAGCCCGACACGACCTGTATAGCGAGTCTAACAATTGAAGCTTGAACCAGACATGCATATTTACCCGCGAGCTTCAGGTAAAAGTTGATATTTACCTGCATATTTTATTATATGAAACTGACAGAATTAGAATTAAATTAGGAGTTTAAATCTCATGAACTTGATTTGGATGGAATGCATTTTTCTAATTCTAATTTCTTTTTTTGCACTATCAATTTTTAAATTTGTACTCCCTCAGTCCCCCAGTTTTTGTCCACTTTTGACTTTTGGAACTGTTCATCTAAACACTTTGACTCATCAAATTCTCTCAATGTGTAAGCCTAAATATAGTCATGTGTGATCTTGTTTGATTTGTCCTAACATATAGATTATTAATATATAATTTCTATAATTTTTTAATATACAAATTACAAGATAAAATAGATTAAAGAAGTGTATTGGATGATGTGTAAAAATGAAAGTAGACAAACTTGGGGACGGAGGGAGTATATGTTTTTGCTACCGAACACTGGAATTGAATTTTCTATTCCCAACTTCAATTCCACCATTTGAATTTCGTGAATCCTAAACTTTATTAGTCTGTATCATTTATGTTTAATGATAGTCCGGAGTTTATACGGAGGATTATTTAAAAAGAAAAGGAAATCTGATTTCAAAGCTCAATGATTGGTTTCATTCTTCATACAAAAATTCATATTCCTTATTATTGTTTCTCCAATAAATAAATTTTAATATTTTTACTTTCTTGTTTAATTTAGAAAATAAATCTTTCAACATATAAATAACTTTAATTCCATACAAATTCAATTACAAATAAATACGTTTTCCTTCGTCATATACAAATTCAAGTCAATAATTTTAAATCTATAACTTAAAATCAAAAAGTCATTTTCCTCATGGTATAATAATTCTATGGTAACTACTTTCTTTCTCCTTCTTTGTCCGCTTCAAAATCCAAATGGTAAAATTGAAATTCTATAGTTTTTTTAATTAAAAGAATGCATCTTTAACTTGAAATGATAAAATCTCAAATATAAATATAACAGAATAAAATTTAAGATTTCAAATAAACTCCAATTCTCAAACATTACTTAATCTCTTTCAAATATGTAAATAACAAACACACTTTTTCGTTAATTTTTTTTTTAAGTTTTTAAATATTATTTGAAATGTTACATCTTTCCTAGTGTACTCCGTATTTTATACTTGGAGTAAATTTTATTTGTGCATACTTTTTCATTTATCAATTAATAAAATAAAATTTTATATTGCATGTAAAAATTATGTAACTTTCAAATACCCCAGATCGAGTTCATAAATTTTACATTCTATTTCTGTATTACATTGTACATAAAAATGTTTGCAAGAAAATTTAGATTTTGTTCTTGGAAAATAAACAATTGATTGGGGGAGTGTATGTAGGAGTGTAGGACTATATTAAAATTAATGACAAATTGATTTGAAAAGGTGGGACAATATTGAGAAAAAATGATAAATCCAAGGAGCGTTACGTTAGAACGAGGAAATTTGGTCATTGCGCCAGAGGTAGAGCCACAATTAAGTTCCTCCGGTGGGGACAGTGCATCACTGTGTACCCATCTCCTCCGACAAGCTAAATTATACTCCATTCTTCTCTCTAATTTGATTACAAATTAAAGTTTATGAAAAGAATTAATTTATTTTTTAAAATCTTTTTATCTATAAATTGGTGTATCAATAAAAATTAAAAATTACATACTCCGTATTTAAAAAGTACGTTAAAAATTTTACGATACAAGAGTTGATAGAAATGAAATGAGTTGATGTGGTTTGAACTTTGAAATTCATAAATTGGACCATTTGGTCGTTCGTAAAGCTGTTTCCGACCAACCGGCCGGCTGCACCTTCATGCCCAGCTATTCTCCATTTAATGCTCCTTACACATTTCTCATTATTTGAGAATAATATTTTTTTTATAACTGTTAGCGTTTTAATTTAGATAATATTTTATAATCCATATAAATTTTTAAAATGACAAAATTAAATATTATCATCAAATAGTCTTTTTAAAATGTTGATTCCAACAAATCTAAATTTTTTAAAATGTATTATCGATCAATTAAAAATAAATAAAGAACTTATATAAATTTAATGAAAGAATAAATGTATTACATCCTAGTTTTCGGGCTTGTTTGAAAACAACTTTATTCAAAAAATTAAATTTAATTTTTGGAGTACAGTCATATACGGAGTATATTGTAGTACAATCGTCAAATAAATTCTCTTTATTTAGAATTAATTGATCACAACTTATAACTTTTGTGATATATCCAAAGTTAAATGATTCTACACGACTAGGCGTGATTTTATGACCCGTTTGGTAAGTTTTGAACATATTATAAGATATGAGTTATGAAATATATGAAAAAAGTGATGAATTTTTTGAAATTAAAAATAAAGTTGTTTAGAGAAATTTAAAATCATAATTTAGTTATTGTTAAGTGGGGGTGACCTGCAACAGAGGTAGTTGGTCGTGACAATGGTAGTATGCGACAGAGAATGATTAATGGTTGCGAAAAAATATCAAATTTTTATATTGATATCTCTTAAATTCGAAATATTAGTTTAAAGGATTCATGATATCTAAACATATTAGATTTGTTTTTTTTTTGCTTTACCAAGCATCCAAAAAAGTTTAATATCTGGGGACATCAAAATTTCCATCTTGTTTTCTCATCAAACACAACTTTAGTTTCCATATACGAGTATATATTACGGAGTAATTTTTTAAAAATCAAATGTGAATTGAAAAAAAGCCTGATATATTCATTAAATAACCGAGAAATTAAAATATTTGCAGGATAAATGAACAAGACATGTGGCAAACTATTGGTACTCTTCCATGTTTCAAAAGTATTGAGCTGGAGAAAATGTTTTTATTATTTTATTTTTATTTTTTGGTTTTAATTTTTTCTTTTTAAAATTTTCGTTGTGTAGTGTGTCGAACTTTCCTATTGCATTTGTGCTTCACGAGTAATTGAAAGAGTGTTTGTGGATGATTAATAAGTTATGTATAAATTCAGTGTCCTATCATGAATAAATGAAAAGACTCTAATGATAGATAATTTGTAAGTATTCATAAATGAATTGAATAAAGATAATTTTGTAAATAGAGGGAATTATGCATGTGAGTGTTTTGTTAATAGTGACAAGTGTTGGATCATGCTGATAATTTCAATAATTTTACGAATTTGATCATTAGCAACAAATATTAGATAATAATATTTTTTTGAAAGTTTGGATAACGATAGATTATATCAATATCACAAAATAAGTGAATGGAATGTTCAGTCTATTCTCACCGAAATTCTCAAAGTGAACATATATATACTATAGTAATATAAAAATAAATTATTTTATATTTCTTCATTAAATGATAAAATTATTTTGACAATTTAATTTAATTACATTATGTGTAAAATTATGATTTAATTAGACTTTTTTTGTTTCTTGTAGATGAGTATAAGGACATTAACAAACATTTGAAATAAATTTTGTTATCATTCGTTCTCTTTTATTTGTGAAATATAGACTAATTTTCATAAGCCAATATTGCATTTTATTATTGATTTTTAAATTTGTATCTCTCTTTATTTATATGTATTTTCAATATTTCAAGAAAAAGATTTTTCTTTACATTTAATGGTATAAACTAGGTGTGTGTGTGTATCTTGATGAGTATAAGGTATAAGCTTGGAGGGCATGAATGAGTGCGAGATTTACGCTCATTGATTGTTAGGCTAGTGAATGACGGGTTAGGTGACTATTTCCTTATGTAAGTATTGATTAAAGCTAAGATTGCACTTAAGGAAGGGCTTATTACCTTTATTTATTTCTTCCACCCCATATAAATAGATTGTGAGAGGTGGAAGAAGGGCATTCAAGCATTCATACACATTCTTGAACACTCCAGGCAATAAGAAATAGTTTCGGACTCAAGAATTGTTTCCTAGTACTCTAGATCATCTTTTCTGTTCTTACTTTATGGTGTGTTTGTCTTGTTAGGTAAAGTCAGTTTGATTAGGTCGTATCCGGTCAAACTTATCTGGTTAAATTTACACCATCATATATATATATATATATATATATACTCCATCCGTCACATGAAACCTTTTCCCTTTCTTTTTTCATCCGTCCCAAAAAACACTTCTCATTTCTATTAACAAGTCACTTTTACCCCTTACTTTTTCATACCCTAACTATCACATCATACCTTTTTACTAATAATCTATCCATCAAATCATACTTTTACCCATCACATCAAAGGACATTTTTGGAAATTCAATACCAAAATACACTCTCTTTAAATCCCTCCTAAAAAGCAAAAGTCCCATGTTTCATGGGACGGAGGGAGTATATATATATATATATATATATATATATATATATATATATATATATATATATATATATATATCATCTCGATTTGTACCAAAAACCAATATCAAACCATCTTATAATATACTGAACCAATACTTCAGAATCAGGATCATATCGGTAAGACATAAAATCTTATACGAAATTGAAATATTTGAAACAATATCGGTATGAGCTAAATACCGTATTAAACCATGCCACACTCTCCCCTACCACCTTTAACGAACTTTTTAGAATGACACGGATACCCACGAAAGAGAATTCATTTTCTCAACTTCCAAGGCCCAATCATCCGTTTTTATTTTCTTCGTTGGGCTTAGCACGTAAAATGCGCTCAGACTAAAATCACAAGCCCATTTAAATCAAGCATCTTATCCGAATCTTCTCATCCATCGTCTTCCTCGACGACGTTCAAAAATTTCCTGCAATTCAACTATTCAAAGCAATGCTCAGTCTTGGTGGATTTCCTGCAAAGTCCAAATTCTTCCGCAGCGCCAATCTTCTCCGAGCCCCTCAAACCCGATTCCATTTACCCTCAATCGGAGTGACCCGACCCGGTTCCTTCTCTCTTCCACGGCAGTTGAAAACTAGGGTTTTCTCACTCACCTCGAGCAATCAAAAGAGGGCCGCCAAATCTCCGACTGAAATAGACAGTGTCGACGGTGATGATGATTCCGATGACGAGGACGACGGCGACGTGTTTCTTCATCTGAGGGATAGTATGAAGACATGGCACGAGAAGAAACCGCGGGGGTTTGGAGAAGGAGAAGTGTACGACACTTCGATTGAAGATAAGCTGATGGAAGAGATTGAGCAGAGTAGGAGAGCTCAGATTGTTAATCTCAACAAGCTCAAGAACAGTCCACCTCTAAATCCTGCCCCAAATAAGAAACAGATCAACCAAGAAGGAGGTTAGTTTTTTTTTTCTTTCAAAGCTCTCCTGGCATTATTTTTTCATACCATTAATCAGTTAATTTATCCTATATATTGGCCAAATATAAAGATACAAGCTAAAGTAACCATCAATGGAGATTTTGAAACCATATCAAATCTGATTGGCCAAATGCAAAGATGCAAACTAACATATAAGGCCTCCTTGGAAAACCCATCTATAAGGAGAAAAATCGCCTGGATTTATGCCAAGCTATGCCTACAAATTAATGGCAGTTGTTATTATATATGATCAATATGCACAATCTTGTTATTTTGAACTGGAAATCCATTGAAAACAGAATCTTTATTTTCAAGTAGGGGTAATATATGCTTACACATGCCTTCCCTAGGCCATGCTTTTGTGGGATTATTCTGGGGTTTTCGTTCTTTCAAATACTTTACTGTTATTGCATCATGTGGAAACTAATTTGGCCAGTAGCATGCTGGAGTTTCTACAGCATCAGAACATGTTCGTGTGCGCCTGATCAACCTTCCTAAGAAAAGGAATGTCGACAGAGATTTACGATCGGCTTTCAAAGAGTTTCCTGGAATTGTCAAGATAAACCCAGTTGTTTCTGGAAAAGCTAAGACCAGGGACCCTACCTGCAAAGGCATCGCCTTTATTGATTTCAAGTCTGAAGATAGAGCACACAGGTTAAAAAAAGAAAGAAAAGAAAGAAAGCATTTTTATTTATAATGTAAGTCTTTTACTCTGCATTCTTTTGTGTTGAGAGAGTTTCTGGATCATGGTAGATTTGTACAGACATTCTCAGGGAAGAGCATAGGGTTCGGTAAGGTCCAGAAACATATCAAATGTGTGATGATGAATTCCAACCCTGCGAATTCCAAGAACGTGCAGTTTCCCAATGAAACTGGCCATTGTTCCAATCTTGCGGAAGCTGATTGGGATGGAGAAGTTTCTGGAATGTTTGAGGGGATCACCAATGCGGGCGATGAGGAAGGGGTTGGAGGAAGCAGTTCATCATCCTTCTCTGCAGTTCCAAAGAAAACAGAAGTAAATGAGAAGAAGAAGAAAGTTGAAAGAGGAAAGAAAGGCAAGTCATCATCAGGAAACCCAAACATTCTTGGATCTGCTAAGAGGTAATGAATCTAATGATTGTCTGTCCCTGAACTTGATTACCTTAACAAATGCTTCATTTGCAAGAAGTCACTGTGCACACGTTAAACATGACTCTTTTTATTTTAATCTCAGGCTGAAGGTCAGGGAGAAAGTGCAACTTACGGGAGCTCTTGCCAAATATGGTTTGAAGTAACACTGTAATCGACCTGATCCGAACCAACCCTTCCATCTCCTTCATTTGCACTCTGTATATCAATATCATATTGGACTATGTAATTCTCTATAAATTTGCACCCTGTATTAATCAACACAAATTATTTGCATCTGATTAAATAACTTTAGTTGTTAGAGAAATAATTATTTGTACCGATTTATTTAATCTAAAATTTTAATTTGAACCAATTCTTATAGTTTCCAACTAGCTCAATTGCAAATGTATATTGTACATTTTTTTCCTCTCATCAGTTTTACAATTTGTACTAATTGGAAAGTGTTACATCAACAAGTACTCCGTATATGGTTATGGGAATACCAAAAGTGTACTCCAAATGTACACAACATGTTTTTTTTACCATTCATTTTTATTTAATTTTTATTTTTTTTGAATTTAGTTGCAAATTTTTGTTGTTATGAAGAGGGTGGGAGACATTTGGGGAATACCAAATGGTGTACCTCTAACATTTTTCATGGTTTTCTTGTACATTGAGATGAAAGTCAAACCTGATACTATCTTTTTTCAATAGTAAACAAAGTATTTTAAAAAGGAACATGCTACATGTATCCCAAAATGTATACTCTATTTGTACACCAAAGGTATGTACTAACACTTTGATGATTTACACTGACACAAAGTGTTGGTGCGTCAACAAAAAATTTATATTGACACAAAGTGTTGGTGCGTTAACAAAAATAAGCATTACATAACATAAAATGTTAGTACATTCCTGCAGTGTACAAAATGGGATACAAATTCTTGGGTACAAATAGCATTTTCCTTAGAGCATGAACAATGGTGAGGCAAAAATGGAATCCCACACGTTAACGTGGAGCATATTAACTAATAAAAAACAGTCCAGTCAACGAGTGGCACATGAGTGGAGTGGCATGCCTTGCAATGGCAAGTCATTGTTTTCATCATTTTTTTTCATATTTTTGCCATATTTGAATTATTAAAAATTATTTTACTTATATATTTTTATCATGAAAATATTTCCATTTACTCAAATAAATAATTTTTAATTATTAAATTTTTTTTGTTATCTACTCCATATTTTTATTTATTCCTAATTCATCTCAATTTAGATTATTATTTTAGAATTACGATGCAAAGACTCTCTATTTTTAAAAACCATTTCATTTAAAAATTAGTATAAGAATTAAAAATAAAACTTATAAATTTAAAAATTACATCAAAAGTTCTACAAAAAAAGTTGTGACAAAATTTTTTTAGTTAAATAATCAATGAAAACATACAAATAAACAAAAGATATCGCGAGGTGAGGGAAAAAAATTATAATCTATTGTGAGATGGAGAAAGTAAAAAATAATTCTATTACTTTACAAAAAGAAATCTTTCTTTAAATAAAAATTGAAAAGTAAAAAAAAAAGTTATATGTGCCTCGCTCAAGCCTTGCAATCCATGGAGGAACGGTGCTTCCACGCAAGGAAGGAAACTTTTTTGTCCTAGGTGGCATGGCATTGGCTTGGAACGCTGCTGCCAATGCTCTTATAAAAACTATATCTCGACTATATAACTCCAGAGCCTCAATCGCAAGAAATCCAAAAGTGTCTACTGCAAATGATATAAATATCTATCGATGCATGCTCTCTCGTGTTTGATCTTTTTGCTTTTAATGCTTTCAAAACCTACAATAAGAGAAATCTTTGTCACATTATACTCACAAAACTGCACCTTGGTACCCTCTATTTTAAGAAACTAACTATCGGATACCTAATATTTTTAAAATATACTCTGAGGTACCATCTATTTTGAGAAATTAACTGTCGGGTAACTAACATTTTTAAAATATACTCCGGGGTATCTCCAAATATATATTAACTTACCTGTGAGGGACATTCCGTATCATTCAAAAGCTTCGACTAAATTGGATGAATCATATCATTAAAGTATACTACCTCCGTCCCAGAGTATTTGTCCACTTTCATTTTTACACACCATCCAACACACTTCTTTAATCCATTTTATCTTATAATTTGTATATTAAAAAATTATAGAAAATTATATATTAATAGTCTATATGTTAAGACAAATCAAACAAGATCATACATGACTATATTTAGGCTTACACATTGAGAGAATTTGATGAGTCAAAGTGCTTAGATAAACAGTTCCAACAGTCAAAACTGGACGAATACTCCGGGACGGAGGGAGTAAGAACCAAGGTTATTTTTGGAATTCCAAATCCCTATTTCTAAAAATTAATGGCGTAATTAGCTTTGACGGAGAGTGAGACGGAATGTCCCTCACAGGCAAGTGAATGTATATTTGAAGGTATCCCGGAGTATAATTTAAAAATGTGAGGCATTCAATACTTAGTTTCTCAAAATAGAGGGTACCTTGGAGTATATTTTAAAAATGTGAGGTACCTGGCAATTAGTTTCTCAAAATATGCAGTACCCAAGAACAATTTTCTACATTATACTCGGTACAATGTATTTTGTAGTTCAAAATTCAATAGCAAATTTAAGCTTTGGAATTAAAATGTAATTTTTCAAATTACAAAAATGTTAGAAATCTATTAGATTTAACATCAAATATTTGACATTGAATATTTTAGGGGTATGCCAAATAGTGTATCATATTTGTGCTTCAAACAAATACAGACACTAAATGTCTGTAATCCTGCAGACATTTAGATCACGTTCTCCTCATTTTATTTTTTTAATTATTACTTTGTACTTAAATTTATTTGAATCAAATTAAAAATATCTTTTAATATAACTATATTTAAATCAAATCAAAACTTATTCCAATCATACTAGAACCATTCATTTCAAATGAAGATAACACAATCTTAATATCCTGACGTACAAATGAGATGCCCCATTTTGGTGTATACTTAACTTTCACTTTATTGAATACAGTTTTTTTTAAAGCTTTATCTTATAGAAATATTTAAAATTTGTGTAGATGCTAAAATTTGATGTCAAACACTCAAAATTGTAGATTTCTGGCTTATCAATTCAAATTAAGCATCCGGAGGATACGGGAGTACAACCTTCTAATCTCTCCGTTCAAAAATCCGCAAAACAAGAAATACTCCCGACGGCGGTGTCTCTCGCCCCCCCTTTCTCCGTCGGCCCTGCGCTTCCCCGTCTTCTTCCCCGGCTGCGCCTAAGGTACCTTCTTTTCCTGGCATCGACGCGATGTCTCCGAAGGTTTTGCGTGTCTATGCTTCACAGTTCACACATTGCTTTTGCTATGCTTGGTTGGAATTTGTGATTAATCGATTGCATTCAGCTTGGAATTGATAAAGATGTGGCTTTAGTAGCTGGGATTTTGTTTAGCTTTCAAAGTTTCTGATCGATTTCGACTATAACCAGGTCAAGTTAATTGTTGAATGTGTACAAGTTTTGTGCATTTTCTCGTTTACAGGAATTGGTGGAGACCCGGGGGAGGAGCTACTGCTAATGAACGGCTTGTTTCGTGCATGTTCTGCTGCTATATCATCAAACACTACAAATGTGTTAAGGACTAGTACATTTTGCAAATTCTCATCTAACAGATGGAATGCCAGTGTCAACCATGTTGGAGCTGGGAGTGTTAATTTTAACTGGTTTCTGAATAGTTTTTCCATTAAGCTGTACTCATCTAAAGGGTCTAGACGAAAAAATTCTCGATCACAGAAGTCCGGTCCCACTTTTGCGACTACTCCAAAAATGAATGACGATGGAGACAAATTTTTTGTTGTCAGGAAGGGGGATCTCATTGGAATTTACAAGAATTTGAGCGATTGTCAGACTCAAGTCGGATCTTCGGTAATCTATATGATTCTTTTTCAGTCTACTTTGGAGTGTGTAAGAGGCATTTTTTTATATTTCAGTATGCAGTACTTGCACTATGACATCTTCTTTGTGCATTATGGGGTACTTTGGGATGCTCCATTTCATTAGAGAAATTGTTTGACTTTGAAATGGTTTTTATGGAGATATTTACATCAAGGGGCACATAGAGGTCATGAATTCTTCATGCATTCTTATGTTTGTGATAGATTTGTCTGCTACGTGCAACTTATAACTAGTGATTCCTAAGATTCTTTAGTTTAGCAAGGAAGTAACAGTCTTTCCTCTAGTGTGTTCAGTTGTTTCTGGCTCCTAATGAATGAGAGTGCTTTGGGTATCTTGTCTTATGCATCAAGTAGAATTCCAGAAATTGTATCTGACTGAACACTTTACCTATCACTACATGCTTTGTTCACTAACAATGTTTTGGAAAATGGAAACTGTAACATTTTGTTGCATTCGTACCACTGCATTAGATGTATTTACACAGTTATCAGGTGCTTGGAAGTATTATGCCTAAGGACACAGAGGAATATCTTCTTTCCCGTGGATTTAAGAATGCTCTATATACTGTCAGAGCCCAAGATGTAACTGAAGATCTTTTTGACACTTTGGAACCTTGTCATCTTCAGGTGAGAGAGAGTGCATTATTCTCCATGCTACCTCAATAGTCCATTTTCTTTTATTCCTAACTTGAAAATGCTTTGTTCATTTCAAATAATGTGTGTGAACTAGGTCAACAACTCACTCAGTTTGTGTCACCAGGATCTTAGCGTGAGCCGTGAGGTTGAAGTCTCATAGATCAAAGTTCCTAACTGGATAATATGTTACTTTAAACAATCATAATGAAACAAAATAGAAAGGATTGTTGTGTTTGATGTTAGTTGTACATTCACTCTAATAATTGGCTGTTTGGTTCAAACACAGATAAAAACAATTTGTCTGTATGCCTGTCTAATATTAGAATTGTTATCTTACTCAAAAATGGAGTATTTGTTTGGATATGTTTGATTTTTGTTGTGATATACAGAGTATTAGAATTTAGTATAGCATTGCCTTTTATTTTTTAAGACCTTAACAATTTAATTAATTTCGTTAATGATAATAGCATAAAGGCTCCTCAATAACAGTAGCAACAGCAATAGTACTCCATCCCTATCCTACAATTTTCTTCCCAAGTTGGCCTGAAATGGTTATTATGAAAAATGAAATTGTGTGATAGTAGATTGACTTAGAAGTGAGAAAAAAATATGTCACAGAAACATTTCATAAAGAAGAAATTGGAAGTGAATCTTGAAAGTTTCACTTCCCTCATGACCTGTAGCAACCTAGGAATAGCAAGTTGTTGCAGAGGTTGCTGAAGCACTTTCTAATACTAAGTTTATAAACAAAGTGCTTCACCAACTACCGAATAAACAGTCTAAAAACAAAAGAAACAGCACACAACACGCAAATTGTTTACGCAGTTCGGAGCAATTTCTCCTACGTCTGCGAGGCCCACGTCAGTGTAACAGCTTTCCCACAAAATCAATTCAGAGTTTACACCCTCAATGACAACAGACTCGATCTATCCATTGATCTAAACTCAACAACTTAATGGGATGTAATAAACTCGGTTTATGCAGAGATACCGAGACTGAAACACTGAGCAACTTATCTGAGACATGTTCCTGGCCTACGCTCCAGCTCTTCTCAGTTCAACTGTCTGGAACGCACGTTAATCTTTAAACAGAAGGTTATTCTGCATACCAGCCATATGTGTCCTTCGATCTACTTGGCTGATCAATTCTTTATTCAGGATTCTCTCTTGATATATTTTCTCTCTCGATTCGCACCCCAAACAGGCAGGTCTTCCTTTTATTTATACTTGCAAGGCGAGATCAACCCTAGTAGAATCCTGATATACCTCTACCTTTGTTGATACATGAACTTGATCCCAACTCTTTCCCCTTTAGCTTGTTGATACATGAATGGTAAACATGTTTCAATGCTTTCTCAACTTGTTCGGGCCGAGCTATATGGATTGGAATTACTGGTTCTGGGCTGAACTCCTGCGCGATTTTTACGCACAATATAAGTCATGTTTCCACTATCAAGAGCAAGAACCAATTAAAGTTATGGCTTTGGAAAATCGCGTGGGGGGTTGTGAGGATCGATCAACACACACGATTGAGATGACGAAGATCAAGAAACGAGAGAGTATTTGGGAAAAGTAGAGAGAGAAATGCGTGAGTAATAATTCGTGGTAACACCCCGTGTGAGTAAACTTCCACGGCGGTGGGTTATATATTAATCATTCAGAGTATGTACAGTTGCAGAGAATAATTGGAGAATGAACATTAATATATGACAGTACATCAAATATTGATCAAGCTCCACAACCTAACAAGGGTGGGGGGTCGGGTGGGGGATCAGGGTCGGGTGGGGTCTTGAAGAAGATGAAAAGGGTGGAGAATCAAGAGAAAAAAAAAGAAATGAGTCAAAATCATAAAATTTAAATTTATAAAATTATAATTTGACCCCAATTGACCTGAAGGTGACTTGGAAACCGCCTATTGGACCACCGGTGAAAGAATGTTGAAAGTTCGTGTATTTTTGTGATAGAAATTAAAGTTTATATACCGAAGTGAAATAATGCTGAAAGTTCGTATACCATCGTTGAAATTTATCCTTTCAATTTGTTTTGTTTTTTTAGTATTTTTGTTTCTTTAGCTTCACGATTTATTTTGTTCACTTTCGATCTTTTTTCCCAAAATTTTAGTCTTATTTTTTGTTTTCAATGTTTTTGTGGGATCGATCTGGATTGTTGTTGTTGTAATCTTTTTTTATTGTTAACTTTTTGTTTATTTTTCATTCTTTCCTCTAAGTATTTTAGTCTTATTTATTTGTCTGTTTTTTTATTTTATTTCTTTGTTTGTTAACTTTTTTGTTTGTTTTTGAATTTTTTCCGATATTCATCTTATCTGTTTGTTTTTTTCTTTTTTATTTGTTATTTTTTTGCAAAAAAGTTGTTGAGTTAAAAATTGACCCGAAAGTCAACCAAAAATTAGGCGATGCAATTGGAGGGGGTGCGGGGATGCGTTTGGGACGGGCCGGGTATGGGGGTTTGCCGGGGGGTTAGGGGGTTATGAACAATCAATTTTACGATCGGAGCACCGTAGGTGCTCCGATTGAATTGGTGTAACAATCTTACACCAAATTTTTTGTGTAAGATTACCCCTCTTCATATATATGAGGGGTAATCTTACACCAATTGATTGGTGTAAGATTGTTATACCAATTTAATCGGAGCACCTACCTTGCTCCGATTCTAAAATTGATTGTTTCTACCCATCATACCAATTTAATCGAACTTTCTTCCTAACGAGATTATTCAAACACGGCAGAATGTTATTAATCGCACGCCAAACAAAATTGCGGACCTTCGTTAAAGCCTTAACCTTCCACACCTTCCTCCATAAGCTCTCTTGCACTGTGTTGCTCTCTGTTGCTGTTGTTTGGTCCCATGTTAACTGTCTGTACCATAGTCACATAAATCGCGGTACGTTTCGTTACGGGTACGCGGTACGGGTACGAAATTCGCTAGAGGTAACGAATTCGGTACGAAGGGGGGTAGGTTCATTTCGGTACGAAGCGGTACGGTGTACCATGTATTTGGTTCGGCATACCAAAAGTCAAAACATAAGTAGACAAAAATATTGAGGACTTTAAGTTGGGGTGTGGTGAGACTTGAGAGGGTGAGAGGTCAGAACAGGAAACAGGAAACACTTACGAAGAGAAGTGCAATCGCACTTCTAGGAAAACAGGAAACACTTACGAAGAGAAGTCAGAACAATCGAGACTTTGGGGAAGTGCAATCGAGTCTGGGAAACGATTCGCACGACACTTTGGGGAAGTGCAATCGCCCATCGCGAATTGAACCTGGAAGTGACGAAATTGCGATTTGGATCCCTGGACCCGGCGATCGGCACTGCGTCTTCTCCGACTTGGTGCGACGTTTGAGGGCATCTGGATCGCCGTACCTTTGCGAATTGGAGCGCCGTACCGTGGCGATTTGGGTCGTCGTACCGGTGGCAATCGGATCGCCGGCGAATTGCGATTGGGTACGATTCGTACCAATTCGTAAATCGCGGCTGGGTGTACGAATTCTGTAACTATGGTCTGTACGCACTCTTGACCGTGTAAGTCTCAGTTTTATCGAGCATCCAGAACAGCCTATCCATCCCCGGCGTAGAAGATAAAGGAATAGCTCGGATTGCTGCCAAGTCCCGCGCATTAAACACCGCCTCCACCAGTGGCCAATTCCACTGTCCATTGATTATGAGATCACTAACATGCTGCAAAGAATCATGATTTGGGTTATAAGACATAATGTAGGGATTATCACTGTCTAGTAGCCACGGGTCAGACCAAACCCGGATCTGATTTCCTTGACCAACTTTCCAGCGGGTGCCCCTGCGTATCAAGTCCTGAGTCGCAAAGAAACTCCGCCAAACAAAACTAGGGTTTGAGCCAAGTTTTGCTTCATGAAGTTTGTATTTCGAAAATATTTAGCTTTAAAAACCTGTGAAACTAACAGGTCAGGTCGAGTCATGAACTTCCAAGTCATCTTCCCAAGCATAGCTAAATTGAATTCCCGAATCTTTTTGAAGTTCAGTCCACCCAATTGCTTCTACCGACTCAATTTATTCCAACTCATCCAATGAATATTCCTCGTAAAGTTTGTATCCTTGCTCCACCAGAATCGCGCCAACATCCGCTCAAGATCCGAGCAAATTGATTTTGGTAATAAGAAGAGTGCCATAGCATAAGACGATATTGCTTGCAGAACCGACTTCAACAAGTCTTCTTTACCGACTTGAGATAACAACTTAGTTTTCCACCCTGTGATCCTTTTCCACGTTCTATCTTTGATATACCGAAGCACCTCTCGCTTATTCCGTCCTATAGCAGAAGGCAGACCAAGATAATTGCCCAGGTCCGAGCTCTCTGGAACCTCTAGCCGTTGACAAATAACCCTTCGGATTGAGTCTTCAGTGTTTGGGCTAAAACATATTGTTGATTTGTCAAAGTTAACCTTTTGACCTGAAGCTGCTGCATAAGTTCCAATGGCATCTTGAATTTGCATTGACTCCTCCTCTGAAGCACCAAAGAAAAATAGACTATCGTCTGCAAAAAAGAGATGAGTGAGAATAGGCGCGTTCCTGGCCACCCGACATCTAGAGATTGCCCCATCCCCTGCCTTTCGAGAGATGAGTCTTGACAGTCCCTCTGCCCCGATAATGAACAAATAAGGGGAGATGGGATCTCCTTGGCGGAGGCCACGAGTAGGGAAGATAGGGCCCATGCTTCTATCGCGATGTCGAATAGTATAAGAAACAATCCTTACACAGCCCATCAAAAGCGACGTAAAAGTAGGTGCAAAGCCCATAGAACGTAAAACTCCCTCTAGGTAGTTCCACTCCATTCTATCATAAGCTTTGCTAATATCAATTTTCAGAGCTGCTAACCCAGTTCCCCCTCTTCGCTTATTCCGGAGGTGATGAAGAGCCTCATAAGCAATCGCACAAACATCATGGATATCCCGACCTGCCACAAAGCCACTTTGCATGGGCGAGATAATCTTTGGCAGGAGTTTCTTTAATCTGTTAGCGATCATCTTACTCATAATCTTATACAGAACTTTACAAAGAGCAATCGGTCTTAAGTCACCTACTTCTTCAGGATTTTGCTTTTTTGGAATAAGGACAATCTCTGTTGCTCCCACCGACGTTGGGATCATGTGCATGTTCAAATGTTGGAGACAAAAAGAAGCCACTTCCCCTCCCACAATATCCTAGAATTTTTGGTAGAAACCCGGGTTGAAACCATCCACGCCTGGAGATTTGTCAGGATGCATGGCAAAAATTGCTTCTTTAACTTCTAACTCTGTAAATGGCATACATAGGCTAGAATTATCCTCTGTTGATATTAAATGAGGAATATTTTCCAAAACTGGTTGAAGTGGAGCATCTCCATGCGTCTTAAAAATGTCTTCCTAATAGCCAGCAATCAAGTCCGCTAGTCCTCCGCCCCATTCTCGCCATGAGCCGTTTTGATCTCGAAGCCTCTGGATTTTATTTAGTCTATGTCTCTCTGTTGCCTTCGCATGGAAGAATTTTGTGTTACGGTCTCCATTCTTTAGCCAGAATTCCTTGGCCCGTTGTCTCTAGAAGGACTCCTTCTGAGCATATAATTCAAAAAGCCTTTCTTTCGCGCGCTGGTAGCGTCTTCTGCTAGTATCATCCCATTTTCCTCTAGTGTGCTACTGAATCTTCCGCATGATAGTTATCTCTGCCCCAAAGCAATCCTTCCACTCCTTCCCCCAAGCCAATAGTCTTTCCGAGCAGAAATCTAGTTTATGTTCCAACTCCGCAGCTCCACAGATCTGCCAGCAGTCCAAAACCAGGGATCGGCATCCTGGGTCACCAGTCCAGGAGTTCTCAAATCTGAATTGGCAGCTTGTGCTCTTGGAATCCATGCTTTGATTCGCATAAAGATTGGCAGGTGATCTGAAGAAGAGAAGTCAAAGGTTGTTGAGGTAGCTAAAGGGAATTTTTGCCTCCACAAACTTGACGTAAGAAATCGGTCAAGTTTTTTCTCAACGCAAGCATCTCCTTTACGCCCATTGTCATAAGTAAATCCATAACCTCCAAGTGGGAAATCGAGCAAACCAGCATCTTCAAGAGCCTCTCTAAAGCCTTGTATCAGGTAGCTCGGTTTAGGTAGGCCACCCTTCTTTTCTCCTTGATCAAGAATCGCGTTGAAATCACCAAAACAGAGCCAAGGCAAGGTGCTCATCCGGGCGAGGTCCCTAAGTAAACTCCAGGAGTCAGATCTTCGAGCTTGATTGGGATGACCGTAAAAGCCCGTGCACCTCCACCTGCCTAGAGCTTGCTCCTCCACCTCCACATCAATATGGAACCGAGAAAGAGATAAAAGAGACACTTGAAAAGGAAATTTCCATAAAAGTGCCAAGCCCCCGCTATGACCCACAACATCAACAGAAAAGAAACCATCATAACCCAACATAATTTTTATTTCATTAATACGAACTGCATGACAAAGTGTCTCGACAAGGAAAATAAGTAAAGGTTTAACATCACTAATAATGGCTTGAAGGGTCTGCACTGCTCGCGGGTTGCCAAGCCCGCGACAGTTCCAACTTATGCAACTCATTCTGATCGACGGGTCTGGCACCCAGAACCCGCCTCCGACAAGTTTTTTGGCTCCACGTCCATGATAGTTCCATAGCTTCCGTTAGCATTCACACCTTCCAGCGTCTTCCTCTTCTTTGGATCCACGAAGACCAGACCATCCTCTCCTTGTTCTTCCATTGTAGCTTCGGTCAGAGTGTTTCCCTCAACTGGTGCCATCATCAAGGGGTCCTTCTGCACACTAGATTGACCCAACATTTTCTTGCTCACAAACCCTTCATTCATCATTCTACAACTGTTATGAGGTCTTCCATCCCAAGAGTTATCAGAAGCCATTACTTTCACACCATCTTTTCCTCGCACAGGTAGCTCCTCTCTTAACCACTTCGCCCCAATCCCCATGCCCATCTTTCGGCCAGAAGCTCTCATCTCCGGACCATAGTTCCTCTCAATCTTTGCCCCCCAATTCCGCAGCACAATGGGGCAGAATCTCTCCCCATGCCCAAGGACTCCACAGACAAAGCAGAAAGTAGGGAGCCGTTCATAAGCATACTCAACCAGGAACCACTCCCCCCCTTCCTTCTTCAATTTCTTTCCTCGCTTTAGTGGCTGCCGAACGTCCAACTTCACCCTTACTCTCATCACCGAAGCCCAAGGATTTATGAAGTTCTTAGGATCTGTTTCCACAAAGATCCCAATATCCTCCCCAAGGCGTTGTGCTACCTTCTCCGAGAAAAACCACGCTTCAGACCATGAATTTGAACCCAAATGTGTAGATGATTCAGAGGGATTTCAGATGGATCTACATCCCCTTTACCGACCTCCAGTAATAGGGCGTGGTTGTTATAGGACCACGGACTCATATCTATCACCCTATTCATCTCAGATTTGGCCCCAAACTGGAACACATACAGACCATTCCCCAAATCCCTAACCAACATACCTTCCTCGGGTCTCCATAAAGACGCCATCGTATTCTTCATAGCTTCGAAATTGACTGGCCGCTCTGTGAGAAATCGACCCACCAAGTAGTGACTGTAGTCCCCTTTTTGCGCATACAGCACCTCTTCTTCACCGTTGAAGACCAGCCCCTCTTCCTCATCATCCGCCAATGAAAGATTTGCAAGATCGACTTCTGCATTTTCCATCCTTTCCATTGCCAAGAGAAGAGAGAAGAACCCCAAGTATCAAAACCCTAGCCGTCAAAGAAGAACAAAACTCTCAGCAAGAGAGACGAACCCATTGTGTATTCGTTATGTTGTGTTTGTCTTTCTTCTTGCATTAATGCTTCTCTATTCCTTTGCTTTTTTTGTACAATCTTTTCCATGTTTTGAGTTTACATGGTTACAAACCCGGAAAACTAAAATGAACATTTTGAGCGTCACATATTTTTTATTTTAGTTTTATATCCATCAAATTTGCCATTTTCATAAAATACTCATTTTCACAAATTTTAGAATGTATGTGTTCACAAATTCGACGGATATCTCCCCTCTACCCACAAATTAACCACTGCAGTGATAGTACATAATAGATTGGTAGCAAGAGGAGACTCATCTCCACATAACAACAACAACAACCCAGTTGGATCCCACTATTCATCTCCACATAAAACATCCAAAATATAAATTTCTAATTATAAAGACAATGTTGTCAATTTATTTTCTAAAAATAGAAATGGAGAGTGACACTAAATGTTCTCTTCACCTTATCTAAATGGAATAAGTTCTGATCTGGTATGATCTGATCTAGTCTGGTTTGATCTGTTCTGATTGTATTTATATTTAAAACTGTTTCTGATCTAATTTGATCTAATTTCAATAAAAATAAATAATAAGTAATAAGAATAAGTTGAAAAAAAACATGACCTAAGATTAGTGGAGTGTTTTATAAAAAAAAGATTAGTGGAGTGTAAACAAATAAAAACTTTTCCACATTAAACTTTTAACTTTTGTTTGGATGGGAAGAGAAAATGAGAAAAAAGAAAATAATATGAAAAAAATGGAGAGAAAATGAAGAGAAAAAAGTTGGTGTTTGGATTGATAGAAAATGGTTTGAAATGATAAAGAAAAGTTTCCTCCATTCTGAACTATCTGAACTATAAATGACTATAAAGTGTCCCCGGAAATTGTAGTATGATCCAACTTACATTTGAGAAGGGGAGAAACGTTTTTATGTGGGATCCATGATTAAATTTTGTTTTCTTACTATTTTATTTGCATTCGAAACAATAGAAAATGTATAGAAATGTGTGTTTTCTCACCTAAATTTTTCTTTCTCTCCATTTTCTTACCATCAAACTCGACGGAGTGTAAGATCAGGGATTTGGAGATGCCCTTAAGCTTAGTTTGGAAACCAGGAAAGTGACTTGTAGAAAATGACTTCTGCAAAATGCGCTATAGCGAGCCTAGCTGATCCTCCATCCAATGAGAACACGGTCTAAAAGAGAACCACGTGTAGAATAGACGAAAAAAGAGAAGGACCACATAAATTCAACAGATGGCCACTCATATGGCAGGCCCCTGAGAGTTAATAAAATTTAGAAAATGAAGGCCCCCTCCAAATCCGGTCTAATTTGCAAACACAAGGCCACATAAGTAGGGACCATTTGTTGATCATATTACACGCCAAAAGATGCTTTGAAGATGAATTAATCAATTGAAAATGAAGAAGACAAGTTGGGGAGGCAGTCAAATATAATCATTAAGGGGAGGCCCGCAGAGAATATAAGGAACCCTATGAATGGTTATCCATTGGCAGCGAGCCAATCTCTTTTAGCGAGCCACATGGGCTCCTCAATTCGTGAGAAATCATTGAAGGGGACGACTAAATTCTACAGGATAAATGAGAGAAAAAGTTTTCGAGAAGAGCAATGCATCCTAAGAGCAACATTACTCATTCCCCTATATTCTACTCCTACATCATCTATTTCCAATGACACGTCACTTTTTCCTTCAACTTTTCCCACCTTTCTCTAACCATTCCCCTACTTCTTTCATTATTTTTTCCCACATGTCATCTCCTCATTTGTATAAAAAAAATTAAAAAATAATAAAAAAGTAATTGGTCAATCAGACATTTTCTCTCTCTAGGGGAATATTATTCCCCCCTCCTCACCTCTCTACTCTATTCCCCTCTCCTTTCTAATCATGCTTCTCTTCATTCCCCCTCCACATCATCCTATTCCCCCCTTCATTCCTCCCCATTAGTAATGCCCTAAGGAGAAATAACATTGGAGTGCGATCCACTTTGACCAAGGGAGGGATCGCTGGACTATTCAGTAATGAAAGGACCGTTGGTGGGGCCTTCATTAATGAGAGGGCCATTAAGGGTGGGTCCCTAGCCTTCCATACCTCTGTCAATTAAGGGTGGTTATAATCGTAAACCCAAAAAAGCAGCTTTAATATCGCCACGTGAGCGCCACATCAATAGTTTTAGTCCACCAACTTTTTTAAACCTACTCCTATAACAATAAACCTACAACTGCAACTTTAACAAAATATTTATTTTTAATTAAAATAAATAAAAGGATGAAAAAGTAGGAGAGATATGATAGTAGGGACCATTTTTCCCCCATAAACCCAACTCTTAAGTTTAAAAGCCAACTTTACAAATTTTTGTCATTTCATCACCTTGTAATGGATAAAGCTAGCTTTATGGGTTTAAACTTACACAAAAACCTACCATTACAACCACCCTAATGTGGGGTGGATCATTCTCACTGAGACCAGCGCAGAGGTGGATCACCGCCATCAATTTAATACCAACAAAATGGACCCCTTGCATTCCTAGTAAACCGAATCCTTCATAGGTATATAGACCGAACACGAGAAAGATAGATGTACAAAAGCCATTTTTTTATTTTTGACTTTTAAAAAAAGGATATGTGATTGGAACCTGGCCCACCAAGACATTATTAGATGGGTTGGGTCTAAAATATACCCGAGGCCCAAGTTAGGGTTCATAACCTTAGATGATCCGGCCCAATTATGGTAAGATAGATGGGGCTGGAATGAGGCAGTACCCGGTACCCGAGCCTGATCCAGTTAAAGAAGGATCGGGTCGGGGAGTGCTAAGATGGGACTTGGGAAGATTGGGTTGATGCAGGAGTTAAGCAACAGCCCATAGAAGACCGGGTCACCATAGAAAGACACGACTCACCCTTATAGAATTAGGGTTGCGTCTCCCTTAAGAGATGGACAAATATTTTCCTGTCATTATCTGAGACAGCGGTGATAGAGGATATTTGTCCAATAATAGACTTGTCCATAAGCCATTAGCTTGGAGTGGAGGAAGCCTTCTGGGTAGGAGAAGGAGATCTCCCTTATCCTCCCCCAATCACCGGAGGTATATTGATATGATGGTAGTTGGGGAGGCCTCCTATAAAAGAGAGAGGCCCGTGCCTTTGAG
Source organism: Cuscuta campestris (assembly GCA_900332095.2). Classification (NCBI taxonomy): domain Eukaryota; kingdom Viridiplantae; phylum Streptophyta; class Magnoliopsida; order Solanales; family Convolvulaceae; genus Cuscuta; species Cuscuta campestris. The sequence goes on from OOIL02005599.1 coordinate 248,959, forward strand.
AAGATCATCTTATAAATGAAGAGAGAACATATAATAGTGATTAGTAAAAGAGATCCTTGAGAATATTCCGATCCACAGACGGACGGTCTAGGGGAGAGGACATCGGTTTGAGTTATATTACTGTGTGCCGTCCATCTCACATTACTTATTACTCCTATATTTTTATTCTTTCACTTTTACAAGGCCCATATTTGGACCTTGGACTGTCCAATAGCCTAAGCGAAAATATTAGCGATTCATCACAATAATAAAAAAATCATTAGGTTTTAAAGAAAACTGAGACATGAAAGTAAAGAAATAAGGGCTGCGATGAACAAAGAAATCCAGATCTTAATTCCATGAAAAATTAAGAAAAATATGAAAAATTACATTTACCAGCGAAATAATGCAAAAATAGATGATGAGTATCCTCAGTTTTGTGGTAAGAACTCTCGGTTTTATCGTTTTTCAAAACATAATTCGGGGTACCTTAAAGTATCCAAAAACTAACTCTGGAGGGACTTTCCGTCCATCCCTCCATCATACCCACTTGCTCTGTTATCTTTTCATATTCTTTTTTCTAAAAAACTGATGCTGGGTACCCTCAATTTTGTGGTAAGAACTTCTGGGTTCCACTATTTTTTTAAAATATACTCCGTAGTAGTAGTAAGAAGGAAAAAAGGAAAATCCATCCGGAGTAATTTTTTGGATATTTTAAGGTACATCGGAGTATATTTTTAAAAACGATTAGACCCGAAAGTTCTTGCCACAAAATTGAGGGTACCAAGTAGCAATTTTTGGGAAGAAGAAGACGAATAGATAACGGAGCAAGTGGGTATGACAGAGGGATGAATGGAAAGTCACACGAGAGTTAGTTTTTTGGATATTTTAAGGTACCCCGGGCTATATTTTGAAAAACGATGGGACTCGCAAGTTCTTACCACAAAATTTGGAGTACCAGACAGTAATTGTTTGGAAAGAATGCTTGCGATGAAGGCTTGGAGCAACGGATGAAGATGCAGATGCATGAACGAAAGAAGAAAAAGGGGGAAGAGGGGGTTGCGAGGAAGAGAGGGAGAAGAAAGGATGAAGAAAGAAAAAGGATAGGTTCGGAGGAAGAGAAGAAAGGAGGCGATGAAGAAAGAAGAGAAGAGTTCGGGAAGAAGAAACTAAAATTGTCTTTCGGAGTTTTTTTTCGCAAGTCAAATTCCAGAAATGAGACTTCGTTTTCCGCTTGACCAGACTCATTTTCCCTTTGACTTCTATTTTCCTGTCTTGCTAAAAAGAGTTTTACTGATTATTTGAGTCCGTTCAACTTATTACTTATTCTTATTAAAATTAGATCAGACAAGGTCATATCTAATCATAAATAACTTTAAATATAACTATAATCAAATCAAATCAGACCAGATTAAATTTAATTAATCAATATTCCCTCCGTCCCACTCTTTTTGTCCAGTTTTGACTTTTAGAACTGTTAATCTAAGCACTTTGACTCATCAAATTCTCTCAATGTGTAAGTCTAAAAATAGTCATGTGAGATCTTGTTTGATTTGTCTTAACATATAGATTATTAATATACTCCGTATAATTTTTATAATTTTTTAATATACAAATTACAAGATAAAATGGATTAAAGAAGTGCATTGGATGGTGTGCAAAAATGAAAGTGAACAAAAAGAGTGGGACGGTGGGAGGGAGTATATGCCATTCTCAGTTCTCTAGCCATAGGAAATCGTCCACAATAAGATAGTCTCTAGCCTCTAGGGTTTAAGCGATGGCAACTTCAACCGCCTAAGCGTTCTCTGATTCACGAACAAATGAACAATCGATCTCTTCGATCCGGAAAACAAGTCTTTCTACGAACAAAAAACCTGCTCCAATGTTGAATTCCGTCGCCCACACCCTCAAAAGAAAAGCTCTAGGGAAATTGAAAGCCTTTTTAGCGAGGTTTTGATTCAATAATTTTATCATCATCATCATCTTCTTCTTCTTCTTTTCTTCTTCTAATGATTTCATTTGTGCTGTATCTTTGAATGGAAAGATTCGACGAAGATGATCATTTGGAAAGTTATGAAGAAGAGAGTTCTATTTACGAGCCCGAAGAATTCATCATTGTATGGTTTTTGTCTCAGGTTTCTTTATTTCTTTAGTTGTTTTATTGCATTGTTGTTGTTATGTTTCAAAATTAAACAAGGATTGGAGGAATTTTATTTGTGGATAGCCATGTTAATTGTCCGGGATCTGTCTTTGCAAAGATTGAATTTTGGCATCTGGTGTTTTGTTATGTTTCAAAACTAAACAAGGATGGGAGGAATTAGTCATTCTTTTACTTATTTGTGGACAGCCATGTTAATAGTCCAGGATCTGTCTTTGCAAAGATTGAATTTTGGCATCTGGGTTTTGAATCTTTTGTGTGATTGTTCACTGAATTGTTCAATTTCCTGTTTTGGGTCTCCATCAATGGCTGCTGAAAAGTTTATTGCTTTTTAAAAAAGCCGAATCATGTATTTTTTTCTTTCTTTCTTTCTCCAATTTTACTGGGATTTGGTTGTTCATAGTTAGTTGCTCCCTGCTAAGCTCCTTAAAAATGGTTTTTTAGCTAGCTTTGGAAGGAATGATTTCAGATGGTGAGAGATAATAAAAAGAATAGGAAAAGCCTTGATTTTGATTGTCTGGAGTTTGAAAATTTTATATATTTTTGTTTTTTTGAAAGCATGTTTGTCTGTTGGTGTTTGAGCTCATTGAGCTCAAGGTCCCCCCTCTCCATAGTTAGTAAGGCGTCGCCTAGGCGATAAGGTGTTATGTTTTGCTCGCCTTGGTTGCTCGCCTCGCCCAGAAAACCCTAAGGCGGTCAGGCGCTCGCCTAGGCGTCGCCTTATGTCGCCTTTCTCGCCTTGACACCTTTGGTCACTTCAAATTTATGAAAAGCCCAATTTTTTTAGTGCAGCCCATCCTTTTAGTGTAGCCCATTTTCTTTTGGTGCAGCCCAAGTATTTTGCAAGTCTATTTTAAAGAGTTTAAGAAGATTTAACTTAAATTATCTCTAGGCTCGATCAAGAGCCTCTTCCCATTCTAGATCTGCCGACTCACTTTCTTCTAAATGTTTGTGAACCCTTCTTTCTTTTTCAGATTATGTGTGGACTATTATTTATAATATTGTGGTATGTTGTGCCATATGTGTGTGTGTGTCTATATATATATATATATTGGTTCTGGTGAGAATGCAATCTTAGGAGAGAAATGAGAATGAATCTGGCGCTTTAGATTGTGAGATCTAAGGGTCAAGATTTCATCAAAATTAGATGCACCAAAATGGTGCGAAAATGCATCACGTCGAAATGCATCATAAACCTTCGAAAATGCACTATCTCAAAATCTGAGCGCATGATGCAATCTGAGCCGCACGATGCATCAGATCCGACGGCTAGATTTTATTCTCATTTCTCTCCCCAAGGTGCATTCTCACGGGAACCGGCCCCTATATATATATATATATATATATATATATATATATATATATATATAGGTCGCCTAGGCGTCTGCCTAGTCGCCTAGGCAGTATGAAGGTATATTGGCGCCTCGCCTCGCCTTACCGCCTTACAAACTATGCCCCTCTCTACTTTCGAGTAGGGACAAGGTTGTTGTTGTAGCCATGTTAATAGTCCATTACAGTATTTAATTATTACTAGCAGTAATTTAGGGCGTTGAGGTCATGTGTGTGTGTGCCCCTGCCCAAGGCGGGCTAAAATGAGAATACTTACTGTTCTACAGTATTTATACGTATCAATCCAATTGTTTTCATACAAACCCCGCAGTTGGATCAAAAGTTACTAAAATTTTATAGCAATCCAAAATCATCCTCTTGCAAACTCATACAGGGTATAACTTCTTACATTTTTTGAAGACTTCACATGTTCCAACATGAAATACAGTATTATATTGACTTTTTAAACTATGTTTTAATGGTGAATTTATTTGGGAGTTTTATAAAATTCTAGGAAGATGATTTACACGTCATTATCTTTTAATCAAATGGTTGGTTTGTAGAAAAACACTTCGAGTGAGAGATGTTCCTCCTGTAGAAGAGTTGAAAAAATGGAGGGTTATTGTTACGACACGTTCGTGCAACAATCCTATCTTTCACTTCGCTTATTTTAATTCAAAATCTACCATGGGTTGAAAGTTATTAGCACAACTAATCATCTTAAAATTTAAAAAAGAATCTAAAATCATTTCTTATTAAATCACACCACTTATATATTAACAGGATTTAGAACTAGATATTGTGTTAACTTTGTTCTAGTAGATGGGGTATAAAATGATTTTTGAGTGTTCTAAAATTTTATGAGCTTGATCTATGTGTCATTAGATTTCAATTATGTGGTGGAAAAAATAATCAAAGTGAAAGATATGATTGTTGTAAAAATTGTTGTATTATCAACCCTTCTCTCTCTCTATAGAAACACATATGCTCCCTTCGTTATGCAATTAAATCCACACTTTCTTTCTTTTTTAATACGTTCCAAAATGAACTTCACACTTCTCTTATTTCCTTTTAAAGAAAGAAGTACATGGCTTACAACATTTTTCTCTTACAAGTTGATTCCAACAACACTTTTTTACTCTTAAAGACTTTTCTAGAATTATCCATAATTTTTTTGTAAAACGAGTATTATTTTTTTGGACATATGTTTTGTTTGAAGTTCTTTTTTTCAGTTAGAAGTCCTTAGGGGTTGAGGATTTTGATATTTAACGATCAAGATAAACCAGATTGGGAGACTACGATTGTTGTGTATAAAGAGGTTTTTATGAATATTTGAGTTTTATGAAATTCAACTTATTTTTATTATAATGTCCCCTTTTCAATATCGGTAATTCCAAATTTATAATTGGGGCCAGACTCTTATATTCCTCGATCTTAATTTACTCATTCTAATATTTTAAACGATTTGTTCATACATATGTCTCCATAACACGTTTGTCTAAGACCTTAATAATTAGATAAATAGAAGTCAAAACTATACCAACTTAATTACTAAGGTATTTGTTTTTCATGTTAATAATATTTACATTTCTATAACTTTTGCATTTTATTTAGAAATGTACTTTTCCGTGCGGGTGAAGTACTAGTAATAATAATAATCGAATCAGAACCTAACCGATTGACCCGATTAACAGGTCTCATTGTAAATGGAGAAGCCCAAAAATGTACTTAGAGTACTCAGTAAAATTTTGGGTGTTCCATTACGGTTTACCCCTACCAGTAAATTAGAAAGGGGAGAGATTGACGGGCGGTCGGGCGTAGGAGGGTTTAGGCCGGCCACGAGCACCAGAGTTTTCCTGCTTTCAGTTCTACCAAGCGGTTCAGCTGAGTCTCTAACCCTCCTCTTTCTTTATCGATGTATTTGATTTCAAGGTTGGCTAGGCATCATAGTTTGTAAGGCGCCAAGGCGAGGCAAGGCGCCAATGTACCTTCATATCGCCTAGGCGACCAGGCGCACGCCTAGGCGACGACTAGGCGACAAATACACACACACACATATATACAGGTCTTATACATTTTAAGGAAGCTTGATTGAGACAAAGAACACCGAGAGAGAGAGAAGATAAGTTAAAGTCTATTAGGCTGCACTAAAAGAAAATGGGCTGCACTAAAAAAATGGGTTTTTTCAAAATTTTAAAAGGGCCCAAGGCATCAAGGCGAGGTAAGGCAAATCAAGGCGAGGTAAAGTGAGGTAAGGCGACGCCTAGGCGAGCGCCTGATCGCCTTAAGGTTTTCTAGGCGAGGCGAGCAAACAAGGCGTCCCAGTGACAGCGCCTTATCGCCTAGGCGACGCCTTACAAACTATGCTAGGCATCTGAGCTCGAAAACCAATGCGCGCTCAGATTTCTACCAAAACAGCGTTGCCATTAGGAAAATCATTGACGATTTCATCGCCATGCCATCATCTAAACACCCATTTCCTGCTCTACCCCCCGTCTGAAAAGCATAAAGCTGTTTATCTCTCTAAGGTTGACCTCTATGCTCTCCTTAAGCAGACACCAGGACACCTCAAAGATTTAGTCTTTAAATTTCTGACAGAAAAGAATGTTATGGTCGAATACAATGACTATACTCATAGGCTTGAGTCGTCGGTGTTGGTACAATTCCCACCGAAGTGCTTCTTTGAACCTATTAGTGATGACTATGAGGTGGTTTTGTACAGATGCGTCTGCCAAAGAGAGCGGCTCCAGTGTTTTTTTTTACAGGGGCTGTTATTCTGAATCATGTTGATGGCATGGGATGGATGGAACAGAACTTATCCCAGCAGATTACGGCGAAGAACATACATGAAGCCGAATCTTTAGCCTCCAGTCTCTAATGAACCAAAACATGAACAACTTAAAAGTTCTACATTTGTCTGATTCCGAGACTCACATTCGACGTCTTAAGAAGTTTGCAGTTACTGCCGATTTAGCACTTTTTACGTTCTGGAGGTAATTTATATATGAATACTTATAGTTCTTTTGAGGATGCTCCTTTTGTATCGTTATAACTGTACTCGTATTTATTTAACGTGTTTACTTGTTATTTGTGCAGTGACATTTTCGATATTATGCGGCAGTTCCGACACTTGACGTGCGAAGCCATCTACCGGGAGGGCAATTTGGCTCATTACCCGGCGAATGTACATAGGTTGGAGGCTAATTTAGGCCTCGATGGTGCAGATGGCAATCTTATTAGAAAACGGGATATCTTAAAGAATACCTATGAGGGTTTAGTTGGTGAATTTCTAAGAGGAGATCCGTATATTGTTTTCAGGTATAAGGGTATTGATCCGCTCATCCCCCAACAAAAGAAGGAGCAGTTAGTGTTAAAACGATTTTTGATTACTATGAAATTTTGGAATGATGATCTATATGCTAATATCTTTCTATCCCAATGGTGGGTTTCATATAAAAATAATCCGAGTGAGAGAAATAAATAGTATACTAGTATTGTAATTATCAAGTGTTACACACACATTTTTGTATGTGTGTGTATGCCACAATTTTCTTTGCGCATAGTGTTCCTCATAGAAGCCGTGCTTAATGATACTGATAGGTGTTATCCTTAAATTGTTCTTTCTCAGGATCATACACGATGTTCTCCCTCATCCAGTTGTGGAAGTGTGGATTGCGTAATTGTTCAAATCGGACGCGCTGATGATCGAGATAGATTCTTAGAAAGGCTTACGACACCCACCGACCCACGGGATGGGAAATCTTGGAGATTTCCCATAGAACCTTTAAGAAGTTTCATTATCCTTCATTCTGTGAAATGCATAACCTCAGTCGTGCATCACATTGATTTTTATGAAGTTGATAAGATGGGTTTGACTCCACTGTGTTTGGCAACTTTGGCTTCTTGTCCTGAATTGGTTAAATTATTCCTTGAAAAAGGAGCTCCAACAGATGTTAGGCTCACAGTTAGTGTGATGCTTCCTCTTAATTATTCACTCCATTTGTTAAGGTTGTTGTCTTATTCCTGGCATTTAATTAAAGTCAAAACACCAATTTACTTGTATTGTGCTTGTTTATTAAATCCCTAATCTATGTTTCTTTAAGTGATCATGTCATGGCATTATACTCCCTGTTTTGGCTTCTTTTCTACTGTCTATGATCTAATGCACGACTGAGGTTATGCATTTCACAGAATGAAGGATAATGAAACTTCTTAAAGGTTCTATGGGAAATCTCCAAGATTTCCCATCCCGTGGGTCGGTTGGTGTCGTAAGCCTTTCTAAGAATCTATCTCGATCATCAGCGCGTCCGATTTGAACAATTACGCAATCCACACTTCCACAAATCGTGTATGATCCTGAGAAAGAACAATTTAAGGATAACACCTATCAGTATCATTAAGCACGGCTTCTATGAGGAACACTATGCGCAAAGAAAATTGTGGCATACACACACATACAAATATGTGTGTGTAACACTTGATGTTTACAATACTAGTATAATATTGATTTCTCTCATTCGGATTATTTTTATATGAAACCTACCGTTGGGATAGAAAGATATTAGCATATAGATCATCATTCCAAAATTTCATAGTAATCAAAAATCGTTTTAACACTAACCGCTTCTCCTTTTGTTGGGGGGATGAGCGGATCAATACCCTTATACCTGAAAACAAAATACGGATCTCCTCTTAGAAATTCACCAACTAAACCCTCATAGGTATGCTTTAAGATATCCCGTTTTCTAATAAGATTGCCATCTTCACCATCGAGGCCTAAATTAGCCTCCAACCTATGTACATTCGCCGGGTAATGAGCCAAATTGCCCTGCCGGTAGATGGCTTCGCACGTCAAGTGTCGGAACTGCCGCATAATATCGAAAATGTCACTGCACAAATAACAAGTAAACACGTTAAATAAATACGAGTACAGTTATAATGATACAAAAGGAGCATCCTCAAAAGAACTATAAGTGTTCATATATAAATTACCTCCAGAACGTAAAAAGTGCTAAATCGGCAGTAACTGCAAACTTCTTAAGACGTCGAATGTGAGTCTCGGAATCAGACAAATGTAGAACTTTTAAGTTGTTCATGTTTTGGTTCATTAGAGACTGGAGGCCAAAGATTCGGCTTCATGTATGTTCTTCGCCGTAATCTGCTGGGATAAGTTCTGTTCCATCCATCCCATGCCATCAACATGATTCAGAATAACAGCCCCTATAAAAAAAACACTGGAGCCGCTCTCTTTGGCAGACGCATCTGTACAAAACCACCTCATAGTCATCACTAATAGGTTCAAAGAAGCACTTCGGTGGGTATTGTACCAACACCGACGACTCAAGCCTATGAGTATAGTCATTGTAGTCGACCATAACATTCTTTTCTGTCAGAAATTTAAAGACTAAATCTTTGAGGTGTCCTGGTGTCTGCTTAAGGAGAGCATAGAGGTCAACCTTAGAGAGATAAACAGCTTTATGCTTTTCAGACATGGGTAGAGCAGGAAATGGGTGTTTAGATGATGGCATGGCGATGAAATCGTCAATGATTTTCCTAATGGCAACGCTGTTTTGGTAGAAACCTGAGCGCGCATTGGTTTTCGAGCTCAGATGCCTAGCCAACCTTGAAATCAGATACATCGATAAAGAAAGAGGAGGGTTAGAGACTCAGCTGAACCGCTTGGTAGAACTGAAAGTAGGAACACTCCGGTGCTCCTGTTTTGGCTTCTTTTCTACTGTCTATGATCTAATGCATGTTTTAACCATTTCATATACTGCAGCAAATACATGATTTATTTTAACGTTCTGACTCCAGAACAATCACTTTACAAGATGCTTATCACTCTCTGCCTTCCACAGCTGGTTTGTTCCTAATTTAGAAGCAATGAATATGCATTTTTCCCTCTTATCTTAACGTGTTTCGCTATGAGGCTAATTCCTAGTGTTTATGCATACCTTTAAAATCAGAGATCAAAGTTGGAATGCGTGAGATTGCTCGCTGAGAAGACAGAGGAACTCGGTGAAGAAATTTATTACTATGCAAAGCATGGAAGGCTTGTTGAGCTGGCTGTCTTACTTTTGGTGGCCCGGGATAAGGTTACTTCTGCATCATTGGTTAAGAACTCCTCTTCATTGAATGAAAAGGATTGTAGAAATCTAGATCATTGCATGTCTCTCCGGGAGTTCATCGTTTTCGAGCTAGGACAACTGAGTGCTCTTGAAGTGAAACTGGAATTTCATTGTGAAAATGGTAAGTTATTGAGTTGCTGCAAGGAAAAACAGAATCTGATGATATCGGCACTGCTATTGCTTGAAATTTTTGAAAGGGCTGGCAAAACCATCGAGAGCTATTTAAAAACACAGGTTTGTACATGAGATGATTTTCAATATAAGTTTGGTACCTTTTAAGGATAATAAAAGAAAAAGAAATGCTAAAATAGTTCAAACAATTTAAAACACAACGAGTACAAGTAAGACTATAGTTGTCTAGATCGAACAGATAACTTGCTTGGTACACAATACCAACTCAACCAAGGAACTGTTTTAGAAGTCAAACCTTCTAGTGGTAGATGTTTCGCATAAGACTATATGTCTCCATGTCTATGGCTTTAGACTTTGGATTTCTTCGTATACGTATTTTTTTTATTGTGTGTTGCTCATGTTCATTCCGATATCAGCAGCAGCAGTAGTAGTTTACTAGTGTTATTCCTTTCTTTTCAAGTAGTATTTAGTTCACAGTTAAGTACGGAGTACTGTTAAGAGTTTTTTTCTCAACTAGTTCCTTTTATGTTTAGGAATATAAGTGATAGATAGAACCTAGAAAATCAAAAGGAAATAAAAGATGGAATTGATAACTATGGCTGCAGATTGTAATCCAATTCGAGAAGGATTAACTCCCCAAATACAAAAGACAACTATTCAAACATGATCAAGACCTCTTTCCAACCAAACAGGGAATAGAATATTTAAATGTAAATTAATGGCAGTTACTATCCCTAATATTCAGCCCCACTTCCCCACGAAATCCACTTCGGCCCTACTCCACTTCCCTAATTAACTGTGTTAATTAAAACCCCCAGGAGCTGATTAAAACCCGACCCAATCTGACCCGCATCAGGGTCCGTATCAATAAGCCTCTCTACGTAGGAAGGCAATTGTAATATATTGTGATTATTATTGAATATAGAACTAAAACACATTTCTTTCTTCCTTCTTGGAACTTATCGCCTGTGTGTGTGTGTGTTTGTGATTAAGAGTTACATTATTTAAACCTTGAGTCGGAATACTTCCTCATATAACTTGCACATGACAAGGATTATTAGAGGAAAAAATTTGTCATCATCCCGTTAATGTATATGCTAAAGTATTGTCTGTTCCAAGATGATATTTCCAAGCAGTTTTATGCCTGAAAACTGGATGTAGGGTAAACATAATTTTTTAAAATTTAAAAATCACACCGGATGTTCTACAAAGCAAGATGTGACGTGACTATATTAATTAATCAAACGAGTAATGGGAATAGGCAAAGTGTATAAAGTTTGGCCTTGTAAATAGTGAATAGGAATTCATTTTAGAATGAAGGGAGCATGTGTTTTTTTACTTTATTTTTTCTTTGAGGTGATATGCATGCTTTATTAAGATACCCTGAATTGAAGGGAGCGAGAACCATTTCATGAAGTTCGTGTTCACAGTTAGTTTCCAACTTTCATGTTTTTTTTTGTCAATGGAGAATAGTCATGGAATCAAGATTGTGAATCCAAATGATCTTATATATGTATTTTCCTACGACATGCATATTTTGATGTAGCAGAATTGCCTCTTCGACTTGATGCAGATGCCACAAGAGAAAATTGTGCAAATACTTGAAGAAGCGGGCTTTTATTTGGAAGACAGGGACACTGATATGAGCCATGTTGAGAGGTTGAACTTTCATGTTGTTCTGAACTGCACAATGTTTATGTTATTTGAAATATATCTCTTTAACCAATCAAACTTGTAGCGTTACTTGTTAGTAATATTTTCTTTTTTCATATTTTTGGGAGATAGTGTTAAATTGTAACCATTTTTATTTATATTCTATTTTTTGTGCTTATGTAGTTTCTCGTGGCCATCATTCTTGATGATGTGTAGCGTTCCTACAATTGGAAAGCATGCAGAAAAACCCAATCAATTGGTAAGACAAGTTGTTTTCTGTTTGTGCTGAGGACTAGGTCTTTAATTTTTTTTGATGTAGAAATGATTTTGAACAAATTTGTCCATTTCTCCTACAAGAGGTGCTCTAAATGGATTTGGATGGATACATTTCGAATAGATGGTGAATACCATTTTTAATGGCTTGTTTTGAAGGCAAATTCATCATTGTCCTTACAAATTACTGAATCTATTTAACCTACTCCCTTAGTCCCAAATTAAAAGTCTGATTTGATAGAATAAGAAATTTATATTGGAATTGATTTGAAAGAGGGAGAGAATGGTAGAACTATATTCATTACCAAAAAGGAAATGAGGCTATTTTGTGACGGAGAAAGGAAAGCATGTTGTTAGGAAGAGGTAGTGATTAAAAACTTCTCATAGTATATTCAACTGCCGACCTCAATCGGTATCCTGCTCCCCTGACCACAAGGGATGCAGATCTTTTAGCCGGGAAGCGCGCCTCTGACCCAATCGCGGACAAAAAACCCATCGTTGGATGAAGAAGAGGATGGCGGCACACCTAGCGATAACAACGTCCTGGTCTTAAGATTAAGGATATATTCGGTGTCTAGCATCAGCGAAGTCTGTATGTAGATCTTCTTCTTTAAAATTTTGCTTTTCCGAAGTTGAGTTTTTAAATTTTTTAGACAATTTACTTCAATTTTGAAATTTGGGTTTAACATCTACACTGTTTTGGTTGAATATTCATACTGATTCAATTTTCTTTTGAATTTTAGATGCTGAATTGGTAGAAAATATGATATGAAATACTTTTTATTTTAAAAAATCTGCGACATATTAACTTGACTTCCATGACTATCTACATATTTTTCAAAATATCTGTTTACTTGCATCCAATTCAGAACTTCTTTCGATGACAGGCTCTTGGACTTCACGAAACTTATAAAAAGCACAACTATGTCTGCTCCCTTCCAACATTAAAGTATCATCGGGAATGGCTTGTAAGTACTTGTTTTTTCTTTCTATTCTATCAAATGTTTGCACATTAGCTTTACAATTTTTCATTGGCAAATTTGGTTAAATGCTGCTAGGAAATGAATTTGATGAGGTCAGTATTTATGTGTTTGTTGTGTGATTGGCCTTTGATTCTTTAATACTTGCAATTTATCTTTTTTTTAAAAAGAAAAAAAAATCTCCAAATTCTAAATATCAACTTATGAAAAATGCCTTGTGTTGTGCGATGAGAAAAAGAATAGAAATTAAAGTTGTTTCTCCAAATTTCGGCAATATACTATCCTTTAAGAGTGTTTATGCATCTTCATATGCTGAGATATGAGTAATGTTCATGTTTTCAATATTTCCATTCATATGCGTTTTTCTGTTTTTCAGATGATGCCGAACTTAATTACTATATTTACTTTAGATTCCGTATTTTTAGACGGTTAGACACTGATTTTTTCTGTTTCTAATAGGCTCAAATTTTTAAGATCAGATCTGTGAAATAGCGCTGGTGCAGTTTGTAACACACTCCATTTTTTTAAATGTAATTTTTAATTTGTGTTTACTTGCAGCCAATTTAGCACCTTTTTTAAACATTTATTTAAAAAACTATAAGCAAAGATGCTAAAAACGTTATAAGCAATGAAAAGTTATTCACCAAAGTGTGGGGTAAGGTATTCCTTAACCTGTCAAGCACCAATTATAAGCAATGAAAAGTTATTCACCAAAGTGTGGGGTAAGGTATTCCTTAACCTGTCAAGCATCATATTTTTCTTAACATTTTCTGTTTTGTACCAAACATAATTTTTGTTAACAAACAATTTAAACCTGTTGCATTAGTTTCAGTTTTCAATTGCTACTCCATCTCAAAATCATCTCCCATGTAAAAAATGGCATAGAGATTGAGTGAAAGGAAATGAAAAGATGATTTTGAAATATCCTACCTTGGGAAGTGGGTGGGAAGATGAATTTGGGACATATGGAGTAATTTTTTCCTTTGCTCAAGAGGGTTTGTTGATAGAAGTGTAATACATTTGGTCTGTGTTTGTAGATAGTTCATTGTTTAAAGTGCTATTTAATTCTCTTGAAATCATTTTTAAATTTCTATTATATATATAAAAGTAGAATTGTAATTGAAGTCCACTTTTTGCTCAATCCAACATTCCAATTTTACCGCAATTGAAGAAATCTAGCCGTCCGTTCTACTTACAGTTACATAATCTATCACGACATTTTGGCTAAGGCAAAAGACAAGTTCATTTATTTTCAAACGGTTTCGAAGTCTTCATTCTCGATTTGACTGTAGGGTTTCCATACTCCCCTGGGAACAGAATTGCATAGGCCTCTACAATCGTCTCTCCAGACTCTGCCTATGCCACAAGTATGTTGCGTATTTGGGAATCAGGTATGTCTTAATCCCTATTTATTTTGTTTTCTGAAGTTGAGTTGCACAATATGTATGACTGGAATAGTTTCAGGTATAGCAGGCAAGACATCCAACATATAAGCAGCCAAAGAATAAAGATGGTGTTTGAAGGTATGGTTTAGTTCCCCAATCTTTCTACTTTCTGCAAGCCCAATGTCTGCTTCTTTAATGGGTAGATTGCAGAATTTCTTATACTCCTGCACAGAAAACCTGCAAAACTCAAAAATCCACACTTTTGTTAAAAAGAAAACATTGAGAGTGATAAATGGAAAACATTTTTCAGCTTACATTTTCATCGGCCCAAAGTTTTCCATGCTCGTCTTTCAAACAAACTGCAGTATGTCCTGCAAATGCTCCACTTACCCATTTATCAAGTGTTTCAAACCCACCCCACAGGCCACGGATTTTGGAGATGACTATGAAATCACCAGAATGGACATCATTTGGGTTAGTCAATATTGTTTTAAGGGATGATGACTGGGTTGAATGTCTTGAGATGGTTTCTTTTGTCAGCAAAACCCTTGAGAACCACGAGAGCATAACTCAGATCAAAACTGAATCAATTGTCGAGCTATTTGTGGGGTAAGATTGCTGCAAATATTTGTTCTCAATTTGAAAAAGCTTCATTAGAAATACTATTGTTACTTTTAAATGATTTTTTTGGAGGCCAATCATCTTTTAGGGGGTGTGTGCAAGTATGCATACATTTTCAAATTTGATGGATGACAGAGAAGGCAAAGTGTCTTTTTTTGAATAACAAAAGTTGGATTAACCTGAAGGGAGACCACAAATCTTATTTATATGATCATTCCTCTACTCATTTTTCTCAAATAAATCTACTTAAATAAGATTAAAATATGGAACTTATATCAAAATAAGATCTATGTTTTACACCCTAAACAGGAGTGTTGGAACCGTGAAATGCCTTAATTTGGCATTTTGTTGGTATTTTACAGTGTTTTTGTGGAATATGTTTTTGCATTATTCGGCATTATAATTCGTATTTTGGTATAAAACATTGATTGAATGTCCTATTTTTGTAAATGGAACATGTTTTAGTCTTAATTATGTTTTTACTTATGGAACTGAATTTCTGGAACAAATGAGTTCATATGCCCCTGCATATGTGTGATACTCCCTCCGTCCATAAAAGAACTTCCCACTTTCCTATTTGGGATGTCCACAAATAAACTTCTCATTTCCTTATTTGGTAACTTTTTTATGTTAAAATGACTAAACTACCCTCAACCATCCAAGCCACCCACTTCTTTTCCTTTTCTTCTTTCTCCGATCTGCCCATTCTTTTTTTTCTTCTTCTTCTTCCGTCCAGGCGTCAAGCCACTCATCTCTTTTTCTTCTTTCTTTCTTTCATTCTCCTTCCCCTAATCCACTCCACTCCTTTCAATTTGTTCATACCACACCAATTTTCTTCTTCTTCTTCTTCTTCTTCTTCTTCTTTTTTATTCATTCTCCCTCCCCCTTCCGATTTCACCCACGATTTGGAAAGAGCTCTCAAATTTGACCAGATCTAGAAGTGTACAAAGACAAAATTTGACAAAAGTCTTTTTTTCTTCAGATCTGCAGGGAAATCAACAAGTCCTAAAATAGATTTGCGATGACAGAAGGTTGTGATGGCGGGGGGTGGTTGCCTTCAACGAGAAGTCCTAGAACAGATCTGCGAGGAGGGCTTGCGGGTTGTGTTCAATGACTGTCTTCAACGAGAAGACCTGGAATAGATCTATGACAGCGTAAGGTCTGCGACGGTGGGGGTGGGGGAGGGGCGATGACAAGAACATCGGCAGTGGTGCCGAAGAACAGTCGGTCGGTGAACCGCCGCCGGCGTTGGCAACACCGGTAGATGGCTTGTGACGGTGGAGAGGGCAACTAGGTTGAGGGGTATAAGGGGAAAGTCAATACAATTTTTATCACACATAAATTTGCGTGCCGGGTCAAACCGGGAAGTTCTTTTTTGGACAGAGGGAGTATAAGGCTGGTATGTATTGAACAATGTAGCTTACCACAAAGAAATATCTGAATAATAAAAGTAGAGCATTGGGGATTTGTGGTTCATTACTTTAGTCTCAACCTTATATTATGTTTTATTGTGCTTAGGTAATGGCCATTATTGCAGATTTATGCTCATGTACCTTTACGCCCCTACTGTATCTCTCCGACCTCCTATTGCACTAAATACTGCAACTCTTACTAAGTTTTTCTACAATTGTCCTGAAAATGCATTCTAGGTAACTATTTTTCAATAAATGTTACTCTTTCTTTTTACGGAGTTTTTTTTTCTGAAACATCTGATTTCTTGAACAATGAAGTCATAAATTTGATGATTGGTTGTATTTTTCGTAGGTTGCTCTGTTTGGAACATCATTTTCATTGTTGCAGAGATTTGGTGCTATAGCAGTAAGAAACTTGAATCCTAATTTAAGATAAGTTTAAAATTACCCAACGATAAGTGTTGATTGTTCTGAATTTCTTAATGGCTTTGGGTAACTTTCAGCGAAATGGGGCAAAACTCTTTGCAGTAGGCACCACTTCTTCTATGGAAACAAATAGATTTGGAGTGAGTAAATCTTGAAGGACGTATATAAGATAAACAAAAGTAATTTTTTTACCGGTTTTCTTACAAGTTTTACTTTGAATTAATTAAAAACAACAATTGATTCTTTCTTAACATATGATTACCATTGTAGAATTATCCATAATTTTTTTGTATTACGAGTATTATTTTTTTGGACATAAGTTTTGTTTGAAGTTTTTTTTTTGAGTTAGAAGTCCTTTGGGGTTGAGGATTTTGATATGTAACGATCAAGATAAACCAGATTGGGAGACTACGATTGTTGTGTATAAAGAGGTTTTTATGAATATTTGAGTTTTATGAAATTCAACTTATTTTTATTATAATGCCCCCTTTTCAATATCGGTAATTCCAAATTTATAATTGGGGCCAGACTCTTATATTCCTCGATCTTAATTTACTCATTCTAATATTTTAATTGATTTGTTCATACATATGTCTCCATAACACGTTTGTCTAAGACCTTAATAATTAGATAAATAGAAGTCAAAACTATACCAACTTAATTACTAATTTATTTCTTTTTTCATGTTAATAATATTTACATTTCTATAACTTTTGCATTTTATTTAGAAATGTACTTTTCCGTGCATCGCACGGGTGAAGTACTAGTAATAATAATAATCGAATTGGAACCTAACCGATTGACCCAATTGACAGGTCTCATTGTAAATGGAGAAGCCCAAAAATGTACTTAGAGTACTCAGTAAAATTTTGGGTGTTCCATTACGGTTTACCCCCACCAGTAAATTAGAGAGAGCTAAGTTTCAACGGAAAGGGGAGAGATCGACGGGCGGTCGGGCGTAGGAGGGTTTAGGCCGGCCACGAGCACCGGAGTTTTCCTGCTTTCAGTTCTACCAAGCGGTTCAGCTGAGTCTCTAACCCTCCTCTTTCTTTATCGATGTATTTGATTTCAAGGTTGGCTAGGCCTCTGAGCTTAATGCGCGCTCAGATTTCTACCAAAACAGCGTTGCCATTAGGAAAATCATTGACGATTTCATCGCCATGCCATCATCTAAACACCCATTTCCTGCTCTACCCCCCGTCTGAAAAGCATAAAGCTGTTTATCTCTCTAAGGTTGACCTCTATGCTCTCCTTAAGCAGACACCAGGACACCTCAAAGATTTAGTCTTTAAATTTCTGACAGAAAAGAACGTTATGGTCGACTACAATGACTATACTCATAGGCTTGAGTCGTCGGTGTTGGTACAATACCCACCGAAGTGCTTCTTTGAACCTATTAGTGATGACTAAGAGGTGGTTTTGTACACAGATGCGTCTGCCAGAGAGCGGCTCCAGTGTTTTTTTATAGGGGCTGTTATTCTGAATCATGTTGATGGCATGGGATGGATGGAACAGAACTTATCCCAGCAGATTACGGCGAAGAACATACATGAAGCCGAATCTTTGGCCTCCAAATTTGGCCTCCAGTCTCTAATGAACCAAAACATGAACTTAAAAGTTCTACATTTGTCTGATTCCGAGACTCACATTCGACGTCTTAAGAAGTTTGCAGTTACTGCCGATTTAGCACTTTTTACGTTCTGGAGGTAATTTATATATGAATACTTATAGTTCTTTTGAGGATGCTCCTTTTGTATCGTTATAACTGTACTCGTATTTATTTAACGTGTTTACTTGTTATTTGTGCAGTGACATTTTCGATATTATGCTGCAGTTCCGACACTTGACGTGCGAAGCCATCTACCGGGAGGGCAATTTGGCTCATTACCCGGCGAATGTACATAGGTTGGAGGCTAATTTAGGCCTCGATGGTGAAGATGGCAATCTTATTAGAAAACGGGATATCTTAAAGCATACCTATGAGGGTTTAGTTGGTGAATTTCTAAGAGGAGATCCGTATTTTGTTTTCAGGTATAAGGGTATTGATCCGCTCATCCCCCCAACAAAAGGAGAAGCGGTTAGTGTTAAAACGATTTTTGATTACTATGAAATTTTGGAATGATGATCTATATGCTAATATCTTTCTATCCCAACGGTGGGTTTCATATAAAAATAATCCGAGTGAGAGAAATCAATATTATACTAGTATTGTAAACATCAAGTGTTACACACACATATTTGTATGTGTGTGTATGCCACAATTTTCTTTGCGCATAGTGTTCCTCATAGAAGCCGTGCTTAATGATACTGATAGGTGTTATCCTTAAATTGTTCTTTCTCAAGATCATACACGATGTTCTCCCTCATCCAGTTGTGGAAGTGTGGATTGCGTAATTGTTCAAATCGGTCGCGCTGATGATCGAGATAGTTGTCGTTTATGACATGAAATTTTCCATTATTACTAATTATAAAAAAACAACCATTCTCTCGCTTTTATAGATAACCCTAACTTCCACATGCAAAAAATATTTAATGCTCATGAAGCCCGTGTATATTGGAAGAGGCTATTTTTAAGTGCTTTTGTCTGGGTTAGTTAATGTGTATATTTGCATAACTTTTTGCATAATTTGCAAAACTGGCAAGTTAATGTGTATCCTACTTTTGAAGGGATCTTGTTTGAGCTTTGGTGATTATGCAAGTTGGAGAAAGATTCCAATCTGCCTACCTCAACTATTCAGTAGAATGAACACTAAGAATAAAGATTTCAAGAGTGCTGCGCTCGAGAAAGATTTAGAACTCTTGTGGTACAATCTTTTGCGATCACTACGCATTTCATCTATCTCAAAAGGCATTTTGAGAAAGATCTAGAACTCAATCTCTTAAAATGTCATGTGAAGCTTAGAGAAGTCTTTTTTCTTCAGCTACCTATTTGTTAATACTTTTCTCTTTTCCATCATCTCCGATGGAGCCAAAATTTCACCTGTTTTTGGCTTTGGGGTGTGATGGAATAAATCAAAATGGATATCTAAACTATTTGCGCTTCTTTAATTAATGAAGTAGCAGTTAGTCAAGCAATGCAACTTTCGACGTTGAGCCGGGGGTCTCTTTGGAAACAGCCTCTCTACTTTCGAGTAGGGGCAAGGTCTGCGTACACACACCCTCCCCAGACCCTACTCTTGTGGGATTTAACTGGGTTGTTATTGTTGTTGTATACTTTTCTCTCTCTTTTATTTGCAAATACTTTTTCTCTCTCTTTACTGTTTGCTCTTCATTTACTAGTGAACTAGCAATTAGTCAATGTAACTTTCGACGCTGATCATGGGTCATTTGGAATCAGCCGCCCTATGTTTTAGACATAGGGGTCAGGTTGCTTACATCCGACCCCCCTTACCCCGTAATGGGAGGGAGCCTTAGAGGCATCGGGGTAATGTTGTTGGTGTATTATGAAACTACATAATGTTGGAAATAGGGAAATTTTGTACCCTTCTCCAGTTTGATTTGTGGATTTATTTGAGAAAAAAAAAACATATTCTTTGCAGCCAAGAAATAAATTTTGCAAACTGGGCTTCAGAAGGAGCAGTGAACTGGTTCATTGGTGAACTCTTTTCCCCTCATTTGGTTGGTAACCCGAATATTATTCTGTATTTTCCTTCTATTGATTAGTAGTAAGCATTTATAAGAACCAATGGTACTTAAGGTGGGTTTGTTTCGATGGCAGACAAACTTGCTTGATTCTATCAAGTCACATCTGGAAAAATATGAGGAGATAGGGGAGTTGATTTGCTTATGTGTCAGAGAAGTGAGTATTGTGAAGGTGGCTACTCTGCTACACCTAGGAGGGAAAGGTTCGGTGGCTGTGGACTTTGCTCAGACACGCCAGTGTGTAGCGAATGAGATGGGGAAGTTGATTGACAAAGAGGTGCGACAGTTGGGCAAGTTCTCAGCTGATAAAGAAAAAATGGTGTTTATGTTGAGATTACTTGAAGTTTTTTGAGAAGTTTGGTGGTACTCCCTACAAATTCATTCAGAGTGGACAAACATTTGTAAGTCGTGCTATGTATTTAGTTTATTTTATTATTTTGGTGATTTTTTTTTTGGGAGTTGGTTTTGCATTAGTAAAATTGTTTGTGCTTTACCAACGGGGCTTGCACACCATTTTGTGTAGAAGCTGAAAGAAAAAGATCATCCGGAGATTGTACGCTTGCTTTCGGTTCCGGATATCACCTTCCCCTCCTCAAAACGGTATGGGAGATTTGTTTTGTATCGTTATCAAGTAATGACACATTGTTTTGTTTATGCAATGTTAAATTAGCGCGCTGTTGGCTACAGCTTTGAAGTTGTTTTTGGAAACAATCTCCAGTTGCCTAGGCTGTAAATTTAAAAATTGTCCATGAAACTTTTCGACCATATACAAATATATATATATTCATTACGATTTGAATAAGTGTAGTTAGTTTTATGTAGCAGTAGTAGTATTTTAAAACAGCTCAACTTTTGTCACTATCCATCCAGTGGTGGAATACAATGGAAATGGGAAATGGCAAGACCCTATAATATGTACAGGAAGACCCTCCGTCCCATGCACACACTCTCGATTACCAGTGCCAGAATTGGTGGTGGTGGTGTTTCATCCTTGTCCATGAGAACTGGTGCAACACAGCTAGTGTGTGTGTGTGTGTGTTCCAACTGAAATACTGTACAATTTCGGTTGCCTTGCTATGTTTGTATGCGTTTGAACTTTGGAGGTTGTGAAGAACCAGAGAGGTTCCAAGTGATTGGCAAGTAAATTTACTTTCCTAGTATTATTTTGTCAACATAACAAGGAGCTGCCTATGGTACCATTGCCACACCATTTATTCCTGTTTCTAACCCTAGCCCTTTTCTTACCTCCCTTCTTGGAATAAATGCATGAATAACCTTGAGCTGAATATATTTTGGGGTTTTGGACAAAACGAAAAACTTAGTTGACCGCATTTCAGATAATTCTTTCACCCTTGAGCTGAATTTTTTTACGGGATCTATTTGATTTTATTACTCATAGTTTCCCCTTCGACTACTCTCCGGGGAATCTGGCGGTTTTGAAACTAGGTAAGCTTTAAAAAAAATTATGTGGACATGATATCGTTCATCAATTTATTCAAGATTGTTAAAACAATCTTGAATAAATAATCCTGACACGTTGGTGGTTTTGGAAGATCGAATCGATAACTATAGCTGCAGATTGTAATCCAATTTGAGGAGGATTAACTCTCCAAATACGAAAGATAACTTTGAACCGGTGCTGAGTCTTGTCCGGTATGGCCTATCAGACCGTTACAAGCATCGAACCACTGTGAACCGGGATGAACCGGTCGTTTTAGACTGGGTTTCACTACGGTTCCGGCGTGGAACTACGTCGAAAAGACGGTCTCGGCGATGCTATGCCTGTACAGTGAGCATCCGCAGCAGGTTTCTAAACGCAGCACTGACTAGGAGAACATGTCGTTGGCGGTGAACTCGAAGCTCGAAAAAGGGGAGTTATCGCCGTCTTCGCTATCATTGCCCTACTTTTGTGGGATTATACCGGGTTTGTTTGTTGTTTCTGCTGCTTGTAAGGTTTTTTTTTATTTTTCCTTTCAGATACTTTTCTATTGGTGAAACTAATTTGGCCAGTAGCATACTGGAGTTTTACTCTACATTCTTTTGTGATGAGAGGTTTTGTGGATCATGGTAGATTTGTACAGACGTTCTCAGGGAAGAGCATAGGCTTCGGTAAGATCCAGAAGCATATCAAATGTGTGATGATGAGTTCCAACCCCGCAAATCCCAGGAACGTGCAGTGCATGCCCGATGAAACTAGTACGTCATTGTTCTCATCATCTTGCGGAAGCTGAGGATTTGGATGGAGAGGTATCTGGAACGTTTGTGGGGACCACCAACTCGGGTGATGATGAACAGAAGAAGGGGTTGGAGGAAGCAATTCATCATCATCCTTCTCTACACAGTTCAACAGAAAAACACAAGTAAGTAAATGAGAAGACGAAGAAGAAAGAAAGAAAGTTGAAAGAGGAAAGAATGGCAAGTCATCATCAGGAAACCCAAACATTCTTGGATCTGCCAAGAGGTGATGATTGTCTGTGTCAATGAACTTAATTACCTTAAGGCTATATGGTGTCATCCTCACCATCCCCACTTCCAACTCAGCGCCACATCAGCTTTCCCCATTTCATCCCCAATTCAGGGGTGTGGATCCCCATTCAAATCCCCATTCTTTTTTTAATTTTTATTTTTACTTATTAATTTTAAAACATTCTATATAATTTTTTTAATTAAAATAAAACAAAATTTGAAATTAAAAATTTAAAAATTAAAAACTGAAATCAGAAAAAGAAAGAAACAAAATAAAAAACTGAAATTAAAAACCATAATAAACTGACGGAAGAGGAGAAGAAGAAGAAGAAGAAGAAGAAGAAGAAAGGAGAAAGGAAAAAAAAAGGAGAAAGAAACTGACGGAAGAGGAGAAGAAGAAGAAGAAGAAGAAGAAGAAGAAGAAGAAGAAGAAGAAGAAGAAGAAAGGAGAAAGGAAAAAAAAAGGAGAAAGAAACTGACGGAAGAGGAGAAGAAGAAGAAGAAGAAGAAAGAAAGGAGAAAGGAAAAAAAAAAGTGTCAGTCGCAACTGTATAGATTTTTTAAAAATAAATACTCGTAAGAACTTAGCTGTATTGAAAATAAACTTTAAAAGTTTTTACTACGTATTAATTACATCAAAAAGTGTAAACTTTTCGAAATTAACACTCCGTATAAATTATGGGGCTTTCGAAACATTGTTAAAATGCATAGAATTTAGATATCCGATGGAGCTAAAGATTCACTATTTTTTTGACTTTGATACGATGGAATAAAGCAAAATGGAAAATTATATGTTTTTCTTTTAATAGTAAAGTAGCGGTTAGTCAATACAACTTTCAACGCTCATTATGAGTCACACGGAAACAGTCGCTATATGTTTCAAACATAGGAGTCATGTTGAGTACATGATTACCTATGATGTATGTTTCAAACATAGGAGTCATGTTGAGTACATGATTACCTATGATGTATGTTTCAAACATAGGAGTCATGTTGAGTACATGATTACCTATGGTGCTTGAGATGAGGATCTCTTTGAAAAGAGCCTACTTTTGAGTAGGGATAAAGTCTGCTTACACACTCTCTCCAGATCCTATTGACTTGTTGTTATAACTTATAATTATGGATTTGAAGCTATTTACTCTCTATTATGCTAAGGACATTGTAGTTTAATGGCACCGCTTTGACTCTCCCAAATGAGATGTCATGTGTTCGATTCTGGTGAGAGCAATAGCTCTAGGAGCTTCAATAAGTTGAGAATGTATGGATAGATACTACCTTGTAATAGAGTTATTAGTGTTAAAAAAAATCCGTATTATACTCCATAAATAATTATTCTTCATCATTGCTTCACCATAACCCCAAATATTTTGATGCTTTTTTTTTGCTGGTTGAATTAAACTTTTCCGATGCCATTTGTGCGATTGTTCATCACTCTATCTTCTCTCTTTTTTTTCTTTGTGTCCACGGTGGAATGACCCGCATGCAGGAAGGGGCCACGCTCCTCCAATGAAGTGCAGGGCGGAGAGTTAGGCGTGAAGGAGGTAGTGACGTGCTCCTCACGCCATGATAACACATGGCCTTAATGTAATTCTATATAAATTTGTATAAATTACATAAATTATTTGCACGTTAGAGAAATAAATACAAGGGTACCAATTTTATTTAGTCTAAATACGGAAGTGTTTGAGAACTTGAATTTAAATTTCAAATTCATATTTAATCCAAATTACATGTATGAAAATTTTAAAAATTTTGATTTGATACAAATTCATATAGTTTCCAACGAGCTCAACTACACATTCATACATTTTTCTCCGTATTTTGTGATTTCAAATTCAAGAATTCAAATTCAAATTTTGAAACTAAGATGTAACCATTCAAATTATTAAAATAATAGGAATTCATAAGGTTTACATCAAATATTTTACAAAATTATATACTCCCTCCGTCCCTAAAAGAATTACACACTCTGATTAACGTGCAAAATCTCGTGAGTTTTAAAATGATTTTATTTACAAATTAGTATTGAAATAAAAATTAAAAATTATATATTTAAAAACTACATTAAAAGTTTTACAAAACAGAAGGTGACAAAAATATTTTATATTATCAAACGATAGATTAAAACATGCAAATAAATTAAAATTATCGAAAGACCGTAATAATAAAGAGAAAAATCATTTTGGGACGGAGGTTAATGATAGAGTAATTGTTTGTATGTTAACTTGGTGAGTTAACACTATCGGGAGGATACGGGAGGACAACCTTCTTCATCTCTACGTTCAAAAATTAGCAAAAAAAAAAAAAAGAAAGAAAAAAAGAAAGAAAGAAATACTCCCGACGGCGGTGTATCTCGCCCTCCCTTTCTCCGTCGGCCCTGCGTTTCTCAGTCATCTTCCCCGGCTGCGCCCAAGGTACATGCTTTTCCTGGCAGCCACGCGATTTCTCCGAAGGTTTTGCGTGTCTATGCTTCAATGCATCACACATTGCTTTTGCTGTGCTTGGTTGTGAATTGTGATTAATCGATTGCATTTAGCTTGGAATTGATGAAGAAGTGGCTTTAATAGTTAGGGTTTTTATTTAGCTTTCAAAATTTCTGATCGATTTCCACTATAAACTCAAGTTAATTGTTGATTTTGTACAAATTGTGTGCTTTTTCTCGTGTACAGGAATTGGTGGAGACCCGGGGGAGGTGCTACTGCTAATGAACGGCTTGTTTCGTGCATGTTCTGCTGCTATATCATCAAACACTACAAATGTGTTAAGAACGAGTACATTTTGCAAATTCTCAGCTTACAGATGGAATGCCAGTGTCAACCATGTTGGAGCTGGGAGTGTTAATTTTAACTGGTTTCTGAATAGTTCTTGCATTAGGCTGTATTCATCTAAAGGGCCTCGACGAAAGAATTCTCGGTCACAAAAGTCCGGTCCCACTCTTGCTACTACTCCAAAAATGAATGAGGAAGGAGACAGTTTCTTTGTTGTCAGGAAGGGGGATCTCATTGGAATTTACAAGAATTTGAGTGATTGCCAGACTCAAGTCGGATCTTCGGTAATCTATATGATTTTTTTAAGTCTACCTTGGAGTGTGTAAGAGGCATTTCTTATTCCACTATGCAGTACTTGCACTATGACATCTCCTTTGTGCATTATGGAGTACTTTGGGATGCTCCATTTCATTAGAGAAATCGTTTAGCTTTGAAAAGTTTTTTCGATGGAGATATTTACATCAAAGGGGACATAGAGGTTTTGATTGCTATATGCATTCATATGTAATATGTTGCTGATAGATTTGTCTGCTACTTGCAACTTAGAAATAGTGAATCCTAAGATTCTTTAGTTTAGTAAGGAAATAGTGGTGGCCACTCTTTTCTCTAGTGTGTTCAGTTGTTTCTGGCACCTAAGGAATGAGAGTTCTTTAGGTATTTTGTTTTATGCATCTAGTAGAATTCCAGAAATTGTATCTGAGTGAACACTTTACCTATCACCACATGCTTTGTTCACTAACATTATTTTGGAAAATGGAAACTGTAACATTTTGTTGCATTTCCACCACTGCATTAGATGTATTTACACAGTTATTAGGTGCTTGGAAATATTTTAGTTTGAAGGTAGGTTTTTTTAACTTTTATTCTGATTATTCAATTCTTTTGTGTTTTTCCTTCCCTTACCAGATATGTGATCCTCCAGTTAGTGTGTTTAAAGGACATTCAATGCCTAAGGACACAGAGGAATATCTTCTTTCCCGTGGACTTAAAAATGCTCTATATACTGTCAGAGCCCAAGATGTAACTGAAGATCTTTTTGACACTTTGGAACCTTGTCATCTTCAGGTGAGAAAGAGTGCATTATTCTGCATGCAACCTCAATAGTCCTTTTCCTTTTATTCCTAACTTGAAAAAGCTTTGTTCATTTCAAATAATGTGTGTGAACTAGGTCATACAACTCGCTCAATTTGAATCACGAGGATCTTAGTGTGAGGTTGAAGTCTCATAGATCCAAATTCCCAATTGGATAATATGTTGCATAAATCAATCGTAACGAAACAAAATCGAAAGGATTGTTGTGTTTGATGTTAGTTGTACACTCATTTAGTTTAGCTTGCATTCACTCTAATAATTGGGCGTTTGGTTCAAACACAGATAAAAGCAATTTGTATGTATGCCTCTCTAATATTGGAATTGTTATCATTACTCAAATATTTGTTTGGATATGTACGAAATTTGATTTTTGTTGTGATATATATTTAGTATTACACTATTAGTATAACATTGCCATTTATTTAGATCTTACGGAGTAACAATTTAATTAATTTTTTTTATGATAATAGAAAAAGGCTCTGATCCTCAATAACAGTAGCTACAACAATAGTACTCCATCCATCATACAATTTTCTTCCCAAATTGACTTGACATGGTTATTAAGAAAAATGGAATTGTGTGATAGTAGATGGCTTTGAAGTGAGAGAGAAAAATATGTCACACAAACATTTGCTAAAGAAGAAATCGGAAGTGAATTTTAGGAAAATCAAAAAAGGAAAGTGACAAAAAAGTTTTAGGACAGAGAGTAAATAATAATCAAATTCACCTTCAGTACTTAATAAGGAGTAAATGGAGTCTTTTTTAACTATTGGGAATGAATCCAAGGTCCCATAAGATCTCATGACCGTTGACAATAAATTTTGTTATGAACTCGACACTTATGAGTGAAGGATGGAACCTTTGATTGACAGTTTAAGAAAACAACGTGGATGCCAGTTGACCATCTGAGCCTTGGCTGTATCTATTTGATCATTAACATAAAACCGAACTTAACAAGCCTTTGTGAAATACAGAGTAATATTAACTGCTGTGTTGTAAAATTGAACTTGTGGTAAGAGAGATGGACTTTGTTCATATTTAGGAATTAAAATGAGTGCCTCATTTGTTTTAATTCTGTGATTTTGTCTTTTTAGCAGCTTTCTTCCTCCAGTGGTGGAATGCCTAATGACCACATGGCAAAAAAGAGGTCTCAGGAAGCAATGTGGCCGGACTATACGGTAAGTTGGTATCCCTTTTTACTTAATCTAGATGGACTCGATATATTTTGGCCTATGTCGTTGAAAAAGACATTGGCCTATTGATCCAACAATGAACAATCCTTTCTCGACAACTCAAGAGAACTATAGAATAATGAATTAATCCTTCTGTATTTCTTTCTCTGTTAGTTTTTTTCGGATAACGTTTCCTTGTGAATGTTCAAACTTTCAATGACATGTAGAAGGTTGTTCTACTTAATGATGCTTAGCGGACGAGGCCATTCACCTAATTGCATTGTGATTTTGACCATAAAGTTTGAAGGTGTAAGAATTAGTATAGTAGACCACACTATGTTTCTATTTAGCACAAATTCTGTGCTACTCTATCGTTATTATTGTTGTTGTTGTTGTTGTTGTTGTTGTTATTATTATTATTATTCATTCGCCTCTAAAAGAACTTCTAGTTCACTATTCATAGGGTCAAACCATATCTTCTTTGCTTACGTATTTTCATTGATAATTTGATAAAATATTATAGTCATGTCACCTCTTGTTAACAACAAGGGGTTTGAAATTACTTTCTGGTTGATTAAAATAATTTTTTTTTTAAAAATATATTTGACTTGCCCTCGTTTCAAAGACTATTTTGTTTACTTGCAGTCAATATGTTGATTTACAGGATGATGTCGCTGGACCAGCAGCAGCTAGGCCAACTGGTTCCTCTATAAGAAAGCCTGCGATGTTAGAAAAGACCGATGACACAGCTCTATCATTGGGTGTGAGTTGTTGTTAACAATGACCTATTGAAAAAATTAATAACCCCCCCCCCCCCAAAAAAAAGAGGCCTATTCGAAGTATATGTTAAATTTAATGTATCTTTTCCCAAAAATTGTGCCAAACAACTTATACTCCTTATATAGTACTTTGTATATGTTAAATTTAGTTTAACAACAACAACAACAAAGCCTTATCCCACTAGGTGGGGTCGGCTACATGGATCAAATGACGCCATTGCACCCTGTCATATACCATATCTGCAGTGAGATCATTCACGCGAAGGTCCCCCTTAACCACTTTGAGCCAAGTCTTCTTAGGTCTACCTCTTCCTCTAACCACATGTCTATCCACCATCTGATCAACCTTTCTCACCGGATGTTCTATTGGTCTTCTCTCCACATGTCCAAACCACCTAAGACGAGTTTCCACCATCTTCTCCACAATAGATGTCACTCCAACTTTAGCTCGCATATCTTCATTCCTTATTCTATCCATACGCGTATGACCTCTCATCCATCAAAGCATCTTCATTTCGGCCACACTAATCTTGTGTTCATGTTCACCCTTTGATGCCCAACACTCTGTTCCATACAACATAGCTGGTCTAATTGCAGTACGGTAGAATTTTCCCTTTAGTTTTAAAGGTACTTTTTTGTCACATATAAAACCCGAAGCACTCCGCCATTTTGACCAACCGGCTTGAATCCTGTGGTTAACATCATCCTCTATTTCTCCGTTGTCTTGAATGATACACCCAAGATATTTAAATCTCTTTACTTGTGGTATAGTATTTTCCCCGACTTTCACCTCGATGTTACTATTTCTCCTTCTGTTGCTAAACTTACACTCCATATACTCTATTTTAGTGCGACTTATACGCAATCCATGCAACTCCAAAGCATGTCTCCACGAATCCAACTTTTCATTCAAATCCTCTCGTGATTCGCTCATAAGGATAATGTCATCGGCAAAAAGCATGCACCATGGTACGGGTTCTTGGATATGCTCGGTAAGAACTTGTTGGGCGGTGCTCCTTGGACCACACGGCAAGAAGGAGAGCAAATCCCATTCTAAGTGGGATTGCTCTTGATTTGTTTCCTTGTTCATATTTAGTGATTTGTTTCCTTGTAGGAATAGAATTCCTTTTGTGTTTTGGTCTTTATCCTCTCCTATAAATAAAGGAGAAACTCCTTGTACTTAGCAGAACAATTCAATATACAGAATATTTTCCCTCTTATCAAATTCTTCA